>CM046375.1:22271092-22828357 GCA_025413485.1 Ficus microcarpa
CCCAAATTAAAAAGACCAAATCAGTGGGGACACAAATGGAAATTCACTTAAAAATTTTTTTTATTTCCTCAATGGACCCTACGTATGAGAACAAGCTTTTTTTTTTTTTTTAATTAGATAAGGTTGAGGCAAAACTTTATGCCATTTAAAAAATAAAAACTCAAATAACGCTCGACTTTTAACTGTGTTCGTCCAATTTATATTTGAATGAACCATTAAAACATAATAACCATTTAAACATATAATAGTTTAAATGACGGCACCAAACTGGGGTATTTTGAAGGAACAAATATATTTTGGGCGACGAGCAAACATATGCGTTTTGGGCGTATTTTTTACTAAAATCAGTGTATTTTAAGGGTTCGTTTGTTTCACCAATTTGAGTTGAAAATTTTAAAATTTAATAGTTATTTTTGTTGACCTTTTTTAAAAAAATAAAAAATTAAAAAAAATTAAAATTAAAATAAAAAATTTAAGTTGTAATGATGAATCAAACGAGAAGACGAGTATTTTTCTATTGTGAAAATTGAAGATATTTGTATAAGCAAACCTTGGGAAAGTATTCTGACTACTCGGTGAAGCCGAGTTGTCAGTCCCATGAAGTTGGCCCACTTCAATATTATTTCTCCAATCCGTGACTAACCCCGAGTCAACAACCTATTTTCCATAAATATAAAATGAAGTCAGAATTCATAGTTGTTACTATTTTCATCAATTTTTGAAAAGTCAGAGCAGCTCTTGGATGACATCAAAACTTGCAGCGCATTATCCATTTCCACATTCTAGATGTGTTACAGATTAGTCCCACTCTCCAACATATTATTACAAATTTACCCCCATATGGACGTCCTCAGTCACACATTTGCCCCTCTTCTGTTCACCAGCCTTGGTAGGTTGACTTGGCCAAGGCCCGGTTTCCAACGTCAATTAAAATTAGAGTTCTGGATTTTATTTTTTTTATTAAAAAAAAGTGAATATTTAAAAATATTTGTTTAATTAAAAATAATTTATGATATTCAAATAACATAAAAATCATAAATATGTTCAAGAAAAAACAACAATATTGATTATTTTTAAATCGTTCTGAATATTTAGACATAAATATCATCTTATTTTGATTTAAAATAAATAATTTAAAGACTTTTAAAGTTTGAAAATGGATAAAGAGAAGAAGCTGATCAGACAAACTACTTAAAAAAAAAAGGAGAAAATTTTGAAAAAGAAAAAAAAAGAAAAGAAAAGTTCCAAACGCCCTTTAAATATTTTAGTCAGAACATTGACTAATTAGATTGTACATACCAAGTGCCGACAATTTGTGCGTAGTGTAGGTTAGCCGTCAGGGGCAGATTTGTCCTGTGAATAAATGATTGCACAAATATACTATCACAACTAGAATGCAAGAATTCAGATATGGATGAAACATTCATTGACAGACTAAGGCTAAGTTTGACAACCATTTCATTCCAAACTTATTTCAAACTTTTTTTTATTTTTTTCTCAAAAATTTTTTTATCTTTTCTGAAAATTCAAAAAAATTTACTATTACAACTAAAATATTTCAACTCAAACTAACCAACCAAACTCACCCTAAATTGATTAATTTATTGGAGGAGCAGCTTCCTGTTTGATTTAGAAAACTCAAAGCGAAACAGACACAACTTGTACAAACTTCTAATATCCATAATTATCTTTAAAAAGAGAGTTTTCTAAAAATATTTTTTACAATTTTAGTTACATTATTATTATTATTTTTATTTTTTTTTGTAATGATGACCCTTTTTTTTTGTGATGATGACGCTTTTTTTTTTCTTGGTTATTGATTTCTTCTCTTGCACTTATTTTTTTTTTCTTTAACTTTTGCTAAGTTTTATTTTATTTTCCAACTCCTACCCTTTTTTTTTTAGTAAACAACTCCTACCTTTTTAATTTTCAAAAATATCATTTTGTCAATGGATTTACTTTCTTAATCTAATTTGTCCCTACAAAAATAAATTTTTAAGTAAGTATTTACTTTTAATTTTTATTGTGATAGGCTAAAATAATAGTATTTCAAAATAACTTTTTTTTAAGGCAAATATATGCCTTTTTCTTATAACGAATTAATCTCAAATACAATTTTATCTAAATATCCTTTTTGCTTCTCATGCATTCCCCTGATTGGTTTATCATTTGTTGACTTTTTTTTTTTCCTTCCTAACTCTGGTATATAATATTATTTTTTTCAAATGTGCTTATTAATATTCTTTTTTTTCAAATGTACTCGTAAAATTTTTTTCCTTCTCATATGCATCCGTAACTTGATTTGTGCTCACATTTTTTTCAATTGTCTTCATGTTTAAACATCTTTTTCCTTCTTATATAGAAAATTTTAGTTAGTTTTATATTTGATTTTTCCTATCCAATAGGTTTTTTTTTTTTTTGTCTTTTTGTGTGGTCTCTATTTACTTTTATGTATATAATATCAAATAGAAATACTTTCGATTTGTTCTTTTCTTTTAAAATTTTAATATCTTTATTCTTTCTAAAAACACTTAAAAACCAAAATATATATATATATATATATAACAAATTAAATGTACACGTGCGAAGCACGCACATACAACCAGTATAGTTTAAAATCAATGATGCACCTTACAATAAATTAATTAAGAAAGTTCGTTAATTAGGTTATTTTTGTAAAATAGAGGGACTTCTTTGTTGATTGTTAAAATGTTAATTAATTCATTAGTAAATTAATTATTAATTGATAAAACACATATAAATATCATTTAATAAAGATTGACAAGTTGATCATTAATTGACTATTTTATAAAAAATATATATATCATTTTTTTAATTTTAACAAAATTTCTTTTTTTGTTTTTTTTTTTTTGAAATCTTAAAGGATGGTCATCTACATGTATCCTTGTCTAAGTATCGAATGTAATGAACAAGTCTGTCTCACAACCACCTTAGGAAGTGCCTTGAGATCTATACTGATACAAGGCAATGTACCTCTATGCTGATATAAAATTGATATTTCCTGTCTAATTTCAATGTTTCAAATTATGTCTAAAACTATTTATATTAGATTACATCATTCAATAAAGTCATCTATTAGAGGCATGAAAAGCTTATCAGACTAACATTATTTTTCCAATCACTTGATATACTATGGTTGGTTAGATATCAATTGAAATATTAAATGGTGTGTTTAGGTACCTTGCTCATTCTATATTATATCCGAATTTAGTGTAATTTGTGTTTGGATACCTTATCTATTCTATTCAAATCTACAAATAGTTTTAAAATTTAAACCCAATATAATCATTATTTACCATTCATTTTGTCTATTTACTTTTACCAATCGCATCACACGCTCTCTCTCACCGGCAACTCAAGCATGCATTATATTTGCATATAATTAAGAAGAAAACATCCAATCATATATTATGTTTTAATACAATATTATATAATAAATGAGTAATTGACCTAAATAGTTCATGAACTCTTTCAAAAATAATAGTTTCATACTTGTTTTTTTTTTTTTAGCCGAGGTAACCCTAAACTCTTATTTTTAATCGTTTTAGTCCTTTCCATTAAAAAAAAAACTAACGGATTGGTCATGTGAGAAGCTCGCTTCATGGTTTTTGAAGGTCAATGGCTAATTTCCTATCTAAATTAGATTTGGTCCCTATACCCCTTAGCATCGACGAGTTTTAGATCCCCCCATTTGGTTTTCCGGCCCCCGCAATCTTGGCATCGGCCCCCCCACACTGGTGAGCTTTTGTTCCTACACCCATGTGGATCTCTGCGCCCTTCCCCTTACAAGCAATCTAATCTTAGATTCGGCGAGCCCAATTACGCAACTTTGGGGGGGGGTGGGTTGCATCTAAATTCGGAACTTAGCGGGTAGGGGGCGATGGCGGAAGATGATTTCATGCAGGGAGTGGGGGATACACTCAGATTGGAACTTGGCAGGTGAGGGGGGCGATGGCCTGAGATGATTTTGCACAGGGGGCACCTAGATTGAAATTTGGTGGGTAGGGGGGCAATGGCTGGAGATGAGGCTTGGGGGGAGGGAGGGAGGGGAGATAGAGGGACTTTTTAGGAGATTGAAGCGTATTTTAGTCTTTTTATTACAAAAGATCATTTCAGTAAGATTGTGTTAAAAATTTAACGGAATTTGGCAGAAATGACTGCAATGGTTGAGAAATAAGAGTTAAGGGTTATTTTGACCAAAAATATAACATGTATATATAGACTAAACCGTCACTTTCAAAAAAGTTCATGGAATATTTAGATCAATTACTCACAATAAATATAGTTCCCAAATGGATCGTGAAAAGTTAACTTGAGATTTGAGTCGACTTGCATGAAACCAGGGCCTCTCTTGTGAAAGGGCTAAACTAGCTGTGCCAGCCCTGTACTATTGTTTTATTGGTTTTTCCGTTTTATTTGAAGTAAGGGTGGTAATTCGTATCACATGTCAGGTTCGTGTCGTGTTAGAGCCGTATTGATTTTTTTCTTCCCCAATCCTGAATACGACCTGTGACACGAAAATGACTTCAAACCGCAACACGAACCCGTCACGGGTTGATACGATACGAAATCGAAATTGACCCACGACACGAAATTGATTCATGACATGAAATTGACTTGCGATATGAAATTGACACGAAATTTGACTCGAAATTGATACGAAATTAACACAAAATTGACATGACATTTGGTCCGACCCCTATTTTCCCAAACCCGAACCCGTGAAATTCGTGTCGTTTTCGAATCGTATTATCGTGTCGCGACCCGTATTGCCACCCCTAATTTGAAGAATGTTTTTTTTTTTTTTTTTTTTCAAAAAAAAAAAAAAGAAGCTTCATAGAAATTCATTAATCACCGGGAATGTACATTCTGCAACAAAACAGCTAGATAACCAGCGATGAGGGAAGGACATAGTCCAATCTATGAAATCGATGTAGGAGATTAATTATGTATTATCACATTAAGGTTGCTAATTTAAAAACAATTAATGACATATTTACTTTATATTAAAAGGAAAAAAAAGTGAAGGAAAAAAAAGTGAATAGTCATTTTTTTCTCATTTAATCATATATTTATTTAGAAAATAAAAAATAAGATTTTAGTGATCCCTACATACTATAGGAATGAAGAAGATGAATATTAATCCTTATATTCCCTTGGTATTGATTCCTGATCAAATGAAATGCATATCAAATTTACTTATATACCATTAATAAGTTTCTAAGTGCTAGTATTTTTCTTTGGTTATGTAAAAAATTATTTTAGTAATTACATTAATAAGACTAACATTATTAAAAGTTAATAAACACTCTAAAAATAATAAAATTGCTTCTTTTAATACTATCTATTTAATAAGTAAACATTAAAAAGAAAATTAATAATCATCTTTCCATTTCCTTACTTTATTTCTTAATCCTATTATCTTTTTTATTATATTCTTTTTTCGATTTAGTAAACACGTCTTAGCACAGGAAATTTATATATATATATATGTACACATTTATTCCCTTCAAAACAATTTTCATGTGATGTTGACGACGTGGTCCTTCCATGCCCGGTAGCGGTAATTGGTATACATATCCATGTGCAGAGCTGGCAGCACTTGAAATTATCGCTGTCTATTCGTCTTTTTGGAACACATGTAGCGGCCCGGCAAAAAAGTCAACCAACACAATCAGTGAAACAACGTCAACATACAGGATCGTTAAAAAAATAATAAAAAAAGAAAAGAAAATTGGTCTTTTCAGTACAAAATTCCATCAACACAAAGAATTATCAATGCACTGCTCCATGACTTATTGGCAAAATCCTCACCCCCTGCCACCACGATGAAAGGCTCCGTTTATATCAATAGTTTAAATTTAATATTTAAATTTAAATTTTTATTTTTTTTTAAAAAAATTTTTTTTTTTCTAAAAATTTTTTTTATCTTTTTTAAAAAGTTAATAAAAGTTATTATTCAAATTTAAAAATTTCAACTCAAATTTATTTATCAAATAGAGTCTGAATTTAAAATTTTCACCTAAAAAAATTCTTAATTTATATTTAATTCAAAAACAATTAAATTCTCACATTGTTTACTAGGAGTGATTAGGAGAAAAGAAACTATGGGATCTCAAACAAGATTCATGCCATAGATTTTATAGACAAAAACCAGAAGATTGAATAAGAGTCAAAGGTCTTGGCCTGTTAATAAATTTCGACGCGGATAAAGCTATGAAAAGTTGAATGAGGGTGGTTGTATCTATTAGTTTTCTGAAAAGTAAAAAATCTCTGATTTCTTCATTTTGTTCATTTGAGATTTAAAGGGTATTTGGTGGAATAGTTTGAGTTGAGATTTTTAAGTTTTAATAGTAAATTTTTTTGAATTTTCAGAAAAAACAAAAAACTTTTTGAGAAAAAAAAAAAAAAAAGTTTGAGTTGAATAGTTTGAAAGGGTGAGCCAAACACCCAGTTAATATTTTCATATAGATATATATATATTTATATGTCCCCAACTTAACTTTATTTCTATTTTTTTATGTAACATTAACATTACTCTTTTTACTCATGAGTAATTATAATATGTTTAATGATTTCTTATATATGTGAATGCTTATTATAATATGGTATCCTAATTAATAGTGCATGTTTTCTAATGTCACAAAAAAGAATGTAAAGCAAACACGTTTTATACTAGATGTCATGATTTAGTACAAAGCCTCATTAGTAGGATATTTTTTCATATCTTACCTTAAAGTTCTCATAAAGTGTTTAGTAAGTTTTGAAAAATACTATAATATCTTTTTGATTTTAAAAAGTTAGTTGTCATTGAAAAATAAAATTTATATAATTTTTCCATTAAAGTAAAAGGCTAACTTCGTCATTATATACTGGTTCATTTGTATGACATACAATGCATATAAAATAGTATCAGAAGTTAAATTTATCCAACATCGTTAAATCATTAGACTATTGTGATGTTTATATATGGATTGAATATTATCTACGATCTTAAAGCTTTAGGACGAGTTCTATCCAAACCCCTAAGGAAAAAAAGAAAAAAGTGAAAACAAGAATGGTCTTTGAGAGCAATGGCTGATTAGGGGTGGCTCCACCACTCACACATTGAATCAACGGTTTTTATTTATTTATTTCTTTCTTTAATCGTTTATTCGTATCCGGTTATTCAAAGCTACTTAAAGCCGAATCATGATTCTAGATGATGTGGGATTTGCCAACTCGCACGGATATATAATAAGACCTTAACAATATTCTTCATCACTCAAGTCGAGGCTGGTTTATAAGAACAAAGGATTAGTACTTAGATATGGAAGCCAAGTCCTCATCCTTTAATTTGTTCATCTCAGGGGAGATACTCATGCTTTACATCTATACATATGTGATGACCAAAAATAAATTTTATAAGAAAAATACTTAAAAATATCAGTGATATGTTTAATATCACAATTAATTATAAATGATAAATCCTGTCCGTAAATCTCATATTATAAAATTTACTTTTTATTAATATGAAATATTTATGTTCCGTTTGGTGAAACAATTAAAGTGAAAATTTTTAAATTTGAGTTCATTGATTTTTTAAAAATTAATTATAATTTTTATTAATTTTTTTAAAAAAATAAAAATAAAAATAAAAATAAAAAATATAATTTAATTTGAGTTAAATTAATTCATCAAACAAGTATTTAATACTTAAATGTAACAGATGCTTTGAGTGTTGCTCAAGTTTATACAGGCCAAAATAATTAGAGAAATAAATGGGCTATTGATTGCTGCGGATATGGATAAGGACAGGATGGAGGCATGCATGTCAACGAAAATAAAGGCAGATTCTCGCTTGAATTTTCTTTTTTTTTTTTTTGGTTGAAATACGCTTTGGATTTTGCACCTTATTCCATGAAGTAATGCACGTGCCTGAAGAGCCGGCAGTTTTGAAAAAAGGGTCTGAGCCCATCCCTTTTTTTTTTTTTTTTTTGACAAAATAAAACAGTATGATAAAAAGGGGATAAGGGTACTGAGGACAAAGGGAATCATATACGAGTTATACCATCATGATTAAATTAGATGGCAGATTGCCATTTCTTAAAAGGAAAAAAAAAAAAAGAAAAGAAAAGAAAAGAAAAGGCCCCACAGACATCTTCTTTTGTTTTGTTTTGTTATTTTGTTTTACTTCTCTTTTTGGAGGTTCTCTGGACAAACTCTGCACTAATTAATTAATTAATTAGGAAGGTACTACGTATCCACACAACTATTCAAATGATCTTGTCTTTGTTTTAACCAAAAAAAAATTGGTGGCGACTAGCGGTCTGCAACCACCATTAATTTAAAATTACCTCAAAAGGAAAAAAAAAGAAGAAAAACTTTAAAATAAAAAGCTTGAAATTCCCAACGCACGTTTTCATTTAGGAGTGTTTGGTGAATGAATTTAGTTTAAAATTTTTAAGTTTCAATAGTAATTTTTCAGAAAAGATAAAAAAAATTTTTAGAAAAGACAAAAATTTTTTCAGAAAAAGACAAAAACCATAATGAAAAAAATATAACTTAATTTAAACAAAACTTCCAACCAAACACCCCCTTAATAGTTTTAAAAAAGAGAGAGAGAGAGAGAGAGAGAATGGAAATTTTTAACTCAACGCTTGAAGGTTAGGCTCTCATTAAGGGAAGAAACTTCCCCCACAAAGAAAATCTCGTCTGTTTAAGTGCAGCCAATTAGGATATTTGAGAGACTTTCTTACTAATATAAACAAAAGATTTTTATTCGGTTTCAGATGGACCTTAATTTTGCCATGTAGCGTGCAATTTGCAATTTGCAATTTTTTGTTGTTTAATCCACAAAAGTCTGACTCTGTATTGTCTACAGGGCACATCAACATGTCTTTCTTTGATTAGTGTATTTATTTTTTATTTTTTTGACTTTGAATTCAATTGATTTTTAATATATAATTTATTGAACCAAAGTTTTATATTTGAAATTTCCTTAAAAAACGTAATACCTACGTCGTCCTTCGAGAAGGCTATTTTATTTGCATAAAAAAATACACACCACTTGAAATCACCATCGAGACTTTTATACATTTCTAAGTAATCCAATAGGTGTTGATAAACCTTGTTCTTGTGAAAGAAATATTTTAAAAACTTCTTTCTAGTAGAAGAATTTGAGAAGGCAGTCATGAGTTGTTTTTTGTTTTATATAATTGCTTGGTCAATGTTCAAATTTGCTACTTATTTTTAAAAAATAAACTATATATTTCTCAATCTATCTATGCAATTTATCTCTGTTTTTGTTTTATATAGTTGCTTGGTCAATGTTCAAATTTGCTACTTATTTTTAAAAATAAACTATATTTCTCAATCTATCTATGCAATTTATCTCTGTTTTTGTTTTATATAGTTGCTTGGTCAATGTTCAAATTTGCTACTTATTTTTAAAAATAAACTATATTTCTCAATCTATCTATGCAATTTATCTCTACCACATGATCAATTGATAAATTACTGATTGATATTTTTCGTTTTAAAGTCATTTTGTTAATTTTACAAAACTTCAACTATTTATTAAAAAATTTCTTAACAAATTGTCATTTATCCAAATATTCCATAATAATTATCTTGTGAACTTTTAATACATATTTGAGATAATAAAATGAGATTCAAAATAAAAACTAAAACTATTTAAAGTTTGGATTAGAAATGTGTGTTTAGAGAGAAAACTTTTAGAAAAGTTTTGTGAAATGTAAAATAATGCAAAATTTTGAGATGTGTCGGGACAAAAAAAGTAAAATGAATATTGTCTTATTTCTCTCATCATTATGAGTATTTTGAAATAAAAATCATCTCATTTTGATTTGAAATAAGAAGTTATAGATTTTTAAAATTTAAATTTTTAAAAATTAAAAGAAAATTTAATATAAATTTGATATTTTAAAATCTAGATAATATTTTACTATTTAAAGATATCACTATAGACGGGCCTTAATCTAGGTTCATTGAGTGATCAATATAAAATATGTCTATTTTCTTAAATTAAACAGTTTATTATCTGAACCTAGAATCTCTTGTTGACAGTCTTAATTGCTTTGTATAAAAAGTTACTTTGCATAAGAAATTTATCCGTCCACCTACTTCTATCTAAAGTTACTTTTAACCGACATTTCAACTGACATGAAACAGATATATTAGTAACACTGACACAACAAGCAACAAAGTCAAACTAACATCCCAGAATTCAGACAAAAAAATTTTGGCAAGCGAAAAAAACCATCTCAGTCCTCTTATATTGACAAGATATATATATACAGTACAGCACTACATGCCTTTAGATATTGCAACTCTTTGACGGGAAAAAGTACTCTGCTCTGTGGTCTTTCCAAAAATGGAGACTAGCGAGATCTTCAGAGCCGGAGGCAGTATGAGGAGAAGTTTAAGGAGCACAAGTTCTTCAATGTGGAGGAACAGAGACATGGAGGTTTTCTCCAAGTCTTCTCGGGATGAGGACGACGAAGAAGCTCTCAGATGGGCTGCGTTGGAGCGGCTTCCGACGTATGCTCGTTTGAGGAAAGGCATACTCACGACATCTCAAGGCCGACCGAGCGAAATCGATGTCGACAACCTCGGACTTAAAGAGCGGAGGGAGTTGATCGAGCGGCTGATCAACGTCGCCGACGAGGACAACGAGAAGTTCTTGTTGAAGCTCAGAAATCGTATTGACAGGTACAACATGATATAATAATATCTCATATAATGACTAAAACAGGGGAATCTCTGTTTTTTTTTTTTTTTTTTTGAGATTTGATTTTGGTGACAATTGAAAATTTTTTCAGGGTTGGGATTGAGCTTCCGACGATCGAAGTGCGATATGAGCATCTTGATGTGCAGGCAGAAACTTATGTCGGAAGCAGAGCTTTGCCTACCTTCATTAACTTCATAAATAGTATAGTAGAGGTAATACTCTGCAGAATTAGACCATAAGGTCAACCTTACATACATTTTAATTGCTACACGAGTATTGTGATCTAACAAGTATCTTTGTTTTCAATATTATAGATTTTCGTGGGTTTTCTGCCCATTTTCAGAAGCAAAAAGGAAAAATTGACCATTCTCAAAGATGTTAGCGGAATTATAAAGCCCGGAAGGTAAGTAATTAGACCAAATTCGATTTAAATTTTGTTTCATTAATGCTTTTTTTTTTTTTTTCCTCCACATGTTTCTGCGTCTAATGTATCCATATTGATGTTTGATGATCTTTTAATTGGTCGAATGGACTTTTCAGAATGACACTGCTTTTGGGTCCTCCAAGTTCCGGCAAGACCACACTCTTATTGGCGTTGGCGGGAAAGCTGGACTCGGAGTTGAAGGTGAGAAAATTTTAACTTGGGCAAGTTTGATTCTTTGAGGATACTTCAACATCTAGCTTTAGACATATAATTTAAACCCGATTTTGCGGTAATCTCTAATACACACGAAAACCGGAATCTCTTATAGACTTCGGGGAGGGTGACTTACAATGGACATGACATGAACGAGTTTGTACCAAGGAGAACTGCTGCCTACATCAGTCAATATGATGTCCATATCGGAGAAATGACTGTTCGGGAAACTTTTGCTTTCTCTGCTAGATGCCAAGGAGTTGGGTCGCGTTACGGTCGGTTCATTTCTTGAACTTATTTTTTATTAAAAAAAATAATAAGAGTTATATGTATATTAAGCATGTGATGAATTTTTTGTTTGGAAATTTGCAGACATGCTTGCGGAATTGTCTAGAAGAGAGAAAGAAGCTAACATCAAACCTGACCCGGACATTGATGTCTACATGAAGGTAAGAATATGAACATAAATTCGGTGTGTCCGCAGAGGCTAGTGAGTGGATTTGACTTTCCATTTTGGATTTTAAGGTTAAAGATCTACATATTAAATCTATCAGCTTCTTCTACTGTAGGCAATGGCAACAGAAGGCCAAGAGACAAATGTGGTGACTGATTATGTCATTAAGGTGAGGATACATTTTTTTTTTTTAAAGAAAAAAATTAGACTCTTTCTCTCAACATCTTAGTTACAAAGATTGAAAATTAATCACAGATTTTGGGACTGGAAGTTTGCGCTGATATCATGGTGGGAGATGAAATGTTAAGGGGTATCTCTGGAGGACAAAGAAAGCGTGTCACAACAGGTATGTAAAACTCGACTAGTAACATCAATTCGAAGAATTCTCTTTCTTATCTACGTAATTAAGTACTTAACAATTCAACTACAGGTGAGATGCTTGTTGGCCCGGCGGGGGTATTGCTTATGGACGAAATCTCAACCGGTTTGGACAGCTCGACGACATATCAAATTGTGAACTCACTTAAGCATTATGTCCACATCTTCAATGGAACAACCGTCATATCTTTGCTTCAGCCAGCACCGGAGACATATGACCTTTTTGACGATATCATTCTTCTATCTGATAGCCAAATAGTGTATCAAGGTCCCCGTGAATCTGTGCTTGATTTTTTTGAATCTATGGGTTTTAGATGTCCTGAGAGGAAAGGTGTCGCTGACTTTCTTCAAGAGGTAACATCGAAGAAAGATCAGGCCCAGTATTGGTGGCAAAAAGAGAAACCTTATAGGTTTGTCACTGTCAAGGAATTTGCCGAAGCATTCCAATCATTCCACGTGGGACAGAGGCTAGGTGATGAGCTTGCAACTGAATTCGACAAGAGCAAGAATCACCGTGCTGCTTTGACGACAAAAGAATATGGTATGAGTGCGAAGGAGCTCCTCAAAGCTTGCTTTTCAAGAGAATACTTGCTTATGAAAAGAAACTCCTTTGTCTACATCTTCAAGATTGTCCAAGTACGTACTCGAACTCCTTTGATTTCCTGCTTAAGTTTTTTTTTTTTTTTTCGACATATAAATTTCTAACTTTATTTGTCCTCCGCTTTTAGATTTGTGTTATGGCGTTCGTTTGCACCACGGTTTTCCTGAGAACCAAAATGAAGCATAACACGGTAAATGATGGTTTTATTTACCTTGGCGCTCTGTTCTTCGCTATGATAACGATAATGTTCACGGGAATGGTGGAGATTTCTTTGGCCATTGGCAAGCTTCCTGTATTCTATAAGCAAAGGGACCTCCATTTCTTCCCTGCTTGGGCATATTCTGTTCCTGCTGCGCTTCTCAGGATCCCTTTGTCAATCATAGAAGTCGTGGTTTGGGTGGCCATTACATACTATTCTATAGGATTTGACCCAAGTGTTTCGAGGTATTAAAAAAAAAAAAAAAAAAAAACACACTGTTGACTAAATTTGCGCTGTTTGCAGATTCGGTTTGCTGTTCAACCAATATTTTGAATTAACACTTGTTCATTATATTCTCGATTTGCAGGTTGATGAAGCACTTTTTTTTGCTCCTTATAATTAACCTAATGGCCGGTAGTTTGTTCCGGGCCATTGCAGTTACTACCCGGAACATGGTTATAGCCAACACGTTCGGATCATTCGTGCTGCTCTTGCTGTTTGCATTGGGTGGTTTTGTTCTATCTAGAGGTAAAGCGGACTTAGTCTACAGACTCATCAAAAGAATAACTCTTCTTTCATCTGATAACATTGATGTTTCTTTATGCCGACAGAGGATATCAAAAGCTGGTGGCTTTGGGGTTACTGGAGTTCGCCTCTAATGTACGGCCAAGTTGCAATTCTGATCAACGAGTTCCTTGGCAACAAATGGAAACATGTAAGTCCTTGAAGTTATTGGTTGGTGCATTGCGATTTCAGGTACAGGAATGGAGCAAACATCTGACATTTTGAGTTTTTCTCATCGTAATAGGTTACAGCAAACTCAACAGAACCTCTAGGAGTTCAAGTTTTGAAGGCCCGAGGTTTCTTTGCCGAGGCAAAATGGTATTGGATTGGCATTGGGGCGTTGCTTGGATTCACCGTAGTTTTTAACCTCCTTTACACCGTGGCCCTCACTTTCCTTAATGGCAAGTGTCCCTTACTTTTGTTCCCTCTAAGAACTTAAAAGTTAAAGAAACAAGATGAAGTAAAAGAAGATATCTGTACTAACAATGCTCTATATATAAAATTGTGCAGCCTTTGACAAGGTACGGGCTGCTAGATCAGACAGCAATGACGAAGATGGCAATGCAAAGCAAGCCGTTGAGATGCGCCGAAGAGGCAGAAACACAAGCCATCAAACTCAGGCAGGTGAAACAAACAACAAAAGGGGAATGATTCTTCCATTTGAACCGCATTCCATCGTCTTTGATGATATTGTATACGCGGTAGACATGCCACAGGTGAGTTAAAAACAAATGGAAAGTTGTAAGAATTCCGTATTTCATTCCTATTTCATTCATTGATAAAATTAAAGTACACACTTAGTTGAATGTTTTTTAACTGAACATGCAGGAAATGAAGAGTCAAGGTATTGTGGAGGATAAATTGGTTCTTTTGAAGAGTGTGAGTGGTAGCTTCAGGCCTGGTGTTTTGACAGCACTTATGGGAGTTAGTGGTGCTGGTAAAACCACTTTGATGGATGTTCTTGCGGGTAGGAAAACCGGTGGATACACTGAAGGGGATATTAGAATTTCTGGTTATCCAAAGAAGCAAGAAACATTTGCTCGGATTTCCGGATATTGTGAGCAGAATGACATCCATTCCCCATATGTTACCGTTTACGAGTCATTGCTCTACTCTGCTTGGCTTCGTTTACCCGCTGAAGTAAACGTCGGAACCAGAAAGGTTGGTGGTGCCCCTAATAGATGAGCTCTATTTTTCACTCAAACCTTGTTGCTCATGAATTCTTTGACAATTTATATGATGACAGATGTTCATTGAGGAAGTGATGGAGCTGGTGGAACTTACTCCATTGAGGCAAGCGTTGGTGGGATTGCCCGGAGTCAACGGTCTCTCAACTGAGCAGCGTAAAAGGTTGACTATTGCGGTTGAGCTAGTCGCGAACCCTTCTATTATATTCATGGACGAGCCAACTTCAGGGTTAGATGCTAGAGCTGCTGCCATTGTCATGAGAACGGTTAGGAACACAGTTGATACCGGCAGAACAGTTGTGTGCACCATTCATCAACCTAGCATTGACATTTTTGAAGCTTTTGATGAGGTAAAGAAAAAAAGAAAAGAAAAAAAGTTTCAGTAGTTCAGACTTCTCGTATCAGTTTGACAAATGAGTTGGATTACTAATTAAACTGAGTGGTTGCAGCTACTCCTTTTAAAGAGAGGAGGACAAGACATATACGTGGGACCATTAGGCCGCCATTCTTCCCATCTAATAAACTATTTTGAGGTACGCGCCATGAAGCATCGTATATATGTATATATGCATATCTATATGTATCTAGCTAAGCTTGCTAATACAATCACATTAATTTTCTTCTATGAAGTCAATTGAAGGAGTTCCTAAAATTAGAGACGGTTACAACCCTGCAACTTGGATGTTGGAAGTCTCCAGTCCCGCACAAGAATTAGCTTTGGGTGTTGATTTTGCTGATCTTTACAGGAATTCAGAACTATACAGGTTAGTTTACCCAAAATTTCCAACCTTCATTACCAAGTATATAGTTTATTTCATCCGGGGTAGGAAAATGTTAAATTTGTGGATGACAATCTTTTTCAGGAGAAACAAAGATCTTATCAAGGCATTGAGCACCCCGACACCTGGTTCACAAGACCTATATTTCCCTACTCAATACTCAAGATCATTCGTGACCCAATGCATGGCTTGCCTATGGAAACAGCGCTTGTCCTACTGGCGTAACCCGCCTTACACTGCCGTGAGATTTTTGTTCACCACTTTCATAGCAATATTGTTTGGAACTGTGTTCTGGGACTTGGGATCTAAAACGTAAGTCTTTAGCAGAGTGATACATAGAAGAAAAAAAAAACGCACTTTCAGAACTTTGTTGATTAGCCTATTTCCTTGGAATTACAATGCAGGTCAAAGCAACAAGATGTGAACAACGCCATGGGGTCTATGTATTCTGCTGTTTTCTTCATTGGCGTCCAAAACGCTATGTCTGTTCAACCGGTTGTGTCCGTAGAGAGAACGGTCTTCTATAGAGAAAGAGCAGCCGGCATGTATGCAGCTCTTCCGTACACATTTGGACAGGTGACATGAATTCTCTTATGTTACACTTGTTATATTTGTTAATCATAGTTTTTTTTTTTTTTTTCCATTTATTAATAAGATTGAATCAATGATTTGTTTGTCTTTAGTTGTTGGCTTACTTAGAAAATGACGCGAATTTAAAAAACACACATTATTCTAATTTTGATACATTTATGCAAATATCCTTTTTAGAGGAACAAAAATTCAAAAAATACTAGGTAAAACTTGTGCTCTTTCTCTACATGGTCAACAATTAACTCCAATGTAACATCTGAACCTTCTTGTGGGCAGGTAACTGTTGAGATTCCATACCTTATATGTCAGGCCGTAGTTTATTGCATCATAGTGTATGCAATGATCGGCTTCCATTGGACCGTCGTGAAGTTCTTATGGTACCTCTTCTTCACCTTCTTTTCGATGATGTACTTCACATATTACGGGATGATGAACGTGGGCCTCAGTCCGAACTACCACATTTCGCAAATCACGTCCGCTGCCTTTTACAGCCTATGGAACCTCTTCTCTGGATTCATTATCCCTCGCACGGTAAGATATTCAGACTTTATGGATCATCTTGTTCCTTAAATCAGCGATCTTCGACGCTCTATTGATGTTAAACCTCCTTCCGTTGTTTCCTTGTTAATGACAGAGGATTCCTATATGGTGGAGATGGTACTACTGGGCATGTCCGGTCGCATGGACACTGTACGGACTAATTGTATCGCAGTACGGAGACATCAACCAAGTTATCAATCAGGAAACGGGGCAGACAGTGAAGCAATTTGCAGAAGATTATTACGGGTTTAAGCACAGCTTCCTCGGAGTAGTTGCTCTCGTCAATGTTTCTTTCGGTTTGCTTTTCGCCTTCGTCTTTGCCTTGGCCATTAAGTCCTTCAATTTCCAAAGGCGATAGACAGAGACTCTGCTCTTTATCGTGTAGTATTTTTTCTTTTTCTGCTGAAATAGTGTGTTTCAAGTTCCTTGAATAGAAAGCAATCTATTGTGTAAAAAATATTTAAATTTTTCTTTAAGATCCTATACGTTGTATAAACTTTAGCCTAATAAAGTGTTTTTTCTCTTGTATCTTGAATTTAATAATATAAATGACTGCAATCACATCCTGCTTCTTGTAATGAAAATTTATCTATTTTGAGGAGCGGTAATAATTTAGTAGTTGCAAGCACAGCTTAGTTAGCACCTAATTTCATTTACAGCCTTGTTAGTGAGGCACATAGTCTATCCTGTCCAAAATTTAAATGACATTTTTGATTTTGTTAATTTTACAAGGTTTTTAAGGGTTTCTGGATGTTTTTGCCAAAATAAAAATTTGGAGATTAAGTCATAATTTCGTATATAGTTCATGGACTAAATGAACAATTTATCTTAAAAAAATAAAGAATAGAAGTGAAAAGAGAGAAAGGAGCTCTCGCATTGGTTTAGAAGATTTTATGATATTTAGAGCATGTCTGAGGTAACATCTGCACATGCACTTTTTTAAAAGTATCTTTTTAATATTTTTCTTCAAAACTAAACTAATTTTACTATTCACTTTTTCAAATCTCTCTTTTCTCTTTAAAAAACTCACACTTTATAAGTCCATAACGTTTTTATTTTAAGTCGAAATGTGATGATTTTTTAAAAATTATATAAAAAGACGAGATGAATAAAAAATATCATAGTGTTATTATTTTTATGCATTCCAACTTTTTACACTTTTTTGACTCCAAACAATTCATTTCCAACCAAATGTACATTTTCAAAACTCAACAGATTTCGAATCAAAAAATTTCTAAATCCCTAACTCCAAGTGCCATCCCAAACAGGGGGTTAGAGTGTGTCTGACATTTCGTGATGGTTATAACCTGTCACGAGTGCAAAAGATGCGTGTGGTCCAAGTGCAAAACTTTTTACGACGGTTTCAATATTTACTTTCCTCGTCCATCACATGTTCAAGCTACGAATTCATTTCATCTATGGTACATATGACAAGTGCAAAGTAGCAAGAAATAACGTTCAATTTCTCCACACATTAAAATACGACTACTAGCACTAGCTAGTCGCACTATACATACAAGACACAATGAACATAGCCTTAACCAAACGGAGTGTTAGTCGCTGTAGTAACTTAAAAAATTGACAAGAAAAAACCTCCCTGCTGATTTTCTGTTTTTTAATTTTTCTCTAACGAGCTCTTTTCATATAAATGAACTCGAATGATGGTACCCATGGACACATAATTAGACTCTAGAAATGTCAAAGAAATCAGGAGGACCCAAAAAAAAAAAAAAAAAGGGAAGAAAACTGAATCGATGGACCTATTGTTTTATTCTTATATTTTACGTTGGCGATTAATTAAAATCACATATCATGTTATACGCACATATATACAAGGACATATATATATATATTAATGTGCATATATATATATAGATACAGAAAATTGAAAACTACAGTACTATAAATTGTAAGGTCCTTTTTTGTTTTAAATATTTTTGAACGGGCATTTAACTATGCAAAGTGCCTTTCCGACAAGCCGATTCTGGATAACGACGTCATTATCTCTCAATTCTATATATTTGGTCGTACATATTACGGTTGGACAATTAAAATGATTTGACAAAAAATAGTCTCAAAAAGGTGAAGGATCGTAGTCATGACTTCAGTACAATAATGTGTATTAATTTAAAAAAGGTGATCTTTTTATTTTTGTCTTAATATTGCTCAATGATCTTCCAAAAAATCACGCCTGGGAATAAGTTTAAGTATGGCTAATTTATAAATATCTGTCTGTTTCTTCAGAAAGCTCCTTCTCTTTTTTTCTTTTATTTTATGAGAGGAGATATTTTTTTTTTTTTTTTGAGCGTTCAAGTTCAATTATTATGGATCAAAGCTTATATCTAATTGAGGACCACATTGATATGAAAGCCCGCAAAGCCTTTGATTCGAAACACAAAGCGCCAGAGAGTGAGCACAAGAGCTTACGTTAGGCATTTAAATTTTTAATTGTGTGAAAATAAGTGCAAATTAAATTATTCTTTATGGTCTATTGTCTAAAAAATTTTGAAATTATGGTCCATTTGATTTGATTGGCTAGTTTCAACCAAACTTTTGTCTTTTTTTTTTTTAAAGTCAATAAAAATTTTAATTAGTTTTTGAAAAATCAACTAATTCCAACTTAAAAATTTCAAACTCAAACCAATATTCCAAATGGACAATAAAATTCATACCTGGTTTATGTTGATCTCATATAGTTAATAAGGTACCACCTAATCGGTTTCATTGCAAGTCCGTTGTCGTAGAAAAAATCAAAACAAAAAAAAAAAAAAGTTAAAAAATATAGGCTGAAAACCATTAATGTTGAACAACATCTTCAAGCACCAGATATATATGGTGATCAAGTAAGTTGAAAAAACTTGATGATGACACGGATTCTTAAAAAATTAAAAAAAAAAAAATAAGAGAATAAACTATAAAAAAAAAAAGGAGACAAAAAATTAACATGGTTTCATTATGGATTAGGAATAGAGAGAAGATTCACTAGTATAAGGAGCACTATGAATGAACTCCTATATAAATACAAATTTACAAGTACAAAAAAACGGGTAAGTTACTCAAAAACATTGAATCTTCTATGACTAAGAAATTTCCTATTTCCTAATATGATAATTAATGTAAATATATTTAAATCTTCTATATTACAATCAATCAATCTAAAAATTAGAACTAATCATAAAAAATAATTTCAATAAATATTTGATAATCTCAAATCTCAACAGGCCTTCTCAAGTTGGTGCATACCAACTTGCCTTGAATACTTTGAAAACAACTTCAGAATTCTCACGCGCTAGACTTAAGTTTACATGAGTTTTAACATGCTAGGCTTAAATCCTTACGAGCTTCGGAGCACATGTTTCAATTTGATTCACATGTCAGTTTATTATATATCAAAAACTAGGAAAGGAAAACCAATCCTCCAAATCCGGAAATAATCATCAGATTTCAACACATCTGCTTTAATTGGTGCAAATCTAAATCTGGAAATAATCATCGGATTACAATATACCTCCTTAAGTCGATGCCAATCTTCTAAATCTGGAAACAGTCATTGAATTACAATACACCAACTTGCCAAAAAACCTTACGAACAATAAACTCATTTTTTTGTCAATATTTTTCAATATGTTTCTTTTTGTTTGTTTTTCTTTCTCTCATTTTTGCTTTTTTTTCCTTTTCATATGTTCTTTTTTCTTTTTCTCACTTTCACGTTTGTTTGTTTTTTTTTTTCCCTTTTTGTTTCCACTCATTTTTTCTCAATTTTTTCAATACATATATATTTTACACGCTTACAATTGCATGTGCATGTGCACTAAGATTAATGGTACCTATTTAGAGGAATCCGAAGCGACCATCGGTTTTAGATGATGGTGACACCAATTGTGGTTTAGCAGCAACTTCAGTTATGGATGTGATGATGACATCTTTTACATGATGGATATGGATTATTCACAAGAGCCTTCAAGGGATTTAGTTATGTTGATTCTGATATTATCTTAAAAATAAAAAATGAATAGGAGAGTAAACTATGGAAGAAGGAGACAAAAAATTAACGCGGTTTCATCCACAAACTAGGAATAGAGAGAATATTCACTAGTAAGGATCACTATGAATGGACTCCTATGTAATACAAGTTTACAAGTATAAAAAACGGGTAAGTTGCCGAAGACATCAAATCTTCTATAATTAAGAAATTTCCTATTTCCTAATATGGTAATTAATATAAATTATTTAAATCTCCTATATTATATTTAATCAATCTAAAATTAGAAATAATTGTAAAGAATAATTTCACTAAATATTTGATAATCTCAAATCTCAAATCTCAAATCTCAACATAGATGTCGTACAATAACCAAATAAATGAAACTAATTAAGAAAATGATATATGGATATTCTGATATAAAATGATCGAATTAATGGATGAACTATAGAAATCGTCATATATTTATATGGATTCCAGTACAATAATGGCCAATTATAAAACTATGGAAAATGATTTATATGAATTTCGTTGTCGGCTGCAACGTCATTACTCTTTACTTTAATGACAAATCAAAGTCCATCTTAATTACCAGGACCAGTGTTACTAGCCAGAACGTCATTGCTTAGTTCATTGATTCTAAGGGGCAAATTGGTCTGTGAATAGACAATTATAAATAGAACCAAGAAAATCATGCTAAAACATTTAGCATGTTTGGGGTAGCAATTGCAATGGAAAAAAATTGATTTAAGTTAAGTTGGAGTTGATTTGTGTGTTTGACTAGTTAAAGTTAAAAAATGTAAAAACTTAAAATGTGTTCAGAACAAAATAAATATGAATATTGTTTTGTCCGTTTCAAAATTATATGTAATTAAAAAAAAATCTTATTTGAACTTATATATGTAAAATTATATATATACTTCTAAAGCTATTGAGTTTTAATTATAATTGGAGCTGGTGAATAATAAAACTAGTTGATTTTTTAAAGAAGGACAAAAACAAAGTTGAATTTTTTTGGTTAGGATGGTTGCACCGAACATGCGCTTAGTTAATCAGTGTTCCAAAGATTGACAGAGATGAGGATGAAACATTGCTGGCAATTATTAATTTAACTTCATTACGTCAATGTATCTCAAAAAGAAAAGAAAATAGAAGAAAATGATTTGCAGACGAAAAAGGAACGTATGATTTTTACTTTTGCGAGACTTATATATCACCATTTTTTTTTTTTTTTTGGAATAGTTCTTTGCTTAGATAGTCAAATTTTATGTTGATTTTTAGGCTTTTGTTTTTTGTTTTCCTTTCAATTCTTGGTAATTCTCCTTTTAATAATACTGGAAATTTATGCAAAACAAAATCTATATCTGCGGGCAGAAATTTGTATTGATGGGTCGAGTTTGTGTCGTGTTGAAACCTTTAATTGACATTATAACCCTTGATCCAAACCCAATCTATTAAATAGTAGTGTCAGAAAACATAACTCAAACCTGACCCTTTATAATTAAAGGGTTGAAATGGACATGACCCATCTAATATGTTAAATATACCAGTAAAAAACATATGGTGTCAACCTGCAACTCATTTACTAAATGGGTTATTAAAAGGTCATTTTAACATGTAAAAAACTCATTAAATCAATTTGATTGAAATCAAAACGTAACGCTAAAAAATGAGCAAAAGGATGTGAATCGTGATTGATACTTAATTAGCAAGTTCATCCATCAACAACTAAAATTTTAGGTACCAATATCAGTTCGCATATAAGTGAAACAACATTAGTTAAAAGTCCACAAGTTATCTCAGCAAAAAAAAAAAAAAATGTCCACAAGTCCAAAACATACTCATAGGAAGGCTGGGTATGAATGCAAGAGATGGAGAGAACGAGAGAATGAGAAAGATAGAACTAAAGAAGGAGAAGGCAAGAGATTGTGATAGACAAAGAGATGTAAGGGTGGCTGGACGGTGTGAATGTGATTGAGAAAGAGGGTGGGATATGCTATTAGGGAGAATAAACTATAGCAGATAAGGGGAGGTGACGCGGCTATGATATTTGGGCAATAAGAGAGAAATCAAATCTATCTTTGCCTTTTTTCCTTCTATATTTTCCCCAAAATCAATTTTTTTTAAATGCGGATTAGCGAGTTCAACTCGTTTTAATTTTTTATTTAATCATGTTTAGTGTGTTCAACCCGTTTTGATCCAAACCCATTTAAAGAAAATTTAAACCCTTTGACTTTGTGCGGGATTCATGTTATGACTTAAATTACCAGCCCTATCTATATCATTCTCTTCAAAACAACCTGCATTTCGTACCATGAAACGTAAAGCATGATGTAACCTAATTCTTGACATGTTAAAATAAAGATGGACATCTTTGCTTTTTTTTGTTTTGTTTTTTTTGGGTAAAAATAAAGATGGAGCACGCGTGTATATGTCTCTCTTAGATGATGCCCATTTGAGCTAGCTCTCAGTGGATGGAGGAAAATGATTTGGATAAAACATCCAGATTTAAAATTTGAGAATGTTTTCATTATTATTTTAATAAGTTATAATTTAAAGTTTCGTACTACATATATTTCTTTTGTATACGATAATTTAACGGCCGTACCGTTTTTGGTTAGAATATTTGCGCTTGAGTACATCAATTGTCAGTATACATTAGTCTCTTTTCCCATATCTTGGAAGACATGGTGGCCTGGCAAGGAAGTCGAGTTGCTCATCGGGGCAAAATGGTCTTTTAATTACAAAATTCAAAACAATAGCGCTATAAATACAAATACATATCAACGCAATAATAGTCAGCAAATTTTACTAGTGGGGGAAAAAAATAATAATAAAAAAAAGGATTAAGTGATGGGATCTCAAACAGATGAAAAGATTCCTGTCATAGATTTTACAGAGAAAAACCTGAAGCCCGGATCGGATTTGTGGGACTTGGCCTGCAAACAAATCCGTCATGGCTTAGAAGAGTATGGCTGTTTCGAAGCTGTTTATGACAAAGTTCCCACAGAACTTCACAACTCCATTTTTTCTGCTGCAAAAGAGTTGTTTGATCTTCCTATTAAAACCAAAGAGCAGAAAACCAGCGATCGGCCCGGCGCAAACTATGTCGGGCAAGACCCCTTTGTTCCTCTCTATGAATCTCTGGGACTCGATAATCCAACATCTTTGAAGCAACTGAATCTTTTACTCGAATTATGTGGCCCGCTGGAAATGATACTTTTCGGTATGTGTGTGTATATATATATATATAGTTTCATCATCCTATTCCTATACATATTTGTGTTTATTTTTATCTGATCATGTTGAATTTCTGTGTGTATTATTAGGGAAAGTGTGCGCTCCTTCTCAAAGCCAGTGGCAGAATTGTATGAAACGGCAACAAGAATGATGTTTGATAGCTATGGCGTAGGGAGGCTTATGACTCTCACATCGAGTCGGCCTTTTACCGTGTCCGGTTCTTCAAATACTCAGCACCGAAGCCGGATGAATCCAATGTCGGAATGCCTACTCACATAGACAAGACCTTCGTAACCATTCTTCATCAACATCAAGTGGAGGGTTTGCAGATAAGAACAAAGGACGATCAGTACATTGCTGTACAAGCTAAGCCCTCATCCTTTTTGTTCATTGCAGGAGAAGGACTCATGGTATAAATATATGTATAATATATACATATATATTTTTAGACTCTAAATTGTCTCAGGGACACCATTTCATTTTGAGTTAGTTTTTACTAATGCATTTTGCCCTAATCCATTTAACATGTCATCACGACTAGACTATATGTACCCAATGATGGGTTCTATCAACGTCGTTACATTATTGAACTGTTATAATTGTTATATGTGGAATTCAGGCATGGAGTAATGACAGGATACGGGTTTGTGAGCATCGCGTGATACTGAAAGAGAACAAAGGAAGATTGTCGCTTGGATTTTACGCATTAGTCAATGGAGTCATAAAAGTGCCTGAAGAGCTGGTTGATGAGGAATATCCCTTGAGCTATAAACCGATTGATTACATGGATTTTCTTGTTAATTTCTTTACAAACGACACAGTAAGATATGCGCCACTTCCTATCAAAGCCTATGCTGGTGTTTGATGGGCCTGATCTTTTGATCAAGATGGATATATATTTATATATAATATAAGTGGTTATGTATTGTGTAATAAATGCCCCATGTAATATAAGTAATAAAGATGGCTAGTTTGTCGGATACTCTTGTATTTTTACTAGCTATATATCTAGCCAGTCAGCATAAAACTACATCATTGCTTCTCTGATTTATTTTCTGTTGGTGTTTTACTTTGGCAAGTCAGATCAATAATTGCATATGACAATGTTGAACATGGTTAATTATTGACAGGATAAATTCAAAAAAAAAAAAAAAAGGGGAAAAAAAAAAACTCTAGAAGTAAGGCACTTATAACACTGCTATTAAATTTTGGAACGTTGTATGTATATCAGTATATGATTTTGTTTCTCTTGAACGTTAAGAAGAAGAAGAAGAAGAAGAAGTCCCTGAGTTATTTTTATGGACGAAAAGTACACGTTGGTTGGAATAAATCAAACTTTTTCCCCCTCCTCCTTTTACCTCTCATAGACACACTCTACCAACTTAATCTCTCCGTTTGATAAGCTAGTTGGAGATAAAATTTTTAAATTTGAGTTAGTTGACTTTTTAAAAACTAGTTATAAATTTTATTGATTTTTCAGAAAAAGACAAAAATTAAGATAAAAAGTACAGTTTAGTTGGAATTAAACTTGAATACCAAACGGTGGCTTACATTTTAGAGTTTTGTTAATAGGTGCAAATTAATTAGGATGTCCTTGCAATACCTCAAAAGAGTTTGTAAATTAAATCGTTGACATATCTAACACACCAAATCCAAAAGGTCAAAACATGACTTAAAAACCAATTAGTCTTTAACTCTCTCTTGAGGTGATCTTCTACCATTTTTGTTGCTATCCCTAATATATATAATTAGGACATCTAATTCTCAACAAAATAGACTGAATAATTATATTTTAATCATCAGTCATTTCAGACGCTCTTACCTCTCTGCAGGTTTTGGAAATTTCTTATCTTTAGCCAGTCTTTTCCGATTTAGTCTACAAATTCATGTTTTTATGAAAATATGCAATTATTTGCACTTGTTGGTTGATCTGGTATGCTAGAAACAAGCTGGTTTTCGAAGACAAAATTATCATAAAAAGTTTGGCTAAAGCAATGATCCAGGCCTTGGTAACAATTTTGCAAAATGATATCTTGATTCTTTCCTAGATTTCATGTTATCGGTAAACGCCTTTCATAGCTTCAGATATGACAGTAGTGAGATGGTTGCCTCCTCCTAAGGATTGCATAAAGGCGAATACAGATGGTATTGCTGGGATGCTCCTGGTATAGCAGTTTGTGGAGCTGTGTTCAGGAGCAAGGGTTTTGTTAAAAGTTGTTTTGCTACCACTTAGGACATTTCCTTTGCTTTTGAGGCCGAGCTTGTTGCTTCTATTTTGTAAAATAGCCTGGGAATTTCATTGGCATAATTTGTAGATTGGTTGTGACTTCACTTATGTGGTCGATCTTTTCCACTTGAAATCCAATAAAGTTCCTTGAAATTTCATATTAGATGGCTTCGTTCTTCACGTCATGCGAGTTGTTGGGTGGTTTGAGGTCTCTCACAATTTTCATGAAGCTAATGTGTTGTAGATAAATTAACAAATCATTTGATTTAGTGTTGTCAGTTGCAATGGTGGTTCTTAGCTCTGGAATTTATTCTTCCCTTTCTCTACAGGGAGAGGAATATGAGCACCCTTATTTATTTATTTATATATAGATATCCTTCACTTTTTCGAGGTGGTTTGTTTTTTCTATATCATATACTCCTTTTCTCTTTGTCAAATTTGTTCCTTTAGGAAATTTTTTTTTTTTGGGCAAAGGGCCGGTATTTAGATGGATCTTATAGGATGGTAGTATAGTGGTAGTTTCAACGTTTTCTCTCCTTTTAGAGTGATTTTGTTTCTAGGTTGTGTTTTCCTTTCTTTTCTTTTCTTTTGTTAATAACATGTAAGATGAGTAGACAATAAGGATGTTAAGATGTATCGATCAAATCGAGATGTTTTAAAAAAAAAAAATTATGCTGATGATTTTAGGGATGGGAAATTGTCGAAAAAGCATTATTTGATTTGAGATCATTTTCTAATGATTACATTGAAATTAAAGGGAAATTATAGTTTATAGTATGCTTTATAGGTAGTTTTGAAGTTTAGAGTATATTTCTTAAAAGATGATAAGATATAGCATATATTGCAGTTAAATTCTTGAATTTTCTAGTAATTAATAGATTTACGGTTAATTTTTAATGACATATTAATGTAAATAGTTTCATTATTATTAGAGAGAGAAAGAGAGTGGAGAGAGATAAAAAGAGAGGAAGAAAGAGTCGGGGGTTTTTTTTTTTTTTTTATATATAAATATTTTGTAGTTAGAAATTAGATTAAGACATTTATTATTATGTTTAAAATTTCATGATATAATTTATTATTATTTTATAAAAATGTTATCCGGCTCTTCCTCCCGATATTAAACAAATGCTTAACGTACGTAAGCTCTTATCTCACTCTCTCTGTGGCATTTTGTGTTTTTGAATCAAGCATGTGGTCCTGACCGAATGAATAGGTACAATTGTTTGATTAAGAAAATATTTTTTGCCAAGTGATTAAGATACATCCAATCGACAACTGACAACAAATTAAACACACAAAACTAATGACGGAATCGACAAAGACTTTTTGGAATAAGATGACTTACAAAAATGTCCGAATGCTCGCTCATTCTTAAATTTGTTAATTACCAGATTAGAGAAATCTAAGGGAGATTTTATATTGTAGTTTTCGATGTTGAATATAATATGCGATCAATTAATCAACAATACGTGCCTTAATTCAAAAAAAAAAAAAAAAAAGAAATGCATTCATGGTTGAGTATCCGTTCCGCTAACTAGCTTCCGCCTTGATTAAAAAACAAAAACGCTAGCTTAAGCTTTAGCATTTAATTTATTATGGTATGTGACCCTCAAATTTATAGTTATTTTCATTTTACCATCTAAATTTTAAAAACTCTCTTATAACTTTTTTTTATTAGTTTTTTTAAAATTAAAAATAGACAGAAAAAGAGGGAATGTAATCTTGTTGAACACCTTCTGATATAATATTTGTTTAGAATAAAGGGAAAAAGAAATTATTTAATTTAATAATATTTTTTTCAATTGTTTTTAACTTAAATTCTAACAAAGGGGTTAAGACTTTAAGTTGGGACTAATCCAATGTTCGAAGAGAAAAGTGAAAGTTTCAAAATTCATGGGATAAATTAAGAACGACCATAAAATTTATGGGAATAAATGAGAATAATTCTAAATATTATATAAAAATCATTGCTATTGTTGCAATATGGAAACCAAAATTTAAGGTTTACAGTCTCCATAAATAAATTATTGCGGCGGGCCATGGAACAATTTATGTTACTAAGAGCAAAAGGATACGACAAATCTTACACCCATCATCAACTCTACATAAATACGATTCAGCTATATACTTACAAGTATCCTTGAAAACAAAAACAAAAAAAAAAAAAAAAAAAAAAAAATCAAGACATAGCAAATATACTGAGAATTATGGGATCTGAAGCCGAGCATAAAATTCCCGTTATTAATTTGAACGACGATTTCAAGCCTGGATCCGATTCATGGGTCTTGGCGTGCAAAGAAATCCGATATGGATTGGAAGAGTACGGCTGTTTCGAAATCGTTTGCGACAAATTTTCTCCCGAGCTTCATAACTCACTTTTCAGTGCAGCTAAAGATTTTTTTGATCTTCCGAAAGAAACCAAAATGCAAAAAACTAGTAAAAGGCCTGGCGCAGTAGACTATGTCGGCGATCGTCTGCCGATTCCTCTCTACGAAACTGTCGGAATTGATGCTGCAACAACTCTACAAGGAGTTGATAATTTTCTTAATATTATGTTTCCTGCAGGGAACAACACTCTTCGGTACGTAATCTATTCCTTCTATCCATTAATCTTTTAATCAATAATCTATCATATATAATCTATTATGGAAAAAACAATAAAACGGAGAATAAATGTTTTTAAGAATTTCGTAATATGGGAGTTTTGTTATATTTATACAACGTGATTAGGGTTTGGTCTGCATTTCTTTTTGGAAGTTTTGTAAGGGAATTTCAACTTTTCTTTTCTTTATTTTTCTTTATTTTTTTTTTCCAGTTTCAGTAGGTGACTTTCGGAAATTTTTTTTTATCTTTTTTTTTTAATTTGCTTTTGTTTTTTTTTTTTCTTGTAGTGTTTTTTTATACCCTTTTTACACTTTTGTAAATTTTTTTTCTATAAGTTTTATTTAGAGAACTTACTATTTCACAATCGTGAAGCGCGCATGAGCCAGCTAGTTTTGTAAAAAATGCAAAATATTTTGATGATCAGTGGTGATTGCATTTGGTTTTTCAGCCCGTAAATTAATGCGATGCAAACTTGCGTCTCTCTAAATAGTAATCTGCAGTTAGTCTAAGAGCTAGAGTACTAGACCATGATTATTCCAAATTGTTGTTTTTGTTTGCATTTTTCCTGATTTTCTTGTTTTATTAGCTTTTAAATCTGTATTTTTTTTAAATTTTCTGTATTTTTTTTTAATAAACTAGAGACAAGAGTTATTTAATGGGTGACAATCTAATTAAGACATGTTAAAGTAGTTTGACATTTGTAGCGGGTCAAATTAGTGGTAAAACATCAGAATGTTGCTCTAAAGTACTTAAGTTTCGATTTAGTTTAATCTGAGTGCATAAAATCATGGCTGATTCTAACTAGTTTTTCTTCTAATTTCAATGATGATATGTGTCTCAATTAGTGAATCTGTGTACTCCTTCTCAAAGCGGGTACAAGGGTTTCACGAATTGGTTGCAATAATGGTGTGTGAGAGCTATGGTGTGGAGGGGCTGTTGAACTCCGTCTTGGAAAATATTGTTTACGAGTTCCGTTTCTTCAGATACAAGCGACCTCAGACGAAGGTGGGTGAAATTGGATTGGTTGATCACACAGACGGTAACTTCGTAACCATTCTGCATCAACATGAAGTCGAAGGTCTGCAGGTCAAAACAAAGGATGACCAGTGGATTGATGTCAAACCCAATCCTTCTTCTTTTGTTGTCGTTGCAGGCGACGCACTCCAGGTATAACATTGAAGCTTACGCACAAAGTCATTTTCTTTTTTTTTTTTTTTTTTCTTTTTTTCCTTTTTTCTTTTTAAATAAATGGTGAGAAAGAGTGTCTAGCATCAGGATTTATGACGACATTCCAATTATGCTCCGACACTACGTGTCAAACTCGATATTATTATTACGAAATTCAAACAAAAATATACATGATGAATAAAAGAAAAGGAGCCAAAAAGGCGACTATCAAAAGTTGGGTTGATGTCAAATTTGGTCTTCAAAGGATAGGGGATTGTTTTACTTTATCTATTATAATTCACAATGGAACAAAACTAACCCCTAAGCTTATTAAGTGCTTTCTTCATAGAATTATCAATTTTTTCAATTATTCGAATCACAAATAAAACACTTGATTGCTTAGTAAGAGGCAAGTTTTTGACGATTATCATCACGTGTGAATAAGCCACCAAGTCACGCGTGATCAAAACCATTTGAAAATTGAAATTTTAAATATAGACGTACCAAAAATGTAAATTATGATAAGCTCATGAGAGATTTTTGTTATATTGTAAGTTTTAAGGGGCTAAGTGAGACAAACTTTATCACTGGGGTCAAATTTGAAGTTAACCCTCAAAAGTTTAAAGTTTGAGCTACCCGTTGTTGGCAACATACAGAGAGAATTTTGGACACATCTAATCAAATTTGGTGCTCACTTCTTGTAATACATAACTAAGGAATTAGAGTTAGGAGTTGTTAATCACCAGTGGTGGTAGTGTAACAGTTGTGATTATCTTTTATCCCTACATCTTCACTTTGAAATTCAACATTGAAAGTCTATATGCTGTGGTTTTGGTGAATTAGGTAAATCTAAGTGAGGCCTAATGAGAGAACGGGTCAGGCTGTGGTACTATGTTATACGTGGTTAAAGATTTCTAAATGACAATAATAGATGTAGGGTGTGAGAACACCAAAGCCCAATAAAAAGAATATTATAATATACTCTAATATCTTTTACTTTGTGCTTACAAATTTAGAACCTGTTTTATTAATTAATTTAGAACTGTGAGGATATGCTTATACATAATAAATTAATAATGTATTAGTATGAACTTAACACATATTCTTTTTTCTTTTCTCGCTAGGTATGGAGTAATGGCAGAGTTCGTTCTTGTGAGCATCGAGTGATCACGAAAGAAGACAAAATCAGATATTCCGTTGGGCTATTTTCAATCGCCCAGGGGGTGATTCATGTTCCCGAGGAGCTAGTTGATGATGAGCATCCATTGAAATATAAACCATTAGATATAGCTGAATACACTCGATTCACAGTAGAAAAAGGAAGAGCAGGACAAGGAACTCGTCTCCAAGCTTTTTACGGTATTTGAGATATTCTGTCTCTTGATCAAGATGGATCTGCTTCTCTTATATATATGTAATAACGATGTGAAAGGTTATAATTTGCACAGCACAATATTACACACACACACACATATATATGTATGTGTGTGTAATAAGATGTAATAGGCCATGCCAATATCGTCGTTGCACTAAATAAAGTAGCTAATATACCACCAGCTAAGTACGTACTTGCTTTAGGTGATTGTAAGGAGACATCGAATATTCTCTCTCTTAATGTTTATATGCTTGTCTTGTGTGTGCCATTATGCCCCATAATTATCTCAGTCTCAGGTATTCCTTATTTAATTTCTTTCCAGTATTCAAATTAACGTTCTTTAAAAAAAAATGTTCTAAACTACTTTTGTTTTCTTTTAGGGCTCGTTCAGAATGCAACCATAGAACCATATATATTAAATCAAAAAGATCATGATATCCTCTGAGGACTACTCGTTCAAGAAAAACAAAAATAAGCACGGATCATATCATTTAATTTTATAATAACAGAAGTACAGATCAAGATCAGTATATTTGATAGAGAGAAAAGTGAAAAAAAAAAAAAAAAAAAAAAGGAAAAAAAAAAAAGGAAGCAGAGGAAGAAAAAGAGGGTTGGGAAGATTCATTTGGTAAGAGAGAAAAGAAAAAAGAAGGGGTTCCAAATCTTTCTAAACACTTTAATTTTGATCTCTCATAAATTGGAGAGATTATTTAAGTGATTTTATACCAAACAATATAAAAAAAAGAACATATCCCTCGTTTCATATTTCTCTCAACATAAGAGAATTACAAATTAACCCCAAAAGATAAATTTTGACTTTTTGGGTCCTTTTACCCAAAAATGTTAACTTTTCAAAATTACAATTTTACCACCACTTGTAGTCTAAACTTTCCTATTCTTATCATTTGGTTCTAAATTTTTCTGAGGAGGGATTTTCATCAGACAAAATCCATCTTATTTTTAATTATACTACGTTTGGTCTAATCAAATGTCAATTTTTGAATATCTCATCCAATCCAATCTGTTAATAATGTATTATCTAATCCAATTCATTTAAATTGGGATTTGATTAGATTGATTAGCTCGATATATATTCCTTATCATCTAAATACTAAATTTTGAAACAAGACAAAAAAGAATTACAGGACGTGTGGAGGTGTTCAAAACATGTTTTTTGAGAATAAAGGTCCATAATATGTTTGGGAACTCATAAATGACATAAAATGATTTTTCTTGTGTTAATATGGTATATATGTACGCTTTGAAGTTTTTATTTGATATGTTAAGATGTACAAAAATAAATAGCTCTAACTTTTGGGGCAAATTATACAAAGTAAAAACATTATACAATTTTTTACATAAAATAATAATTTTTAAATATAATTATTTTATTTGCAATCCTTTTCTTCATGATAATTACATGTAGTGAAATAAAATGATTGCTTAACATAAGCTCTTATAATGACCTCACTCTCTCTCTGGCATTTTGTGTTTTTGAATCAAGCATTTGATAGGCTTGTAATAGCGTCCTTACATATATCTCTGAGTAAAATAATAATAATAAAAAAAATCATATATAAAATTATTTATTCGGTCAGGACAGAAGATTTTGAGCAATATCAGACAGAGATCAATATCAGAAAATTTCTGCCAAGTGATTATGATACGTCCAACCGAGAACGGTCAACAAAACACATAAAATTAATAAGAGAAATATATAATGACGGAATCAACAAAGACTTTGAAATAAGACATACGAATATGTCTGAATGCCAGCTCATTTTTAAACTTGTTAATTACCAAATTAGAGAGATCTAAGGGAAATTTTATCTTGTAATTTTCAATTTGTGTCGAATGTGATATACGATCAGTATTTAAAAGTCAACACATGCCTTAATTAATTAAAAAGAAAATTGAAACGCATTCGTGTTTGATCCTTTTGGCTAACTAGCTTTAACTTTTTTATTCCTATACGTGTCCTTAAAGTTTAAGATCATTTTCACTTTATCTTTGAAGTTTAAAACCTTCCGCATAACTTCTTTTCATTAGAATTTTGATTAAAAACAGGAAGAAAAAAAAAAAAAAAAAAGAAAAGTAGTCTCACTAAACCTCTTGTGTACTTAAATGTAGGTTAAAATTAAACAGAAAAGGTCCATATAATTGCATGTAGTCCTCATTTTTCTATCTGTTTTTTTTTTTTAATTTAATTTCTTACAAAGAGTATGAGTGAGATTAATTATTTAAAATTCAAACAAAAAAGTGTGAGTGTTTAAAATTGAAAAGGCCGAACAAAAAATACCTTAAAAATTAAGGGCATAAAGAATAATCATAATTCTATTATATAAATCATTGTGCCGGCCATGGAACAGTTTATTTTAGTAAGAGGAAAAGGATACCATAGATCTAAATCCAATCATCAACTCTATAAGTACGATTCAACTATACTTATAAATTTAACCGAAAAATATATTGAGAATTATGGGTTCTGAAGCCAAGCATAGAATTCCCGTAATTAATTTTAACGAGGAAAGTTTCAAGCCTGGATCCGATTCATGGGTCTTGGCGTGCAAACAAATCCGATACGGATTGGAAGAGTACGGCTGTTTCGAAATCGTTTATGACAAATTTTCGCCGGAGCTTCACAACTCAATATTTGGTGCAGCTGAAGATTTTTTTGATCTTCCGAAAGAAACCAAAATGCAGAAAGTTAGTGATAGGCCTGGCTCAATAGGCTATATCGCCGATAGTCCGACTGATCCTCTCTATGAAACTGTCGGAATTGATGATACAACAACTCTACAAGGAGTTGACCATTTTCTTAATATTATGTGGCCTGCGGGGAACATTACTTTTCGGTACGTACTTTACATACTCCCATCCATTTAATATGTTAATCTATTATTTGTTATATATAATCAATTATGCAGTAAATAATAAAAGAGGGAAATAAGTTTTTTAAGAATTTCGTAAGGGAGATTCTACTTTTTGTTTTGTTTAGTTTCTTTTTTGCTTTTGTTTTTGTTTTTGTTTTTGTTTTTGTTTTTGTTTTTTTGTTTTTTGTTTTTTGTTTCGTTTCCTTATTATGTGCTTTTTGTTTTTGTTTTTTTTCTTTTTGCTTGGTTTTTTTTTAATCCCTTTTTACCTTCTTTTTAATTTTTTTCCCTTTAAATTCTTATGTCATTTAGAGGGTACACTGTTTCACAATCACGAAACGTGTGAGCCTTCTAGTTCTGTATAAAAAGCAAAATATTTTGATGATCAGTGGTGATTGCATGTGGTTTTTCAGCCCGTAAATTAAAGCAAAGCAAAACGGTGAATCATTTAATAGTAATCTGTTTAGTCTAAGAGCTAGAGTAATAATAGATCATGATTAGGTTTTGTATCTGGATTTTGATTTTTTTTTTTGATTTCTTTATTTATTTTTTAATAATTAACGAAACGAGTTGTTTAATAGTTATTAACTTAATTAAAACACGTAAAGTAGTTAGATATTTGTAGCCGGTCAAATTTAGTGGCGAAACATATCAGAATATTGTTCTAAAGTACTTAAGTTCCACTTAAGGTTTATTAGAGTGAAAAAAATCATGGCTTCTAACTAGTATTTCTTCAAATTTACAATGATATGTGTCTCAATTAGCGAATCTGTACACTCCTTCTCAAAGCGGGTGCAAGGGTTTCACGAATTGGTAACAAGAATGGTGTGTGAAAACTATGGTGTGGAGGGGCTGTTTAACTCCGTCTTTGAAAATTTTGTTTATTCGTTCCGTTTCTTCAAATACAATCGAACTCAGACGAAGGTGGGTGAAGTTGGATTGGTTGCTCACACAGACATTACCTTCATTTCCATTCTGCATCAACGCGAAGTCGAAGGTCTGCAGATCAAAACAAAGGATGATCATTGGATTGATGTCAAACCCAAGCCTTCATCTTTTGTTGTCCTTGCAGGCGACGTACTCCAGGTATATTATATTGTAGGAATCCATTGATGATGCTCTCAATGTCATTTTATTTCTTTGTTTTTTTTTTTTTTCCCTCCCAATAAACGATGAGAAAGAACGTCTAGCATCAGAAAATATTAGGACATTCCAATTATGTTCCTGGACTAGGTCGGGCCTTAGTACTGTTTCATTCGTAGTTTTATTAGATTTCTAAATGGACAATAGATAGAGGGTGTGAGAACACTATTGACTACCAGAGTAAAAAGAATGATATAATACTCTTTTTTTTTTTTTTTGTGCTTACAATTTATAACCTGCTTTATTGGTTTTTTAGAACTGTGAGGATATGCTTATATATAATACGAACCCAATATATGCACTCTCTCTCTCTGTTTTTTTTTTTTTGTTTTGTTTTTGGAGCTAGGTATGGAGTAACAACAAAGTTCGTTCTTGTGAGCATCGAGTGATGGTGAAAGAAGACAAAGTTAGATATTCCGTTGGATTATTTACAGTCGCCCAGGGGGTGATTCAAGTTCCCGACGAGCTAGTCGATGATGAGCATCCATTAAAATATAAACCATTAGATATGGCTGAATACACTCGTTTTACAATAGAAGCAGGAGCTGCAAAACAAGCAGTCGTCTGAAAGCTTTTTATGGTATTTGAGATATTCCGTCTCTTGATCAAGATAGATCTGCGTCTCTTATATATATGTAACGATGTGAGACAATTTAAAAAAAAAAAACGATGTGAGAGGTTATAATTTGCATAGCACAATATTATATATATATACATAGGTGTGTGTAATAAGATGTAATAGGCCATGCCAATATTGTCGTTGCATAAAATAAAGTAGCTATATACCACCACCTACGTAAGTACTTGGCTTTAGTTGATTGTGTGGAGAAATCGAATATTATTCTCTCTTGATGTTTATATATGCCTGTCTTGTGTCTGCCACTGCGCCCTATATTGATCTCAGTCTTCCTTATTTCATTTCTTTCCGGTATTCAATCATCTGCTTTTCACGTTTTGTGAATATAGCCGGAACATTAAGAAATATCTAGAAAGACATTTAGAAAATCGATCCGATTCTATTTTTGTTCATTCCATTTGAAGAAAAGAAGTACTCAAAAAAATTGATCTTTCTTTCAGTTGTTTGGGTCCTCAATATTTAATTGCTCAAGATATCATCTTACCACCTTTAGTGAAAATCATTGATTATAGATGGCATGTAGCTAATCTAACAGCACCAATGACTCTGTGCATTGAATTACAAATCGAGAGGTTTCACTTAGGAGAGAGAAAAAAAAGTGTATTCAATAGGAGAGAAAAGTGAGGGGAAAAAAAAAGAGAGAGAAGGAGGGATTAGCAGAAGAATTTTGACATTTATATTTGTTTGATAAGAGAGAAAAGATTTGAAGGAAGGGATTTTCAATCCTTCCAAACTCTATAATTTTGATCTCTCCTAAATTGGAGAGATTTTCTGAGAGATTTTATACCAACCAACATAATAGAAACGACATATCCCTCCTTCCATATATCTCTCAACATAATAGAATTTCAAGTTCACCCCCAAAATGACAAAATTTGACTTTTAAGCCCTTTTAGGTGAAAATGCTCTAACTTTTCAAAATTACAATTTTAAATCCTACTCTAAACTTTCCTGTTCTTATTATTTGGTTTTAAAATTTTGTACATAGAATTACATTACATCCAGTCTAATGAAATGTCAGTTTTTGAAATCTCATTCAATCCAATTTAGTAAATATTATGCAATATTATCCGTTTTGGATTGGATTGATTGGTTTCAAATATATCACCTATTATTTAAATACTAAAATTTTAAAACAAAGCGAGTAAGAAACCTAGTCATAATTTTTTTTTTTTGAGAATAAAGGTCCATAATATGTTTCGGAACTCGCAATGAGATAAAAGGGTTTTTCTTATATTGATGTGATAATATGTTGGCTTTGAAGTTTTTATTTGATATGTTAAGATGTACAAAAAGAAATAAACTCTGACTTTTGAGTCAATTACATTTTTTTACATAAAATATATACATATATAGATGAATTTTGGATTGGATTTGTGGATGCAATCCAACCTAGGTTGATTTTCTAAACTTGACATCTAGTCCAATCCAATTCAATTAAGATCAATCAGTTTGACTGGTTTATTGAATCTGATAAACATCCCTAATTTTGTTTATTAGTCTAAGATGCCTATTACTGTTCATTTACAGTCTTAGAGCAGTTTAGAAAAGTATTTACGGTTTGACCCTATTACATTGAATTCTTAATTTTAGTCCGTAGCTTCATCCTTTTTGGTTATCCACTTATATTAGGGGTGGTCATTTGACATTCCAACTCAAGTTAGAGTTTTTGAAATGTTTTTTTTAATATACATTTTTCTCTAAAAGTAACTTAATTTCAAATCCACATTTCCAAATCTCTCTCTCTCTCTCTCTCTTTTCTTTAAAAAAAACTCAAATTTTAGAAGTTCATAATTTTCTTATTTCAAAAAACTTGTGTCAAAATGCTCCCAATAATAATGAGAGGAGTGAAACAATGATGAAATGATTCTTGGATCAAAATGCTCACCAGTCACAATGACGAGAGTAATGAAACAAAATCCATATATATTACTATTATATTTTTCTCCTAACACATTTAAAGTTTTTGGTGAAAATGATTAATTGGGAATTCCAATGACATAATTCGTAGATTAAATGTTTATTTCATTGATGTGATCAATCTCTTTCACTCAAAATCGGATAAAGTTCCCAGAAATTTCGTAGTAGATGACTTTGCTCTTTACGGTACGCTAAGTACTTGGGTGATTAAGGTCCATTGTAATTTCGTGAAGCTAATAGTATTGCAAATAAATTAATAAATCATTCTATTCAATACTGTTAAGTTTCCATAGTGGATCTCGACTTTGGAATTTATTCTTCTCTTGTTCTACAGGGAGATGAATATGGAGATCCTTTTTATAGATTTCCTTCACTTTTTTTTAGGTGGTTTTGTTTGTTCTGAATCGTATATACACTATTTTTCCCTCTGTTAAATTTTTCCTTTGGGTTTTTTTTCCCTTTTTTTTTTTGGCAAATGGATTTTAATAAGGCATAGTGCTTCTTTCGGTAAATCCTACAGGAGTAATTCATGTGTTCTCTCTTCTGCCACGATGTATTTTTTAATTATTATTTAACTTTATATTGTATTTTATTTTATTTTATATATCATATGAGATGGATAGATGATGATGGTGCTAAGAAGGTGTGATCCAATCAAAATATTTTGATACAATTATTATTTATTGTCACTATTATTTATTAATAAAGCTAGATTTCTATTATAAACATTTAATTCACTGGAATTTGCGAATCACAAATTTTAAATTTCAGGGACTAGTCTCGACAAATACCAAAGTGCCAGAGAAATATTTTTAAATTGTTTTCAGATGGAGTACCACAATCCAATTAACCTCAAAGATTATTTCAACTGAAAATATTGCTTCTTATTGAAACAATTACAAGCTTTATTATTCTTTTCATATTCTGAAGCTAACATAAAGATCCATATACCAAATTCTGTTGGACACAAAATTTTGACAGAAGATTTAACTTCTTACAATACATTGTCAAAACCAAACAAGCGACTACCAAGTCAGACTAGTGCACGAAGCATGATAAATACACAAACCTCCCAATGAATAAAAGATCATAAGTTATTTGCAAATAATAATAAAAATGTGCATATAGAAATATTTGATTTGTACTCCTTTTCTTATGATCATTACATTTATTGAAATAAAATGAATGCTTAACGTAAGCTCTTACCTCACTTTCTCTTTGTCATTTTGTGTTTTTGAATAAAGCATATAAAGGCTTGCAATATTGTCCTTAGATAGAGATATATATATATATATCTCTCTCTGAGTAAGACAAAAAAAAAATATTTGTAAACTTATACATATTCATTCGGTTAGGACACAAGATTTTTCGCAATAACAGACACGGATCAACTCAGCTTCTAACTTGAGATTGAGATTTAATATTTCTGCCAAGTGATTATGACACGTCCACCCGAGAACGGACAACATAAAATTAATCAGAGTATATATAATGACGGAATCAACAAAGACTTTTTGAAATAAGACTTACGAATATGTCTGAATGCTCACTCATTCTTAAATCTGTTAGTTATCAAATTAGAGAATCAAAGGGAAATTTTATCTTGTAATTTTCAATTTGCTGTCTCGACTATGATAACTGAGCAATTGATCATCAACACGTGCCTGAATTACTTAAAAAGAAAATTAAAATGCATCCATGTTTGAATATCCTTTCGGCTAACTAACTTTAGTCATTTTATTCTTATATGTATCCTTGAACTTTAAGATATTCTCACTTTATTCCTGAACCTTAAAAACTTCCACATAAATTTTTTTTAATTTTTATTTTTGATTAAAAACATAAGGAAAAAAAAAAAGAAAGAAAGAAAATTACTCTCACTAAACATCTTCTATTATAATTTCTGCTAAAAAATAAACAGGAAAAAAAAACCATACAATCACAGTTAATCCTCATTATTCTATCAGCTTTTTAACTGAAATTCTAACAAGGAGTTTGAGTGGACTATTAATTTAAATTTTAAAGAGAAAAGTGTGATTTTTTAATATTGAAAAGGGCAAAATAAAAATAACCTAAAATTTAAGGGCATAAATAAAAATAATTCTAAACACTATATAATTTCAACATGGAAACCAAAATGTAAGTTTACCGTCTCGGTCAAAAAGTTATTGTGCCAGCCATGGAACAATTTATGTTACTAAGAGCAAAAGGATACGATAGTCTAAATCCCATCATCAACTCTATATAACTACGATTCAACTATACTAACAAATATAGCCCAAAAATATAACAAGATATCAAATATCGTGAGAAAAATGGGATCTGAAGCCGAGCATAAAATTCCCGTTATTAATTTGAACGACGAAAGTTTCAAGCCTGGATCCGATTCATGGGTCTTGGCGTGCAAACAAGTCCGATACGGATTGGAAGAGTATGGCTGTTTCGAAATCGTTTATGACAAATTTTCGCCGGAGCTTCACGACTCAATATTTGGTGCAGCTGAAGATTTTTTCGGTCTTCCGAAAGAAACCAAGATGCAAAAAACTAGTGATAGGCCTGGCTCAATAGGCTATATCGCCGATAGACCGAAGATTCCTCTCTATGAAACTGTCGGAATTGATGGTTCAACAACTCAACAAGGAGTTGATGATTTTCTTAATATTATGTGGCCTGCAGGGAACAATACTTTCCGGTACATACTTTACATATTCCCTCTATCCATTGATATATTAATCTATTATCTCTTATACAGAATCTATTATATGAATTAATATATAAGAGGGAAATAATTGTTTTAAGAATTTCGTAAGGGAGTTTTGTTATAATTATTTAATGTGATCTGGTTTCGTCTAAGTTTTTTTTTTTTTTTTTTTAAGTTTTGAAAGGGTGTTTCAACTTTTTTTTTTTTTGAAGTTTTGCAAGGGTGTTTCAACTCTTTTTTTTTTTTTTTCTTCTGCTTTTCGTTGGTGACTTTCGGAATTTTTTTTATTTTCTTTTCGTTGTTATGTGCTTTTTTTTTTTCTTGTAGATTTTTTTAACCCTTTTTACATTATTTTTAACATATCAGTTAGAGAATACACTATTTCACAATCGCGAAGCATGTGAGCCTTTGAGTTCTTATAAAATGCAAAATATTTTGATGATCAGTGGTGATTACATGGTTTTTTAGCCCGTAAATTAATGCGATGCAAAACTATGAATCTCAACATAATAATCCGCTTATTCTTAGAGCTAAGTACTAGATCATGATTATTCCGAATTGTTGTTTCTGTTGCATTTTTCCTAATTTTCTAGTTTAATTTATTAGCTTTTGTAGCTGGATTCTAAATATATATTTTTTTATTCGCTGTATTGGTTTTAATAAATCAGCGAATGGAGCTGTTTAATAGGTATCAACCTAATTAAGACATGTTAAAAGTATAGTTTGATACCTGTAGCCAGTCAAATTTAGTGGTGAAACATCAGAATATTGCTCTAAAGTACTTAATTAGGTTTATTAGAGTGCAAAAAAACATGGCTTCTAACTAATTTTACTTCTAATTTACAATGATGACATATGACTCAATTAGTGAATCTGTGCACTCCTTCTCAAAGCGGGTACAAGCGTTTCACGAAATGTTAACAAGAATGGTATGTGAGAACTATGGTGTGGAGGGCCTGTTTAACTCCGTCTTCGAAACATTGATTTATTCGTTCTACTTCTTCAAATACAAGCCACCTAAGACCAAGGAAGGTGAAGTGGGAATGACTGCTCACACGGACATAAGCTTCTTATCCATTCTGCATCAACATGAAGTCGAAGGTCTGCAGATCAAAACAAAGGATGACCAGTGGATTGATGTCGAACCCAATCCTAAATCTTTTGTTGTTCTTGCAGGCGACATACTCCAGGTATAATGTGCGTGTATGATTATTTGAGGATGCTTTCAAAGTCAAAAAAAAATTTTTTTTCAATGAATAATGAGAAAGAGCGTCTAGGACTCTAGCATCAGAATGTATTAGGACAAGTCAACTATTTTGGCATCCCTAACGCAATAATCTGATATTAGGTCTCTAACTTAACATAATTATTTCAAAATCCAAGCAAAAATTTACATATATGATGGAGATAAGAAAAAGATCCATAAAAAGGCGACTATCAGTAGTCGGGTTAATTTTAAATTTGGTCTTCAAAGAATAATGACTGTTTGACTTTACCTGTCATAACTCAAAATGGAACAAGGCTAGCTCCTAAGCTTATCATGTACTTTCTTTATTCAAAAATTAAGTTTTTAATGATTTTAATCATATATAAGTCACAGGATTGTTTGGTAAATGATGCAAGTTTTTTAACGATTATAATGCAACAAGCACGTGTGATTGAAACGACTTAAAAATTTACTTATTAATGATGGAAGGATGTAAATTATGATAAAGTCACAGGGGATTTTTCTTACATTTTGAGTTATAAGAGGCTAAGTGAGACAAACCTTATTTGTTGGGGGTCAAATTTAAAATTAGCCCTCAGAAGTTGAAAGTTTGAGCGTAGGCAACCTATAGAAAGAATTTTGGACATCTAATCAATTTCCAATTTTGTGCTCACCTCTTGTAATACAAAACTAAGGCATAAGAGTTAGAGGTTGTCAATCATCGGTGTTGGTGCTATAACAGTTGTGGATATCTTTTAAAGTCTTAACATTAGAGTTTGAATCCCTATATTCTCGCTTTGAAGTTCAGCAGTAGAAGTCTACAAGAACTATGGTCTTGGTGAATTAGGTAAATCTGTCCGAAGCCTGATGTGAGAATGAATTGGGTCTTGGTATTCTTTTACTGTGATTTTACTAGATTTTTTAATGGACAATAGATGGAGGGTGTAAGAACACCATTGATTCTCAAAGCGTAGTAAAAAGGACGTTCTACACAGTAATTTCTTTTACTTTGTGCTTGCAAATTTAGAACCTGCTTTAATGGTTAATTTAGAACTATGAGGATATGCTCTGTACGTATATAGAGAGCTCAAACAGAGCTACGGTTTCGTCATGGACGAAAAATTTCTTTCTTTTTTTAGTCTCTATTCAGATATAAATTTTCTCAAACATGTCCAGCTTACAAAGATGAATACACATGTACATTGCATATGCTTTCAACCAATAAATATTTAATGTAATACAAAATACATATATATATATTCTTTCTTTTGTTTAATCCAGGTATGGAGTAATAACAGAGTTCACTCATGTAAGCATCGAGTGATGGTGAAAAAAGACAAAATCAGATATTCCGTTGGATTATTTACAGCCGGCCAGGGGGTGATTCATGTTCCCGAGGAGCTAGTTGACGATGAACATCCATTACAATATAAACCACTCGATGTTGCTGAATACACTCGTTTCGCAGTGGCAGGAGGAGGAGCAGAAGCTGCAAGTCGTGTTAAAGCTTTTTGTGGTATTTAAGATATTCTGTTTCTTAATCAAGATGGATATATGTTTCTCTCATATGTAAGAACAATGTGAAGGTTATAATTTGCGTATCACAATAACATATATCAATATATTCACACGTCGTTGGTGTGTAATAAGATGTAATAGGCCATGCCAATATCGTCGTTGCGTAAAATAAAGTAGCTAATATACCACCAGCAACGTACGTACTTGCTTTTGTTGATTGTAAGGAGAAATCGAATGTCCTGTTTCTAACTGTTTATATGCTTGTCATGTGTGTGCCTCATATTGATCTGATCAGCTATTCCTTCTTTAATTTATTTCCAGTCAACAATTAACGTTCTCAAACTAAAAAATGTTTAATGTTTCGTTTGCAATTTCAACTCCACTCCAACTAAACTACACTTTTTACATATTAATTTTTATCTTTTTCTAAAAAGTCAATAAAAATTATAATTACTTTTTAAAAAGTTAACTAACTCTAACTTAAAAATTTCATCTCCAACCAATAAACCAAACGAAAGCTTAATTTCAATTCTCTCCCTTTTTCCACAAAATTTCTCCCCATTGTCATCTCCCCTTATTAGTCTTTGCTAGGTATGGAGTAACAACAAAGTTCGTTCTTGTGAGCATCGAATGATGGTAAAAGAAGACAAAGTCAGATATTCTGTTGGATTATTTACAGTCGCTCGGGGGCGATTCAAGTTCCCGACGAGCTAGTCGATGATGAGCATCCATTAAAATATAAACCATTAGATATGGCTGAATACACTCGTTTTACAATAGAAGCAGGAGCTGCAAAACAAGCAAGTCGTCTGAAAGCTTTTTATGGTATTTGAGATATTCCGTCTCTTGGTCAAGATAGATCTGCTTCTCTTATATATTTGGAACGTTGTGAGACAATTTAAAAAAAAAAAAAAAAAAAACGATGTGAGAGGTTATAATTTGCACGGCACAATATTATGTGTATATACATAGGTGTGTGTAATAAGATGTAATAGGCCATGCCAATACTGTCGTTGCATAAAATAAAGTAGCTATATACCACCACCTACGTAAGTACTTGGCTTTAGTTGATTGTGTGGAGAAATCGAATATTATTCTCTCTTGATGTTTATATATGCTTGTCTTGTGTCTGCCACTATGCCCTATATTGATCTCAGTCTTCCTTGTTTCATTTCTTTCCGGTATTCAATCATCTGCTTTTCACGTTTTCTGAATATAGCCGGAATATTGAGGAATATCTAGAAAGATATTTAGAAAATCGATCCGATTCTATTTTTGTTCATTTCATTTGAAGAAAAGAAGTACCCAAAAGAATCGATCTTTCTTTCAGTTGTTTGGGTCCTCAGTATTTAATTGTTCAAGATATCATCTTACTACCTTTAATGAAAATCATTGATTATAGATGGCATGTAGCTAATCTAACAGCACCAATGACTCTGTGCATTGAATTACAAATCGAGAGGTTTCGCTTAGGAGAGAGAAAAAAAGTGTATTTGATAGGAGAGAAAAGTGAAGGAAAAAAAAATATGTTTATTTCATTTATGAGATCAATCTCTTTCACTCAAAATCGGATAAAGTTCCTAGAAATTTCGTAGTAGATGACTTTGTTCTTTACGGTATGCTAAGTACTTGGGTGATTAAGGCCCATCGTAATTTCGTGAAGCTAATAGTATTGCAAATAAATTAATAAATCATTCTATTCAATATTGTTAAGTTTCCATAGTGGATCTCGACTTTGGAATTTATTCTTCTCTTGTTCTACAGGGAGATGAATATGGAGATCCTTTTTATAGATTGCCTTCACTTTTTTTTAGGTGGTTTTGTTTGTTCTGAATCGTATATATACTATTTTTCCCTCTGTTAATTTTTTCCTTTGGGTTTTTTTTTTCTTTCTTTTTTTTTTTTTTTTTGGCAAATGGATTTTAATAAGGCATAGTGATTATTTCGGTAAATCCTACAGGAGTAATTCATGTGTTCTCTCTTCTTCCATGTTGTATTTTTTAATTATTATTTAACTTTATATTGTATTTTATTTTTTTTTTTAATATATTATGTGAGATGGATAGATGACAAGGGTATTAAGAGGGTGCATGTGATCTAATCGAAATATTTTGATACAGTTATTATTCATTGTCACTATTATTTGTTAATAAAGCTAGATTTCTATTATAAACATTTAATTCCCTGGAATTTGCGAATCGCACATTTTAAATTTCAGGGACTAATCTTACCGAAGTGCAAGAGAAATATTTTTAAATTGTTTTCAGATGGAGTACCACAATCCAATTAACCTCAAAGATTATTTCAACTGAAAATATTGCTTCTTATTGAAACAATTACAAGCTTTATTATTCTTTTCATATTCTGAAGCTAACATAAAGATCCATATACCAAATTCTGTTGGACACAAACTTTTGACACAATACATTGTCAAAACCAAACAAGTGACTTTCAAGTCAGACTAGTGCACGAAGCATGATAAATACACAAACCTACCAGTGAATAAAAGATCATAAGTTATTTGCAAATAATAATAAAAATGTGCAAATAGAAATATTTGATCTGTAATCCTTTTCTTATGATCATTATATTTATTGAAATAAAATGAATGCTTAACGTAAGCTCTTACCTCACTTTCTCTTTGGCATTTTGTGTTTTTGAATCAAGCATTTAAAGGCTTGCAATATTGTCCTTAGAAAGAGAGAGAGAAATATATATATATATATATATCTCTCTGAGTAAGATTAAAAAAATAATTTATCAACTTATATATTCATTCGGTCAGGACACAAGATTTTGAGCAATAACAGACACAGATCAACTCAGCTTCTAACTTGAGATTGAGATTTAATATTTCTGCCAAGTGATTATGATACGTCCAACCGAGAACGGACAACATAAATATATAATAATGACGGAATCAACAATGACTTTTTGAAATAAGACTTACAAATATGTCTGAATGCTCACTCAATCTTAAATCTGTCAGTTATCAAATTAGAGAAATCAAAGGGAAATTTTATCTTGTAATTTTCAATTTGCTGTCTCGACTATGATATGTGAGCAATTGATCATTGACACGTGCCTTAATTACTTAAAAAGAAAATTGAAACGCATTCATGTTTGAATATCCTTTGGGCTAGCCAACTTCAGTCATTTTATTCTTATATGTAACTTGAATTTTAAGATCATTTTCACTTTATTCCTAAACTTTAAAAACTTCCACATAAATTTTTTTATTTGTTTTCTGATTAAAAACATATGGAAGAAAAAAAAAAGAAAGAAAATTCCTTTCACTAAACATCTTCTATTATAAAAATAAACAGGAAAGAAAACCATACAATCACATTTAGTCCTCATTATTCTATCAGCTCTTTAACTGAAATTCTAACAAGGAGTTTGAGTGGACTAGTAATTTAAAATTTAAAGGAAAAGTGTGATTTTTTAATATTGAAAAGGGCAAAATAAAAATACCCTAAAATTTAAGGGCAAAAATAAAAATAATCCTAAACACTATATAATTTCAACATGGAAACCAAAATTTAAGTTTACAGTCTCTGTCAAGAAGTTATTGTGCCGGCCATGGAACAATTTCTGTTACTAAGAGCAAAAGGATACGATAGATCTAAATCCCATCATCAACTCTATATAACTACGATTCAACTATACTTATAAATATAGCCTAAAAATATAACAAGATATCAAATATCGTGAGAAATATGGGATCTGAAGCCGAGCATAAAATTCCCGTTATTAATTTGAACGACGAAAGTTTCAAGCCTGGATCCGATTCATGGGTCTTGGCGTGCAAACAAGTCCGATACGGATTGGAAGAGTACGGCTGTTTCGAAATCGTTTATGACAAATTTTCGCCGGAGTTTCACAACTCAATATTTGGTGCAGCTGAAGATTTTTTCGGTCTTCCGAAAGAAACCAAAATGCAAAAAACTAGTCATAGGCCTGGCTCAATAGGCTATGTCGCCGATAGTCCGACGGTTCCTCTCTATGAAACTGTCGGAATTTATGATGCAACAACTCTACAAGGAGTTGATCATTTTCTTAATATTATGTGGCCTGCAGGGAACAATACTTTCCGGTACATACTTTACATATTCCCTCTATCCATTAATATATTAATCTATTATCTCTTATGCATAATCTATTATATGAATTAATGTATAGGAGGGAAATTATTGTTTTAAGAATTTCGTAAGGGAGTCTTGTTATATTTATTTAATGTGATCCGGGTTTCGTCTAGGTTTTTTTTTTTTTTTTGGTTGAAGTTTTGTGAGGATGCTTCAACTTCCTTTTTTCTTTTTTTTGTTTGTTTTTCGTAGGTGATTTTTTTTTAATTTTCTTTTCGTTGTTATGTTCTTTTTTTTTTCTTGTACATTTTTTTAGCCCTTTTTACATTTTTTTTTAACATGTCATTTAGAGAATACACTATTTTACAATCGCGAAGCATGTGAGCCTTCTAGTACTTATAAAATGCAAAATATTTTGATAATCAGTGGTGATTGCATCGTTTTTCAGCCAGTAAATTAATACGATGCAAAACTATGAATCTCAATATAAGAATCCGCTTATTCTAAGAGCTAAGTACTAGATCATGATTATTCCGAATTGTTGTTTCTGTTTGCATTTTTCCTAATTTTCTTGTTTTATTAGCTTTTGTAGCTGGATTCTAAATAATTTTTTTATTTTATGTATTTGTTTTAATAAATCAGCGAAATAAGCTGTTTAATAGGTATCAACCTAATCAAAACATATTAAAAGTATAGTTTGATATCTGTAGGCAGTCAAATTTAGTGGTGAAACATCATAATGTTGGTCTAAAGTACTTAATTAGGTTTATTAGAGTGCATAAAATCATGGCTTCCAACTAATTTTTCTTCTAATTTACAATGATGACATATGACTCAATTAGTGAATCTGTGCACTCCTTCTCGAAGCGGGTACAAGCGTTTCACGCAATGTTGACAAGAATGTTGTGTGAGAACTATGGTGTGGAGGGGCTGTTTAACTCCGTCTTCGAAACATTGATTTATTCGTTCCGTTTCTTCAAATACAAGCCACCTCAGACCAAGGAGGGTGAAGTTGGACTGACTGCTCACACGGACACAAGCTTCTTATCCATTCTGCATCAACATGAAGTCGAAGGTCTGCAGATCAAAACAAAGGATGACCAGTGGATTGATGCCAAACCCAATCCTTCATCTTTTCTTGTCCTTGCGGGCGACATACTTCAGGTATAATATGTGTGTGTGTGTATGATTATTTGAGGATGCTCTCAATGTCCAAAAAAATAAATAAATAAATAATAATAATAATAATAATAATTCAATGAATAATGAGAAAGAGCGTCTAGGACTCTAGCATCAGAATGTATTAGGACAAGCCAACTATGTTGGCACCGCCTTTACGCAATAATCTGACATTAGATCTCTAACTCAATATAATTATTTCAAAATCCAAACAAAAATTTACATATATGATGAAGATAAGAAAAAGAGCCATAAAAAGGCGACTTTTGATCAGTTCTTGGGTTAATTTCAAATTTGGTCTTTAAAGAATATTGACTGTTTCACCTTACCTGCTATAACTCAAAATAGAACAAAATTAACTAGCTCCTGAGCTTATCATGTACTTCTTTATTCAAAAATTAAACTTTTAATGATTTTAATCAAATATAAGTCGTGTGATTGTTTGGTAAAATATGCAAGTGTTTTAACGATTATAACGCAACAAGCACATGTGATTGAAACCATTTAAAAATTGACTTGTTAATAATGGAAGGGTGTAAATTATGATAAGGTCACAAGGGATTTTTCTTACATTTTGAGTTCTAAGAGGCTAAGTTTGACAAACCTTATTCGTTGGGGGTCAAATTTAAAATTAACCCTCAGAAGTTTAAAGTTTGAGCTACCTAACTTTGGCAACCTACAGAGAATTTTGGACATCTAATCAATTTCCAATTTTGGGCTCATCTCTTGTAATACATAACCAAGGCATAAGAGTTAGAGGTTGTCAATCATCGGTGTAGCAGTTGTGAATATCTTTTAAAGACTCAATATTAGAGTTTGAATCTCTATATTCTCAGTTTGAAGTTTGGCGTTAAAAGTCTATAAGAACTATGGTCTTGGTGGACTAGGTAACTCCTACCGGAGCCTGATGTGAGAATGAGTTGGATCTTGGTACTGTTTTATCCCTCGTTTTACTAGATTTTTAAATGGACAATAGATGGAGGGTGTAAGAACACCATTGATTCTCAAAGCCTAGTAAAAAGGACGTTCTACAGAGTAAGTTCTTTTACCTTGTGCTTGCAAATTTAAAACCTGCTTTAATGGTTAATTTAGAACTATGAGGATATGTTCTATACGTATGTAGAAAGCTCAAACAGAGCTACGGTTTCATTATGGACGAAAAAGTTCTTTCTTTTTTTAGTTCCTGTTCAGATATAAATTTCCTCAAACATATCCAGTTTATAAAGATGAATATGTGTGTGCATTGCATATGATTTCAACAAATAAATATTTAATGTAATACAAAAATATATATAAAGTTTTCTTTTTTTAATCCAGGTATGGAGTAACGACAGAGTTCGCTCATGTGAGCATCGAGTGATGGTGAAAGAAGACAAAGTCAGATATTCTGTTGGATTATTTACAGTCGGCCAAGGGGTGATTCATGTTCCCGAGGAGCTAGTTGACGATGAACATCCATTACAATATAAACCACTCGATGTTGCTGAATACACTCGTTTCGCAGTCGCAGGAGGAGGAGCAGAAGCTGCAAGTCGTGTTAAAGCTTTTTGTGGTATTTAAGATATTCTGTTTCTTAATCAAGATGGATATATGTTTCGCTCATATGTAAGAACAATGTGAAGGTTATAATTTGCGTATCACAATAACATATATTAATATATTCACACGTCGTTGGTGTGTAATAAGATGTAATAGGCCATGCCAATATCGTCGTTGCATATAATAAAGTAGCTAATATACCACCAGCAACGTACGTACTCGCTTTTGTTGATTGTAAGGAGAAATCGAATGTCCTGTTTCTAACTGTTTATATGCTTGTCATGTGTGTGCCTCATATTGATCTGATCAGCTATTCCTTCTTTAATTTATTTCCAGTCAACAATTAACGTTCTCAAACTAAAAAATGTTTAATGTTTCGTCTGCAATTTCAATTCCATTCCAACTAAATTATACTTTTTGCATATCAATTTTTACCTTTTTCTGAAAAATCAACAAAAATTATAACTAGTTTTTGAAAAGTTAACCAACTCTAATTTAAAATTTCATCTCCAACCAGCAAACCAAACGCAACCTTAATTTCAATTCCATCCCTTTTTCCACAAAAAATTCTCCCCATTGTCATCTCCCCTTATTAGTTTTAGATATACGTAATTCATTTTATTAGTCAATAATGAAAAGAAAATAAAACATGATGATATATACATTTATAAAACCAATAATAATAAAAAATGAAGGAAAACTTAACCATAAATTGAAAAGCTTATTGTTAAGGTAAATATAAAATTACCACTACAACATATTCCATAAACAACTAGCCAAAGAATGGTTACACTTAATGTAATAACATAAAGGTAATTTGTAGGATTACCGCTTTAAAAGAAAGGACAATATCTGGATTATTACCTCAAATATAATAGTTTCAGTTTTTTTTAACCTTCAATTGGATAAATATAAAGGGTCAAAAATCTTAACAAAAGGATAAAATAATATATAAACATGTCTAATTAAAAGCTTGTTCCATAGTTTTCGCGCGCTAACATAAATCGTAATACTATACAGTAACAGTTATGAGGGTGCTCCATTAAAATTCAAATCACCCATTTATTTCTCTATCAAGCTACTATTCCCTTTTTTTTTTTTTTTTTCCCTTCCTTTTAATTCCATTATCTTCTACTCTGCAAATTGCAATGGATGCCGTCATTGAATGGATACGCTTTGAGAGTGTTCCATTAAAATTCAAATCACCAATTTCTTTCTCCATCAAGGTACTATTCCTTTTTTTTTTTTTTTCCCCGTCCTTTTAATTCCATTATCTTGTACTCTGCTAATTTCAATGGATGCCGTCATGGAATGGATACGTTTTAATTGTCTTAATCAAATAATTTATATGGCATTAGTTATACGGATTTGTCTGTTTCAATTAGTCAATTATAGGGGATGTCATGATTTTTGAAAGATTAGAAGCCCCACAACATCAATCATAATATCCTAGAGCAATTATAACAAAACAGTACAAATATTATATCGTTTAAATAGGTTGTAATCTTAATCACATTTCAAAATCAGTACTATGATTTGGCTGTATGACTATTAATTAATCCAAGATTCTAAAAATAATAATTAACCAAAGGATTTATCTGGAAAGCCTACTATGAAAAGAAAATTAATTATAATTAATTTTCTATGATTGAAAGGGGGGGTTTCATTATATTTAAGGAACCAATTGTAGGGGAGGTCATGATTTTTGAAAGATTAGAAGCCCCACATAATCAATCTAGAGCAAATTAGTACAAAACAGTACCAATATTATATCGTTTAAATAGGTTGTAATCTTAATCAAATTTCAAAATCAGTACTATTTTTTTTAATGAGTATCAGTACTATGATTTTGCTGTATGTCTAATCATCCCAAAAATATTCTAAAACGAGATCAACTTATTCTATATAATTTCTTATTACATGACCATATATAGATATATACACCCATCCGAAGATAATTAAAAGAAGAGGTGAGAGAGAGAAAAAAAAAAAAAAAAAAGATTTAGGATCATGGAAACAGATCAACATAAGATTCCTGTCATACACTTCAATGAGGAAAACTTGAATCCTGGAACAGATTCATGGATCTTGGCCTGCAAACAGGTCCGATTCGCAATGGAAGAGTACGGCTGTTTCGAAATTGTTTGCGACAATTTTACCACCGAGCTTCACAACTCGATCTTCTGTGCGGTTAGAGATTTGTTTGATCTTCCGGTGGAAACTAAAATGCAGAAAACTACCAACAGGCCGGGCGTATTAGGCTATGTCGCAGAGAGTCCCAGAAATCCTCGCTACGAAACTACAGGAATCGACAATCCAGAGACTCTACAAGGGACTGAATATTTCACCAACATCATGTGGCCTCAAGGGAATCATACTTTCCGGTATAAATATAAATATATGTATAAATCGATTCATTAATGATAACTACTTCAATACTGTTTTTTGACAAATCTTCTATACTGATGATTAGTGAAACTGTGCACTCCTTCTCAAAGCGGCTAGTAGAAATATCTGAAATGGTGATAAGAATGGTGGCTGAGAGCTATGGTGTGGAGAGGGTGTCTGACTCCATTAGGGAATCAGCCTTTTACGCTCTCCGATTCTTCAAGTACAGAACACGCCGGTCAAACGAGACCGACGTTGGATTGGAAGCTCACAGTGACACTACCTTCTTAAGCATACTTCACCAGCACCAAGTTGAGGGTCTGCAGATCAAAACAAAGGATGGTCAATGGATTGATGTGAAACCCTCCTCTTCTTCTTTTGTAGTCCTTGCAGGCTACACACTTACGGTACGTATCTCCTCTATTGACTATACATATAATATAGAAGAGTTTTTAATAATTACTCTTTTTTGTAACTGGATGATTACAGATCAAATTTTAAAAACAAGTGCATATTTTAATTACACTTGATGATCTAACATTTTATATGACTTGTTATAATAAGTTAAGTAACCTAATAACCTTAAGAACTATATATATATATATTTTTAAATTGGTATAAATTAAAACAAGATTCCTAAACACTTTTTTTCTAATTTGATTTCAAACAGCCTGTTAGCACTTTTTTCATATTGTAATCTAAATAGATATATGCCTGAGTTAAGGTCACTCGGTTAAAAAATATATGTATATATTTAAGTGATATAATAGATAAAGTTCACATATATTTTTTTTAATTAGGAAACAAAATTTTGAATTTACATAGGAAAAAATCATAAGAAATAAATTTAAAAAATTATATCATCAGATTAAAAAAATTGAAAAAATTAAACGATGTATAGGTATATAAACATTTTTAAATAGACATGCATGAGTTGAAGCAAAAGATCAAACGGCTGAAAAAGAATTTAAAAAAGCAATACAAACATAGAAAGTTCACATATTTTTAATTAAGAAACGAAAATTTGTATTTTCATCAGGGAAAATCATTAGAATTCGTGTCAACAAAATGTTTGTCAATGATATTGGATCCAAAAAGTGTTAAAATTGTATTAGGTAGAGGAAAAAAAAAATGTAAGAAGTGATTCAAGAATGAGATTAAAAAATCAACAAAATGAATCTTTAGTTTAGATTCCATTTAAATAAAAGAACTTTAAAAAAACTATATTAGCGTGTTAATAATAAGTTGCCCATCTAAAATCATATTATTATTAAACTCTTTGAGTTTAATACTCATTAATTGTCATAAATTTTTTTTACCGACTATTCAGTTTGCTATAACTGTCTAATCTAAATCACACAGTTAAAATAGTGATAATCATCAATGTGTAAATATTAAAATAACTATTAAAATATATATTATCTCTTTTTCTTCGATCTCAAACAGAAAATCTCACAAGTACGTCATATAAACTGTCTATGAAATTGCTTAATTACATTTAGCAGTGTCAATCGAGCACCTCGTAGAAAAATCAACATCAATTGTTTACTTCTATAAATTGTTATTACAATTGTTTTGATTTTTTTGAAAGGTATATTGATTCATTCTTTGCTCATTCTGAAGAGAAAAAAAAACATATTTTGTTCTGGAATTATTTATTCAATTAATCCAAAAACAATGCTCTAAATTCAGTCAGTACAAATCTAGCTCTACATTTAACTAAACTAACGGATCATCATCATATTAATTTGATCTAAAAATTATCATATATATCTTTGAATCCACTGCTAAACCAACTATAGAGCCGAGTAATATTATACTAATCATCATCATGCATGCTTTCTCAATTTGCTTGTGCGTGCGTTTTTTTTTTTTTTTTAACTATTTTTTGAAAAAAAAAATTTAACAGGAGTATAGACAGTTATAAAAGTAATATTCTTTTCTTGAATTTGTTTTTAGGCATGGAGTAATGATAGGGTGGTTGCTTGTGAGCATAGAGTGACTCTAAAAGAAGACAAAACCAGGTATTCGGTTGGGTTATTTTCACACACCAAGGGGTTGATACATGTTCCGGAAGAGATGGTGGATGAAGAGCATCCTTTGGCATACAAACCAATTGATAGTCTTGGTTTCCATGCTTTCCGTGTATCAGAGGAAGGCCTCAAAAGTGCATGCCCTATTAAAGCTTATTGTGGCATCAATTATGATTGAGACACCTTGCTTGCAATCAAGATGCATGATATATATATATATATATATATATATATATGTTGTGATATGTTCATTGTGTGTGTGGCGTAATATAAAATAATGTGACCATGTGATTTCTTGAATAATGTTATTGATCATGCGAGGTGAAAAGTGTGGGATTTGAATAGGAGTTATTAGATTTGATGAAGAAAAGGTTTTCATTTCTCCGTGAAATAGTTAATAAAAGTCCTAATAAATCTCACATTGTAAATTATATGTTATACACAAATTCATGTTATCAGCGTGTAAATTGCAAGCTATTAGCTAGATCAGCCACTTCATCGGACATGCAAATTCAGACAACACAATACATCTGACCTATGACAAAGGATTTTTTAGCCATGATCCGCCCTGCAAAAACGGGCCCATTTTGTGAAATTGAAATGTAATTCTAAACTTGCTCCAAAAGCCCTGCCGAAATTCCTTTCAATTTAAATATGTCAAATAAATTTAATTTCTCGCGTATTTTATAAATGAAAAAAAAATGGACGAAATTGCATAAGTATTCTTAAATAGTTTATTAAAACTTTTTGCACATAAAAAAAACATTTTACAGAACCATAAAATAAAAAATAAAACAAAAAAAAAATCTTGAATTTCAAGTTTTTTAAAATGCTTAAATATTTTTTAAAGTTTTTTCTCAAGAACAAAATATTTTTTAAAAATATATTCTGTCTAATCAAGAGTATTTTTGTCTTTTTTGCCTCTTCTTTTTTTGTCCACAAAATGTGTGATCTAAAAATATTTTTAGTAGAATTCATAGAATGACTCACTGATGCTATTTTTATTATTCTCTTTCGCATCCCCTTCATAAAAGTTTGATATATTGATTAAAATAATTTAATTACACTGATCTTTAAATTGATGTAATATAAATATTTTTATTGATATAATTATTTTAGTTGACGTGTCATTATAATAAAAAATTGGCACGATAGTATTGAAATAGCAAAGACAATAGGACCCCAAGGCAAATTCAATCCATGAGCGTAATAGTAGGTGAGAAAAATATTGTTTTCATTTTATTTTATTTTTTTTTTAAGGTTTTAGGTATCACGAGTCATTTTACTTATCAATAATTGATGAGCTTCTTACAATATCAATGGGTTTCAGTGAAATCCAGTTCAGCACCCATGTGAGTGATGAGCATAATGCCCCTTAACTTAATTATTTTCTTTATAATATAAGACAAAAATGTATATTGGAATTTGGTGGTAGCCGTACGAGCATTTTATTCGAAAAATAAATAAATAAATGGATTACTAGCTTGTTCATCTCGGTGTAAAAAAAAATTTATCTTTTTTAAGTATAATCACGTCATGCATGACTGTCATTATATATGAATATACAAGTTATGCATCAATGTCACATGGAAGTCGAAATTAATTTACAGTTTTCAAGTAAAATATTTACTTTTTCTAAATATTGCAATGCTTGAATCGAAGTAACCAGCTCACTTGGAATACGGGCCAAAATAAGAAAGCACAGCTGCAAAGATTCTAGAGGCAAGACTGATTTGCTCCGCCATTTGTTTTTCATTCTCTCATATATTTTCAAGTTTCTCAGTCCATGACCACCACAATTTAGGATCATAAATGGGATCTGAAACAGAGCTTAAGATTCCAGTCATAAACTTCAACGAGGAAAACTTGAAACCTGGATCAGATTCATGGGTCTTGTCCTGCAAAAAGGTCAGACACGCCATGGAAGAGTTCGGCTGTTTCGAAATTGTTTGCGACGAGTTTCCTCTGGAGCTCCACAACTCAATCTTTGGTGCAGCCAAAGATCTGTTTGATCTTCCTGTTGAAACTAAAAACCAGAAAAGGATCGACAGGGCTGGCACATTAGGCTATGTCGCAGAACAACCTTTGCATCCTCGCTTTGAAAGTACCAGAATCGACAATCCAGAGACCCGACAAGGAGTTGAATATTTCACCAGTCTTATGTGGCCTCAAGGAAACGACACTTTCCGGTATTCACACACACACACACACACTTAATTTGATCCAATGATATTGTTGTTTTAGTTGACTAATCCTCTCTACCAATGGTTAGTGAAACTGTGCACTCCTACAAAGCGGCTGGAAGAAATGTCTGCAATGGTGATAAGAATGGTGGCTGAGAGCTATGGTGTGGAGAGGGTGTTTGACTCCCTTAGGGAATCAGCCTTTTATGCTCTCCGATTATTCAAGTACAGAACACGCCGGTCGAACGAGACCGACGTCGGATTGGTAGCTCACAGTGACACTACCTTCTTAAGCATTCTTCACCAGCACCAAGTTGAGGGTCTGCAGATCAAAACAAAGGATGGCCAATGGATTGATGTGAAACCCTCCCCTTCTTCTTTTGTAGTCCTAGCAGGCGACACACTTATGGTATGTCCCCCTTTGACTGCATTTATTTATACAGAGACGGAGTCATTTATAGTCGAGAGTGAGGACTTTCATCACTGTTAACTTTTCTATTTTTATATTTTTCTTATTTTATTATACCCACTAATAATTGATTATTCCGATATTAAACCCATTAAAAATTTAATTATTTATTGTACGTAACCCTCGTTGAAACAACAAGCTAGACATATATATTCTCTTCTTTTTCTATCTCAAACATATATACTAACAGAAAATTTCAAAAGTACTTCGTAATTAGATTATCTATGGAAATTCTTAAGTAATTACATTTATTAGTGTCGATCGAGCACCTTTTTGAAAAATCTACATGATCAATTGTTTACTTCTAAAAATTGATATTACAATTGTCATGATTTTTGTGAAAGATATACTGACTTTAAACCAATCACTTTTCACTTATTCTGAACATAAGTGTTTTGCTCTAGAATTGCTTGTTAAAATAAAAGCCAAAAAAAAAGCGCCCTCTAAGTCAGCACAAATTTAGCTCTACATATAACTAAAGTAACTGATCATCATCGTATTAATTTGATCTAACAATTATCATGTATGTCTTTGAATATCCACTGCTAAACCAACCATAGAGCTGAGTTATATTATTCTAACATCATCATGCTTTCTCAATTTGTTTGTATGCGTTTTTTTTTTTTAATATTTTTTTAAAAGACGTGAATAGAAGTATAGACATTTATAAATGTAATTTTCTTTTCTTGGATTTGTTTTTAGGCATGGAGTAATGACAGAGTGCTTGCTTGTGAGCATAGAGTGACTATAAAAGAAGAGAAAACCAGATATTCCGTTGGGTTATTTTCACACACCAAGGGATTGATACATGTTCCGGAAGAGATGGTGGATGAAGAGCATCCTTTGGCCTACAAACCAATTGATAGCCTTGGTTTCCATGTTTTCCGTCTGTCAGAGGAAGGTCTCAAAAGTGCATGCCCTATAAAAGCTTATTGTGGTATCAATTATGATTGAGACACCTTGCTTGACCGATCAAGATGATATATGTTGTGGTATGTGCATTGTGTGTGTGTGGTGTACTATAAAATAATGTGACCATGTGATTGGTCAAATAATGTAATTGATAATGCAATTTGCGTGTCCCCATTGAGACTAGTCTAACAGATGAAACGAGAGGAATTTGAGAAGGAACTATTAGATTTGATCAAAAATGTTTTCATTGTTCTTTATTAATTACTTGAAGTCATAAATTTCACACTGTAATGTATACATTAAAAAAAAAAAATCATGTCATTCGCTTGTTCATTACAAGCTGCTAGCTAGATTAGCCACTTTCACAAATCATGCAAATTCGGGCGGCACAGTCCGACATGTGCAAAGGAGATTTGGGCATGACCCGACCCGTAAAAACGGGCCTATTTGCGAAAGCAAAATACAAGTCTAGACTGGTTCTAAAAGTCCCTACCGTAGTTTCTTTAAATTTAAAAATGTTATAGAAATTTCATCGCTCTCGCATATTTTATGAATGAAAAGAAAATGAGCGAAACTGCATAAGTATTCTTAAATAGTTTATGAAAACGTTTTGCACAGTCAAAAACATTTTACGAAAGCATAAAATAAAATAAAATAATCTTGAATTCATCATTATTAAAGTGGCAGAGATAGTATTGAAATAACAAAGAAGACATCGGACCACGAGTCGAATTCAATCCATGAGCGTAAATTGCGTAATAGTAGGTGACAAAAAAATTTTTGTTTTTTTATTTTTATTTTAATTATTTGGGTCCCACGAGTCATTATCCTCATTAATCTATAAGCTTTTCACAACTTTAGGGCCTTACAAGTACCTTATATGTCATCTTCCGTAGTAATTATATAAAAGTTATAATTTAATAAATTCTATTTATAGATCCACTTAATTCTTCTTTATGAATCTATTTAGTTTCTCATTTTAAAGATTTTTTAATAATCGAACTGCTAATGGTTTACATATTGTATTTTCTTTGTATACGGAAAGGAAAAAAAAAAAAAAAAAAAGCTTCTCACAGCATTAATGGGTCTCAAAGACATCCAGTTCAGCACCCATGTGAGTGATGGGCAACACCATAAATGCCCCTTAACTAAATTTTTCATATTATAAAAATGTATGTTGGAGGTAGCCTTACTAGCTTGTGATTTAAAAGATAAACAAAATAGTGTAGATGTAATCAATTAATGTAGTAATATTTTAAATACTTATTAAGAAAAAGAATGAATAATTCATATATTATATAGATTGATATTCAAAAGTTGATATTAGATTTAGGTGTTGTGAATATTTTTCAAATAAATAAACAAATGGATTACTAGTTTTTTCAACGCAGTGTTTTGATATTTTAAACAATATGTATCTTTTTTTAAGTATATTCACTTCATGCATACTGTTATCATATATAAGGGGGTGTTTGGTGAATGAGTTTAGTTTAAGATTTTTAAGTTTCAATAGTAATTTTTTAGAAAAAATAAAAAAAATTTTCAAAAAAAGACAAAAATTATGATGAAAAAAGTACAATTTAGTTTAAACTAAACTTATAGGCCAAACGAACCCTAAATGTATAAGTAACGCATCACATGGAAGTCGAAACCAATTTACTAGTTTTGATTGAAGTCATACTTTTTCCAAAAAATTGCAATGTTTGAATCAAAGTCAACAGGCCTACATGAAATACGGGCCAAAAAAAAAAAAAAAAAAAAAAAAAAAAAAAACCACAGCTGTAAAGATTCTAAAGCCAAGGCTAATTTGCTCCCCCATATTGTATTTCATTTTCGCATATTCCAAGTTTCTCAATTCATGACCGCCAAATATTGCTACACCCGCAATTACCAGGTGAGTTGAGGGAGAAAGAAAATTTAGGATCATGGGATCTGAAACAGAACGTAGGATTCCAGTCATAAACTTCAACGAGGAAAACTTGAAACCTGGATCAGATTCATGGGTCTCGTCCTGCAAACATGTCCGACAAGCCATGGAGGAGTACGGCTGTTTCGAAATTGTTTGGGACGACTTCCTTCTGGAGCTTCACAAATCAATCTTTTGTGCAGCCAAAGATCTGTTTGATCTTCCTGCCGAAACTAAAAATCAGAAAATCAGCGACAGGCCTGGCTCATTTGGCTATGTCGCAGAACGTCCCTGGAGTCCGCGATATGAAAGCACAGGATTCGACAGTCCAGAGACTCTACAAGGAGCTGAATACTTCACCAACCTAATGTGGCCTCAAGGAAACGACACTTTCCGGTATGTGTATCTATATATATATATATGTATATATATGTTTATACACATAATTTGATCCGATGGCATTGTTGTTTTAGCTGACTTATCCTCTCTACCAATGATTAGTGAAACCGTGCAGTCTATTTCAAAGCGGCTTGTAACAATGTCTGAAACGGTGATGAAAATGGTGGCTGAGAGCTATGGTGTGGAGAGGGTGTTTGACTCCATTAGGGAATCAGCCGTTTACACTCTCCGATTCTTCAAATACAGAACGCGGCGGCTGAACGAGACTGACGTCGGATTGGGAGCTCACTGTGACACTTCCTTCTTAAGCATACTTCACCAGCACCAAGTTGAGGGTCTGCAGATCAAAACAAAGGATGGTCAATGGATTGATGTGAAACCCTCCCCTTCTTCTTTTGTTGTCCTTGCAGGCTACACAATAATGGTATGTCCACTATTGACTGCACACATATATACATATAGAGACAAAATCATTCGTGACCAAGTGGGAACTAATTTTGTCTCTAGTAAACTTTTCTATTTAACATTTTTACTTTTAAAATCTACGTTTTTTTTCTTTTTCATTTTATCCAACTAAAAATTGATTATTCTGATATAAATCATCTAAAAACTTTATCATCTATTATATATATATTCCTACTAAAATAATAAGCTAGACACACATATATATTCCTTGGGAAAATTTCACAGATACATCATAATTAAACTATATGTGGAAATTCTTAATTAATTATATTTATTAGTGTCGACAAAAGACCTCTTTGAAAAATCTACATATCAATTGTTTGCTTCTAAAAAATGTTATTTCAATTGTTATGATTTTTGTGGAAGGTATATTGATTTTTAAACCAAACATTTTTCGCTTCCTCTAAAAAAACATATTCTGTTCTAGAATTATGTGTTCAAATAAAAGCCAAAAGTCAGTTGGTACAAATTTAGCTCTACATATAGCGACTAAACTAACTGATCATCATCATATTAATTTGATCTAAAAATTATCATATATATCTTTGAATCCACTGCTAAACCAACTATAGAGCCGAGTGATATTATACTAATCATCATCATGCATGCTTTCTCAATTTGCTTGTGCGTGCGTTTTTTTTTTTTTAAACTATTTTTTGAAAAAAAAAAATTAACAGGAGTATAGACATTTATAAAAGTAATATTCTTTTCTTGTATTTGTTTTTAGGCATGGAGTAATGATAGGGTGGTTGCTTGTGAGCATAGGGTGACTCTAAAAGAAGAGAAAACCAGGTATTCCGTTGGGTTATTTTCACACACCAAGGGGTTGATACATGTTCCGGAAGAGATGGTGGATGAAGAGCATCCTTTGGCATACAAACCAATTGATAGTCTCGGTTTCCATGCTTTCCGTCTATCAGAGGAAGGCCTCAAAAGTGCATGCCCTATTAAAGCTTATTGTGGTATTAATTATGATTGAAACACCGTGCTTGCAATCAAGATGATATATGTTGTGATATGTTCATTGTGTGTGTCATGTATTATAAAATAATGTGACTATGGGATTGCTCGAATAACATTGTAATTAATCATGTCATCTGTTTGATTTCGCTGGGCTAGTTCATCAGTTGAAAGGAGATAAATTTGGGTAGGAATTATCTGGTTTGGTCTGCGTATTTTTTTTTTAAATAAGTAGGAGTTATAAACCTCAAATCATATATATATATATATATATATATATTAAATAAAAAGATTATGTCATTTGCTTGCATGTAAAAGTTGCTGGCTAGATTAGCCACTTTTATTGGACATATAAATTTGGATGGCAAAGTCCAACCTATACAGATGAAGGATATTTCAAACATGACATGACCCACATAAACAGGCCAATTTGTGAAAGTTAAATACAAGTCCATATCGGCTCTGAAAGGATTAGTCGGATTTATTTAATTTTAAAAATTTTATCTAAATTTCATCCCTCGTGTATTTTGTGAATGAAAAAATTAGACAAAATTACATAAATATTCTTGAATAGGGCATGTTAAGAACACCAATTAGAGTTTTTTTTTTTTTTTTTTTTTTAAGAAATAAATGAATATTTGAAAATGTGTGTTTAATTTAAAAGTAAATTGAAAATGAACTATAATATCTAAATTAGAAAATAAGGTTGGGTGTTATTTTTTTTAAACCTAATCTAATAGGACCTAACTTTTTTTAATTTAGGGAAATGGTTGTTTGTCATGTTTTAGATTCAGTCAATCAATGATTGACTAATGGTCAATCAGTGATTGATTATAAAACTTTATTATTTACGTTACAGTTAATTAGTGATTGATCATATGACTGATTAACTATTATGTGGTCAATCATTGACTGATCATTTAATAAAATTAATTACTCATTTTAGGAAAAAGGGTTTTTTAACTAATTTTTAAAAATTTCAGTCATTTATTTAAAAACTTCTTTAAAAAAAGGTTGTTTAGCTATAAATCCCTATCTAAATACCATTAAACCCTTAAAATGTGGTTGAAAAAATATATAATAATACAAATGTTGTTTTCGTTCTTTTCGTCATTGTTAGCATTTAGACACAAGAATCATCATTTCGATTTGAAATAAGTAAATTATGGACTTTTAATGTTTAATTTTTTTAAAAACGAAATAAAAAGAAAAATAGATGTGGACTTGAAACGAGGTTGTGAAACAAACAGACTTTCGGGGGAAAAGGAAAAAAAGAAAGAAAAAGAAAATTTTAGGTTCCAATAATGAGTGTTCCAGATGCCCCCTGTTTATGAAAATATATATACACATTTAAAAATGTTTAAAAAAAAAAAAAAAGCCCCGTAACAAAACATTAAATTTATATTTAAAAAATTAAAAACATAAAAATTTCACGCCCATAATCCAACCTTCTTTTACGTGTGTGGATCGGTGAAGGAGACCTAACGGTCCCATTATCAATACTTAAATGAGGTGATTAACCACATTGCCCTCTATAATTTTCGAATTGCCTCCACAGTCATGAGTTTTCGAATTGAAAAAGAATATGCCAACTACTTTTTACATTTTTTATATTTTCTTTCTAAACCAGCCGACAACTTTTCCATATAAAGCCAAAATTTCTGACGCTGGGACCGCATTCAGCTGTCTCAAACTTCACGTCTTCGTCCTTCAGACCTTCACTGCATTTTTTTTCAAGCTTCTTTGGGTTGGGCGTGGACCTAACGTGCCTAGTCACCTATTTAAAACGGTGGCGTTTACAAGATATATATATATATATAAGTTCATAACCTCTTTTACTGGACATCTAAATTTGGGCGGAAAAGTCCAACACAACAGATGTTTTGCACAGAACCTGACCCGTAAAACGGGCCCGTTTGTGAAAGTGAAATGTAAGGGGCATCCCAACTGTAAAAGTACTTGTCAAACTTCTTTTAATTTAAAAATGTTATCTAGATTTCATCTCTCGCCGATTTTGTGAATGAAAAAAATTGAACAAAACTATATATTTTAAAACACCAATTGGAGTTGAAGCTTTAGAGTTTTTTTTTTAATTAGAAATGAGTGAATATTTGAAAATATGTGTTTAGTTGAAAAGTAAATTGAAAATAAAATATAATATTTAAATAGCTAGCATAAAAACCTTAAATGTGTTCGAAAAAAAATATAATAATATACATGTTTCATTTTTCTCGTCATTGTGAGTATTTAAACATAAGATTCATCTCATTTGAACTTGACGTGTGTAAGTTATGAATTTTTAGAGTTCAAGTTTTTTGAAAATGACTAAAAAAAAAAAAAAGAGAAAGATAGTTGTGGACTTGAAATGAGGTTGTGAAACAAATAGATTTTTGGAAAATAATAATAATAATAATAATAATAATTAGGTTCCAACAAGTGTTCAAACGCCCTGAAAAAATTTTATGCATTTAAAAATGTTTTAAAAAAAAACCCCCACAGCAAAACATAAAATTTATATTTAAAAAAAAAAAAAACTTCAGTATTAAGGTTCTTTAAATGTTTAAATATTTTTCAGAATTTTTTCTCAAAAAAATATTTGTTCAAAAATAAACTCGGTCTAATGAATAATATTCATGTCTTTTTCCTTTATTTTTTTTAATTCACAAGATGCACGATCCTAAAAAATTTTAATAGAATTCTTTTTTTTTTTTTAATTTTTTCATGTCTTCTCAGTAAAATTCGTTATAAATCCAATTCTTTAAAGAGCAGTTGGCATTTAAATGCTCAATAAGAAAATAAGCAACTTGTCTAGAAAAATAAAATTGTATATCTTGTGATTAAGAAGCACCGCCATGATATCTTGATTATTCGAATAAATTTCTTTCCTCCTCAATTTAAGTTTTAAATGAAAGATTGAGAGATAGTTCAAACTCTACAAAAATTTGGACAGTTCGGGTCGAAGCATCTTAATGAAAAATATTTAGGATAAAAATATTTAAATGAAAGAATAAGTTTGAACGTTAACATTCTAAACAAAACATTTAAATAAAAACATTTATATATACGTTTAGAATTAGTTATCTAAATAGACACGAGAGACATAGGAAAATAACCATCTAAAATGATTTTCTTTTTTTTTTTTTAATACTATAAAGGATATATCAGAATATAGGTATTTTTTTAGACCTCTTATCATTTAAAGACAAAAATTCAAATGACATGTCGATGCTCCATTTCTAACTGAGTAGTACTATAAACACCAATTGTAATGCCAACTTCTTGAATATCCATTCAGGTGTCGTATTTTTATTGGTAGATATAATCAATTGATGTAACAATATTTTAAATACTTAACAATAAGAGAATGACAACGCATATGTCATAGAGGTTAGTAGTCAAAAATTGTTATCAGAATTGAAGTTCCTAGTATTTTTCTTTGCAATTATGCCAATCAATAAACACCTATTCGATGGACCATTCAAATGAAATATGGTCTATATGTCGATGAATTATTACGCCATGAGGGATGCATTTATGATTTTCTAAACTTGATAATGATGAAATAAATGTATAAAACATTGAAAAAAAATATTATACATTGATAACATATCAAATATATTATTTATATATTGTTTTTAATTAAAAAAAAAATAGCATTGATACTCACATGTAATGGAGATAGGCTTGAAAATCGAAATTATTTATAGTTTTTAATTAAAAACGTTATATTTTTATTCAAAATATTGCAATATTTAAACCGAAGTCAACTGACTTTGTTTTTTCTTTTCTTTTAGGCTATGTTTGGTAAGAGGGATAGAGAGGATGAAGGGTAGAGAGAGTTAGAGAAATGGAGAACATGAAGGATGGAGAGGATTGTATAAATCCTTTATGTTGTTTGATAAGAAGGATGGAGAGTTGAAATGATTAATAATACTTATTTGTTTAATTATTAAATTGTCCATTTTTTAAATTTGTTCATAGCTTTTATGGATCAAAATAGTCTTTTTAAATAAAACGGAAAAATAACTTGTATCTTTCTATTGATGAAAGGATGTATGTAATGTGATGGATCCGAAGGGAGAAAGTCTCCCTCCACCTCTCCTCTCCCTCCTCTTTTCCTTACTAACCAAATAATAGATCAATGCTCTCCCTCCGCCCCTCTCCCTCTCTCTTTCTCTCCTCCAAACAAACATACCCTTAGATATACGCTGAGATTCCTCCAATATTTAAACTGAAAAAGAGGTAAAAGTCATAAGCAAGTTATAAAAAAAAAACCAAAAGTTAGACCAAAATCAATTACTTTTATTATCAGTTTCAATTATAACTCAAATTTTAAAAATTTTTAATTTTACATAAATAAATTTAAATGAGATTTTTTTTTCTAATTATGTAGAATTTCGAAATGAATGAACAAATTTAAATACTATTTAACTCTAATAAGTAAAAAACACACAAAAGTACAACTCACCTCTAATTTAACTCAAATAAAAATTTTCTACTCTAATCTACCAACTAAATGGATGTTACATTATTTAAAAAAAAAAAAAAAAAAATCAGTTCACAACCACCAAATATAAATACACCCTTAACTACCAGGTGAGTAGAGGGAAAAAATATGAGATCAGAAACAGAACTTAGGATTCCTGTCATAAACTTCAACGAGTTGAAACCTGGATCAGAGTCATGGGTCTTGGCCTGCAAACTTGCCCGACACGCCATGGAAGAGTACGGCTGTTTCGAAATTGTTTGCGACGACTTTCCTCTGGAGCTCCACAACTCCTTCTTTGGTGCAGCCAAAGATCTGTTTGATCTTCCTGTTGAAACTAAAAACCAGAAAGTCAGCAACAGACCTGGCACAATAGGCTATGTCTTTGAACCTCCCAGGAATCCTCGCTTCGAAAGTACCGGAATCGACAGTCCAGATACCCAACAAGGAGCTGAACATTTCACCAATCTTATGTGGCCTCAAGGAAACGACACTTTCCGGTACGTATTCACGTATATAATTTGATCCGATATTGATTTCCTTCCATGCAGATTCCTCTGTTTTGGACTAATCTTCTCTACCAATGATTAGTGAAACTGTGCAGTCCTTCTCAAAGAGGCTAGTGGAAATGTCTGAAACGGTGATAAGAATGGTGGCTGAGAGCTATGGTGCGGAGAGGGCGTTTGATTCCATCAGGGAATCGGCCTTTTACACTCTCCGATTCTTCAAATACAGAACACGGCGGTCGTCCGACGAGAGTGAAGTCGGGTTGTCGGCTCACAGAGACACTGGCTTCATAACCATGCTTCACCAGCACGAAGTTGAAGGTCTGCAGATCAAAACAAACGATGGTCAATGGTTTGATGTGAAACCTTCCTCTTCTTCTTTTATTGTCCTTGCAGGCTACACTCTTATGGTATTTCCACAATTGAATTGCTTAATTAGCTTTCAAATTAACATTTATAAGCCAAACCACTTTATCATTATTTTTTTTTCCCTCCCTTCCCCTTTTCTGCTCTTATTTGTGTGTTGCTTGATTGGGTGAAGAGAGATTTCGGAAATTGTCCATTGTTTTTTACGAATCACAGCAACTGTTTGACATATTGTCTGAAAGGGTTCTACTTCAACAATATATCTTACTGTTTGAAATTTTTGAATCCAGTCCGAAACCCACTGTAATTTAACATATCATCATGCTTTCTCAATTTGTTTGCGTGCATGTTTTTTATCGAATAGATACTATGAAATTTTTGTATGTGTGTGTGTATATATATATACATATATGTTTTTATGTTTTGTTGGTTTTAGGCATGGAGTAACGACAGGGTGCAAGCCTGTGAGCATCAAGTGAGTACGAGAGAAGATGACAAGATCAGATATTCCATTGGATTATTTACATTCACAAAGGGGGAGATACATGTTCCGGAAGAGATGGTGGATGAAGAGCATCCTTTGGGATACAAACCAATTGATAGTCTTGGTTTCCATGCTTTCCGTCTGTCAGAGGAAGGACACAAAAGTGCATTCCCTATGAAAACTTATTGTGGTATTAATAATTAATTTAGACGTCGGTCATGTGATCGAGATGATATTATGTTGTGTTAATTAGTTTGTCTCCTGTAAAATAAAAAAATAATGAGACCATGTCGTTGCTCAAATTATGTAATGTAATTTACCATTTCATGGGTAAGCTATATTAAATGTGTGTATTTAATGTATGTAAAATGTTTTGGGGGTATCAGTGCTCTCCAACATTATAATTAATAAAAAATAAATCTTAATTCTAGATCGTATATTCGTGAGATTCATTCTCTATTAATTTGCATGTTGATCTATAGTTTATTCAAATGACTTGTAAACCATTTTCAACCAGCAAATATGAATCAAGAACATGTAGTTCTAGTTTGGACATAAAACGACATGTTGTTCTTTTTTTTTTTTTTTAAAGGATAATGAGGTAAATAAATAGCATTTTAAAGTAAATAATTGAAGTAAATAGCAGGTTTTTAAAAGATTTGGAATAAATAACAGCGATTGTTATTTTTAAATACTTATTATTATTAACTTCCAATATTTTGGAATTATGCCAATCACCTTCTTTAGTTTCATAAAATTACTATTTTATTATTATTATGATAAAATGCAAGGGATAACACATTTAATCTCAATTTTTTTTTGGAATATGTCATTCTCTCCAACCTAATTCATCAATTTTCTACTCTGAAAAACCGCGATTGAAGCCGTCATTGAATGGATGTGCTTTGTCTTAAGCAACGGATTTTTCTGGCAAATTAGTTATAATTAAGTACGGATATTTATCTGTTACTAATGAATCATTATCTGGGATGTCATGATTTTTGAAAGATTAGAAGTCCCACACAATAATTCTGAATATGTTAGGGCAAATTAGTTATAATTAAGTACGGATTTGTCTGTTATTTCATGATTTTTGAAAGATTAGAAGCCTCACACAATAATTCTGAATATCTTAGAGCAAATTATTACAAAACAGTACCGTTTTATGGTTTAAATAAGTTGTGGTCCAAGCAGTTTGGAAACTGACAGAATCAACAAATTATATGATGTTTGTAAATGTCATTTGAAATTTATTCATTTTTTTTCTTGGACAATTTGTACCCTTATTCCAACTAATTTCCTATAACTCAAACAATTACTGCTTAAGAGATACCACAGGATGAAAACAATAATTGAAATATCTTTCAGAAAAACTATATAAAGCAGCTACACATTTCCTAGGCAGAGAATAAGGAGAAAAAAAAAATCCTCTTAATTAAAAATATCATTAGGGAATTATGGAATCTCAAACGGTGCATAAAATTCCTGTTATTGATTTTACCAAGGAAAATTTGAAACCTGGAACGGATGAATGGATCTTGGCCTGCAAAGAGATCCGACACGCCTTCGAAGAGTATGGCAGTTTCGAAGCCCTTTACGACAAAATTCCTCTGCAGCTTCACAACTCAGTTTTTGCTGCAGCTGAAGATCTATTTGGTCTTCCACTAGAAACTAAAATGCAGAAAACTAGTGAAAAACCTTACCATAGCTATTATGGGCAATTCTCCGTTGTCCCTCTCTATGAATCTTTAGGGATTGACAATCCGACAACTTTGGAAGGATCCCAAAAATTCATTAACCTTATGTGGCCAGCAGGGAGCGATAGTTTTCGGTAGAATTTTAACTTTGTCGAATCTGTATTAGCGTTAAAACCACATATACTTAATAGTGAATGTTTCTCAACTGTCAGATTTAGTTTGATTTTTAAAATTTGACGTTAGGAATGTACATTAACCTCTCTCTCTCTCTCTTTTTTTTTTTTGTTTGTTTGTTTGTTTGTTTTTGTTTTTGTTACTGATCAAACATTTGTTATTCTTTGCAGTGAAACTACTCAGACCATCTCAAAGCTGTTAGTGGAACTGTACGAAATGGCAACAAGAATGGTGTTCGATAGCTATGGCGTGGAGAGACTGCATGATTCCAACATAGAGCTGACCTCGTACCTGCTTCGGTTCTTCAAGTACAGAACTCGCCAAACGGACGAGACTGATGTAGGACTGCAGTGTCACATAGACAGGACCTTCATGTCCATAGTTCATCAACATCAAATTGAAGGTCTTCAGGTCAAATCCAAGGACGGTCAGTGGATTGATGTCAACCCTTCAACTACAACTTTTCTAGTCATTGCAGGCGATATAGTTGGGGTATGTCAATAACAATCTCTATAAATAAAGATCAAAACCAATTATAATATATATAATAGGGAGTTTTTTACTATATCAACTTTTACCACGTTAAAATTTGTAGCTTACAACACAAAACTGCTCCCACTCATAACTAAAACTGCAGTTTTTATCGGTATTGAAAAGGCACAATTCCTTCCTTAGAAATCTCCGTATGCATGTCTCTTAAATTTCTATGATTTGAATAATTTTTATTCTTAGAAATTAATTATCTTTAATCGGATATTGATGTTGACATAGGCTTGGAGTAATAACAGAGTTCGTCCTTGTGAGCACCAAGTGATTATGAAAGAGAACAAAACCAGATATTCCATTGGATTATTTGCATTTATCAATGGTGTGATTGATGTTCCTGAAGAGCTAGTTGATGAGGAAAACCCATTAAGGTATAAGCCAATTGACCATTTTGGATGGCTCCGTTTCCAAGAACAAAGAAGAGCTCCATATCCAATTAAGACCTATTCTGCTATTTGAGAACTGTAATTGTAATATGAAAATGACTTATTATATAAATATATATATGCACGTATGTATGTATATATATATATATGTATGCTTCATGTATCCAGTGTGCCTGTGCTCTTTTTTTTTCTTCTTATAATAATTATTGTCTGTCATTTTATTATGTAGTACGTGTTTTGGGTAAATATGCACTTTGAATTTCAAGCAAAGTATTACCTCTGGTGGATATGGGAGTGAAATGATTAAGGTTTCGACAATTTTTAGAACTATATTGCAATTTACCACTAGAATTACCATTATATTGTTTCATATTTTTTTAGGAAATTACCACTTGAACTCTTCTATTCAGCAATTTATTTAGTCTCTTTTGAAATAATAATAGTAATAATAACTTTACCTTAATATATATATATATATATATATTACAGTATTATTGTAATTAAAAGAGTGTGGGATAGCGTGCTGTTTTTATTGAAAGAGTTTTATTAGTTATTTATTTTCATAGTCTCTTTAAGAGTTTTAAAATATCGCGCAAGTATTATTCGTTAAATATTCCTATCAACTTAAATGGGTTTATGAAGAGGAAATTCACCCTTAACTAAATAAATAAATAAATGGATTACTAGCTTGTTCATCTCGGTGTAAAATTTTTTTTATCTTTTTTAAGTATAATCACGTCATGCATGACTGTCAATATATATAAATATACAAGTTATGCATCAATGTCACATGGAAGTCGAAATTAATTTACAGTTTTCAATTAAAATATTTACTTTTTCTAAATATTGCAATGCTTGAATCGAAGTAACCAGCTCACTTGGAATACGGGCCAAAATAAGAAAGCACAGCTGCAAAGATTCTAGAGGCAAGACTGATTTGCTCCGCCATTTGTTTTTCATTCTCTCATATATTTTCAAGTTTCTCAGTCCATGATCACCACAATTTAGGATCATAAATGGGATCTGAAACAGAGCTTAAGATTCCAGTCATAAACTTCAACGAGGAAAACTTGAAACCTGGATCAGATTCATGGGTCTTGTCCTGCAAAAAGGTCAGACACGCCATGGAAGAGTTCGGCTGTTTCGAAATTGTTTGCGACGAGTTTCCTCTGGAGCTCCACAACTCAATCTTTGGTGCAGCCAAAGATCTGTTTGATCTTCCTGTTGAAACTAAAAACCAGAAAAGGATCGACAGGGCTGGCACATTAGGCTATGTCGCAGAACAACCTTTGCATCCTCGCTTTGAAAGTACCAGAATCGACAATCCAGAGACCCGACAAGGAGTTGAATATTTCACCAATCTTATGTGGCCTCAAGGAAACGACACTTTCCGGTACACACACACACACACACACACTTAATTTGATCCAATGATATTGTTGGTTTAGTTGACTAATCCTCTCTACCAATGGTTAGTGAAACTGTGCACTCCTACTCAAAGCGGCTGGAAGAAATGCCTGCAATGGTGATAAGAATGGTGGCTGAGAGCTATGGTGTGGAGAGGGTGTTTGACTCCCTTAGGGAATCAGCCTTTTATGCTCTCCGATTATTCAAGTACAGAACACGCCGGTCGAACGAGACCGACGTCGGATTGGTAGCTCACAGTGACACTACCTTCTTAAGCATTCTTCACCAGCACCAAGTTGAGGGTCTGCAGATCAAAACAAAGGATGGCCAATGGATTGATGTGAAACCCTCCCCTTCTTCTTTTGTAGTCCTAGCAGGCGACACACTTATGGTATGTCCCCCATGGACTGCATTTATTTATACGGACACGGAGTCATTTATGGTCGAGTGAGGACTTTTGTTACCGTTAACTTTTCTATTTTTATATTTTTCTTATTTTATTATACCCACTAATAATTGATTATTGCAATATTAAACCCGTTAAAAATTTAATCATTCATTGTACGTAACCCTCGTTGAAACAACAAGCTAGACATATATATTCTCTTCTTTTTCTATCTCAAACATATATACTAACAGAAAATTTCAAAAGTAGTACGTCGTAATTAGACTATCTATAGAAATTCTTAAGTAATTACATTTATTAGTGTCGATCGAGCACCTTTTTGAAAAATCTACATGATCAATTGTTTACTTCTAAAAATTGATATTACAATTGTCATGATTTTTGTGAAAGATATATTGACTTTAAACCAATCATTTTTCACTTATTCTGAACATAAGTGTTTTGCTCTAGAATTGCTTGTTAAAATAAAAGCCAAAAAAAAAAAAAAAAAGCGCTCTAAGTCAGCACAAATTTAGCTCTACATATAACTAAAGTAACTGATCATCATCGTATTAATTTGATCTAACAGTTATCATGTATGTCTTTGAATATCCACTGCTAAACCAACCATAGAGCCGAGTTATATTATTCTAATCATCATCATGCTTTCTCAATTTGTTTGTATGCGTTTTTTTTTTTTTTAATATTTTTTTAAAAGATGTGAATAGAAGTATAGACATTTATAAATGTAATATTTTTTTCTTGGATTTGTTTTTAGGCATGGAGTAATGATAGAGTGCTTGCTTGTGAGCATAGAGTGACTATAAAAGAAGAGAAAACCCGATATTCCGTTGGGTTATTTTCACATACCAAGGGGTTGATACATGTTCCGGAAGAGATGATGGATGAAGAGCATCCTTTGGCATACAAACCAATTGATAGTCTTGGTTTCCATGTTTTCCGTCTGTCAGAGGAAGGTCTCAAAAGTGCATGCCCTATAAAAGCTTATTGTGGTATCAATTATGATTGAGACACCTTGCTTGACCGATCAAGATGATATATGTTGTGGTATGTGCATTGTGTGTGTGTGGTGTACTATAAAATAATGTGACCATGTGATTGGTCAAATAATGTAATTGATCATGCAATTTGCGTGTCCCCATTGAGACTAGTCTAACAGATGAAACGAGAGGAATTTAAGAAGGAACTATTAGATTTGATCAAAAATGTTTTCATTGTTCTTTATTAATTACTTGAAGTCATAAATTTCACACTGTAATGTATACATTAAAAAAAAAATCATGTCATTCGCTTGTTCATTACAAGCTGCTAGCTAGATTCGCCACTTTCACAGATCATGCAAATTCGGGCGGCACAGTCGGACATGTGCAAAGGAGAATTGGGCATGACCCGACCCGTAAAAACGGGCCTATTTGCGAAAGCAAAATATAAGTGTAGACTGGTTCTAAAAGTCCTTACTGTAGTTTCTTTAAATTTAAGAGTCCGTTTGGTTAGTTAGTTTGAGTTGAAATGTTTTAGTTCTAATAGTAAATTTTCTTGAATTTTCAGAAAAGATAAAAAAATTTTTAGGAAAAAGACAAAAACTTTTTTAAAAAAAGACAAAAAAAGTACAGTTTGAGTTGAAATGAAATGATAAGGCAAACAAAGCCTAAAAATGTTATAGAAATTTCATAAACAAAGCCTAAAAATGTTATAGAAATTTCATCGCTCTCGCATATTTTATGAATGAAAAGAAAATGAGTGAAACTGCATAAGTATTCTTAAATAGTTTATGAAAACTTTTTGCACAGTAAAAAACATTTTACGAAAGCATAAAATAAAATAAAAAAAATCTTGAATTCATCATTATTAAGGTGGCAGAGATAGTATTGAAATAATAAAGAAGACATTGGACCACGAGTCGAATTCAATCCATGAGCGTAATAGTAGGTGACAAAAAAATTTTGTTTTTTTATTTTTATTTTAAATATTTGGGTCCCACGAGTCATTATACTCATTAATTAATAAGCTTTTCACAACATTAGGGGCTTACAAGTACCTTACATGTCATCTTCCGTAGTAATTATAAAAAAGTTATAATTTAATAAATTCTATTTATAGATCCACTAAATTCTTTTTTATCAATCTATTTAGTTTTTTCTTCTAAAGATTTTTTTTATAATTGAACTTTAATGGGTTTACATATTGTACTTTCTTTGTACACGAAGAAAAAAAAAAAAAAAAAAGCTTCTCACAGCATTAATGGGTCTCAAAGACATCCAGTTCAGCACCAATGTGAGTGATGGGCAACATCATAAATGCCCCCTAACTAAATTTTTCATGTTATAAAAATGTACGTTGGAGGCTTGTGATTTAAAAGATAAACAAAGTAGCGTAAATGTAATCAATTAATGTGGTAATATTTTAAATCTTTATTAAGAAAAATAATGATAATTCATATATTACATAGATTAATATTTAAAAGTTAATATTAGATTTGGTATTGTGAATATTTTTCAAATAAATAAACAAATGGATTACTAGTTTGTTCAACGCGGTGTTTTAATATTTTAAAAAATATGTATCTTTTTTTAAGTATATTCACTTCATGCATGGCTGTTATCATGTATAAATATAAAAGTAACGCACCACATGGAAGTCGAAACTAATTTACTAGTTTTGATTAAAGTCATATTTTTTCCTAAAAATTGCAATTTTTGAATCAAAGTCAACAGGCTTACATGAAATACGGGCCAAAAAAAAAAAAAAAAAAAAAACACAGCTGTAAAGATTCTAAGGCCAAGACTAATTGGCCCCCCCATATTGTCTTTCATTTTCTCATATTCCAAGTTTCTCAATTCATGACCGCCAAATATTGCTACACCAGTAATTACCAGGTGAGTTGAGGGAGAAAGAAAATTTAGGATCATGGGATCTGAAACAGAACGTAGGATTCCAGCCATAAACTTCAACGAGGAAAACTTGAAACCTGGATCAGATTCATGGGTCTCGTCCTGCAAACATGTCCGACAAGCCATGGAGGAGTACGGCTGTTTCGAAATTGTTTGGGACGACTTCCTTCTGGAGCTTCACAAATCAATCTTTTGTGCAGCCAAAGATCTGTTTGATCTTCCTGTCCAAACTAAAAATCAGAAAATCAGCGACAGGCCTGGCTCATTTGGCTATGTCGCAGAACGTCCCTGGAGTCCTCGATATGAAAGCACAGGATTCGACAGTCCAGAGACTCTACAAGGAGCTGAATATTTCACCAACCTAATGTGGCCTCAAGGAAACGACACTTTCCGGTATGTGTATCTATATATATATATATATATATATATATATTTATACACATAATTTGATCCGATGGTATTGTTGTTTTAGCTGACTAATCCTCTCTACCAATGATTAGTGAAACTGTGCAGTCTATTTCAAAGCGGCTTGTAGAAATGTCTGAAACGGTGATGAAAATGGTGGCTGAGAGCTATGGTGTGAAGAGGTTTTTTGACTCCATTAGGGAATCAGCCGTTTACACTCTCCGATTCTTCAAATACAGAACACGGCGGCTGAACGAGACTGACGTCGGATTGGGAGCTCACTGTGACACTTCTTTCTTAAGCATACTTCACCAGCACCAAGTTGAGGGTCTGCAGATCAAAACAAAGGATGGTCAATGGATTGATGTGAAACCCTCCCCTTCTTCTTTTGTTGTCCTTGCAGGCTACACACTTATGGTATGTCCACTATTGACTGCACGCATATATCCATATAGAGACAAAATCATTCCTGACCAAGTGGGAACTTTTGTCTCTAGTAAACTTTTCTATTTAACAGTTTTACTTTTAAAATCTACTTTTTTTTTTGTTTTATCCAACTAAAAATTGATTATTCTCATATAAATCATCTAAAAACTTTATCATTTATTGTATATATATTCCTACTAAAATAATAAGCTAGACACACACATATATATTCCTTGGGAAAATTTCACAAATACATCATAATTAAACTATATGTGGAAATTCTTAATTAATTATATTTATTAGTGTTGACAGAAGACCTCTTTGAAAAATCTACATGTCAATTGTTTACTTCTAAAAAATGTTATTACAATTGTTATGATTTTTGTGGAAGGTATATATTGATTTTTAAACCAATCATTTTTGGCTTCCTCTAAAAAAACATACTGTTCTAGAATTATTTGTTCAAATAAAATCCAAAAGTCAGTCGGTACAAATTTAGCTCTACATATAACGACTAAACTAACTGATCATTATCATATTAATTTGATCTAAAAATTATCATATATATCTTTGAATCCACTGCTAAACCAACTATAGAGCCGAGTGATATTATACTAATCATCATCATGCATGCTTTCTCAATTTGCTTGTGTGTGCGTTTTTTTTTTTTTTTTTTTTAACTATTTTTTGAAAAAAAAAATTAACAGGAGTATAGACATTTATAAAAGTAATATTCTTTTCTTGTATTTGTTTTTAGGCATGGAGTAATGATAGGGTGGTTGCTTGTGAGCATAGGGTGACTCTAAAAGAAGAGAAAACCAGGTATTCCGTTGGGTTATTTTCACACACCAAGGGGTTGATACATGTTCCGGAAGAGATGGTGGATGAAGAGCATCCTTTGGCATACAAACCAATTGATAGTCTCGGTTTCCATGCTTTCCGTCTATCAGAGGAAGGCCTCAAAAGTGCATGCCCTATTAAAGCTTATTGTGGTATTAATTATGATTGAAACACCGTGCTTGCAATCAAGATGATATATGTTGTGATATGTTCATTGTGTGTGTCATGTATTATAAAATAATGTGACTATGGGATTGCTTGAATAACATTGTAATTAATCATGTCATCTGTTTGATTTCGCTGGGCTAGTTCATCAGTTGAAAGGAGATAAATTTGGGTAGGAATTATCTGGTTTGGTATGCGAATTTTTTTTTTCATAAGTAGGAGTTATAAACCTCAAATCATATATATATATATATATATATTAAATAAAAAGATTATGTCATTTGCTTGCATGTAAAAGTTGCTAGCTAGATTAGCCACTTTTATTGGACATATAAATTTGGATCGCAAAGTCCAACCTATACAGATAAAGGATATTTTAAACATGACATGACCCACATAAACAGGCCAATTTGTGAAAGTTAAATGCAAGTCCATATCGGCTCTAAAAGGATTTGTCGGATTTATTTAATTTTAAAAATTTTATCTAAATTTCATCCCTCGTGTATTTTGTGAATGAAAAAATTGGACAAAATTACATAAATATTCTTGAATAGGGCATATTAAGAACATCAATTAGAGTTTTTTTTTTTTTTTTTTTTTTTTAGAAATAAATGAATATTTGAAAATGTGTGTTTAATTTAAAAGTAAATTGAAAATGAAGTATAATCTTAATGAGAAAATAAGGTTGGGTGTTTTTTTTTTTTTAACCTAATCTAATAGATGACCTAACTTTTTTTAATTTAGGAAATGGTTTTGTCATGTTTTAGATTCAATCAATCAATGATTGACTAATGGTCAATCAGTGATTGATTATGAAACTTTGTGATTTACGTTATAGTTAATTAGTGATTGATCATATGACTGATTAATTATTATGTGGTCAATCACTGACTGATCATTTAATAAAATTAATTAATCATTTTAGGAAAAAGGTTTTTTTAACTAATTTTTAAAAATTTCAATCATTTATTTAAAAACTTCTTAAAAAAAAAAAAAGGTTGTTTAGCTATAAATCCCTATCTAAATACCATTAAACCCTTAAAATGTGTTTGAAAAAATATATAATAATACAAATGTTATTTTCGTTATTCTCGTCGTTGTGAGCATTTAGACACAAGAATCATCATTTCGATTTGAAATAAGTAAATTATGGACTTTTAATGTTTAAAATTTTTAAAAATGAAATAAAAAGAAAAATAGATGTGGACTTGAAACGAGGTTGTGAAACAAACAGACTTTTGGGGGAAAAAGAAAAAAAGAAAGAAAGAAAGAAAAAGAAAAATTTAGGTTCCAATAATGAGGTTCCAAATGCCCCCAAGTTTATGAAAATATATATATACACATTTAAAAATGTTTAAAAAAAAAAAAAAAAGCCCCATAACAAAACATAAAATTTATATTTAAAAAATTAAAAACATAAAAATTTCACCCCCATAATCCAACCTTCTTTTACGTGTGGATCGGTGAAGGAGACGTAACGGTCCCATTATCAATACTTGGGTCGTTTGGTGGAGTAATTTGAGTTGAGATTTTTAAATTTCAATAGTAAATTTTTTTGAATTTTCAGAAAAGAAAAAAAACTTTTTGAGAAAAAGACAAAAATTTTTGAGAAAAAAGACCAAAAAAAAAATTTAAGTTAAATGATTTGAATCATTCAACCAAACACCCCTTTAAATAAGGCGATTAACCACATTGCCCTCTACGATTTTCGAATTGCCTCCACAGTCATGAGTTTTCGAATTGCAAAAGAATATGCCAACTACTTTTTACATTTTTTATGTTTTCTCTCTAAACCAGCCGACAACTTTTCCATATAAAGCCAAAATTTCTGACGCTGGGACCGCATTCAGCTGTCTCAAACTTCACGTCTTCGTCCTTCACTGCATTTTTTTTCAAGCTTCTTTGGGTTGGGCCTAACCTGCCTAGTGTACATGTCATCACCTATTTAAAACGGTGGCGTTTACAAGCCTAAGCCTATATTATATATATATATATATGTATTTTTTAAGTTCATAACCACTTTCACTGGACATGTAAATTTGGGCGGCAGAGTCCACCACAACAGATATTTTGCACATGACCTGACCCGTAAAAACGGGCCCGTTTGTGAAAGTGAAATGCAAGGGGCAACCCAACTCTAAAAGTACTTGTCAAACTTCTTTTAATTTAAAAATGTTATCTAAATTTCATCTGTCGCCGATTTTGTGAATGAAAAAAATTGAACAAAACTATATATTTTAAAACACCGATTGGAGTTGAAGCTTTAGAGTTTTTTTTTATTAGAAATGAGTGAATATTTAAAAATATGTGTTTAGTTGAAAAGTAAATTGAAAATAAAATATAATATTTAAATAGCTAGCATAAAAATCTTAAGAGTCCATCTAGTTCACCAGTTTGAGTTGGAAATTTTAAGTTTTAATAGTAATTTTTATTGACTTTTCAGAAAAGACAAAAAACTTTTTCAGAAAAAAACAAAAACTGAGATGAAAAGTTTGAATTAAAATGGTGAACCAAACGTCCTCTAAATGTGATCAAAAAAATATATATAACAATATACATATTTCATTTTTCTCGTCATTGTGAGTATTTAAACATAAGATTCATCTTATTTCAACTTGAAGTGTGCAAATTATAGATTTTTAGAGTTCAAGTTTTTTAAAAATGAAAAAAAAAAAAAAAAAAAAAAGAGAACGATAGTTGTGGACTTGAAATGAGGTTGTGAAACAAATAGATTTTTGGAAAATAGTAATAATAATAATAATAATTAGGTTCCAACAAGTGTTCAAACGCCCTGAAAAAAATTTATACATTTAAAAATGTTTTAAAAAAAACCCCACAGCAAAACATAAAACTTATATTTTAAAAAAAAGCTTCAGTATTAAGGTTCTTTAAATGTTTAAATATTTTTCAGAATTTTTTCTCAAAAATAAACTCGGTCTAATGAATAATATTCATGTCTTTTTCCTTTATTTTTTTTTTAATTCACAAGATGCACGATCCTAAAAAATTTTAATAGAAATTTTTTTTTTAATTCTTTCATGTCTTCTCACTAAAATTCGTTATAAATCCAATTCTTTAAAGAGCAGTTGGCATTTAAATGCTCAATAAAAAAATAAGCAACTTGTCTTAAAAAATAAAATTGTATATCTTGTGATTAAGAAGCACCGCCATGATATCTTTGATTATTCGAATAAATTTCTTTCCTCCTCAATTTAAGTTTTAAATGAAAGATTGAGAGATAGTTCAAACTCTAAAAAATTTGGACGGTTCGGGTCAAAGCATCTTAATGAAAAATATTTAGGATGAAATATTTAAATGAAAGAATAAGTTTGAATGTTAACATTCTAAACAAAACATGTATACATACGTTTAGAATTAGTTATCTAAGTAGACACGAGAGAGATAGGAAAATGACCATCTAAGATGGTTTTCTTTTTTTTCTTTTTCTTTTTTTAATAATATAAAGGATATATCAGAATATAGTAATTTTTTAGACTTCTTATCATTTAAAGACAAAAATTCAAATGACATGTCGATGCTCCATTTCTAACTGAGTAGTACTATAGACACCAATTGTAATGTCAACCTTTTGAATATCAATTCAGGTATCGTATTTTTAGTGATTGATATAATCAATTAATGTAACAATATTTTAAATACTTAGCAATAAGAGAATGACAACTCATATATCATAGAGGTTAGTAGTCAAAAATTGTTATCAGAGTTGAAGTCCCTAGTATTTTTCTTTGCAATTATGCCAATCAATAAACACCTATTCGATGAACCATTCAAATGAAATGGTCTATGTGTTGATAAATTATTACGCCATGAGGGATGCATTTATGATTTTCTAAACTTGATAATGATGAAATAAATGTATAAAACATTGAAAAAAAATATTATACATTGATAACATATCAAATATATTATTTATATATTGTTTTTAATATAAAAAAAATAGCATTGATACTCACATGTAATGGAGATAGGCTTGAAAATCGAAATTATTTATAGTTTTCAATTAAAAACGTTATATTTTTATTCAAAATATTGCAATATTTAAACAGAAGTGAACTGACTTTGTTTTTTCTTTTCTTTTAGGCTATGTTTGTAAGAGGGATAGAGAGGGTGAAGGGTAGAGAGAGTTAGAGAAATAGAGAACATGAAGGATAAAGAGGATTTTATAAATTCTTTATGTTGTTTGATAAGAAGGATGGAGAGTTAAAATGATTAATAATAATTATTTATCTAATTATTAAATTGTCCATTTTTAAAATCTGTTAATAGTTTTTATGGATCAAAATAGTCTTTTTAAATAAAGTGGGAAAAAAAACTTGTATCTTTCTATTAATGAAAGGATGTAATGTGATGTATCCGGAGGGAGAAAGTCTTCCTCCACCTCTCCTCTCCCTCCTCTCTTCCTTACTAACCAAATAATAGATCGATGCTCTCCCTCCACCCCTCTCCCGCTCTCTATCTCTCCCTCTAGACAAACATACCCTTGGGTATACGCTGAGATTCCTCCAATAATTAAACTGAACAAGAGGTAAAAGTCATACAGCAAGTTAAAAAAAAAAAAAAAAAGGTTGGATCAAAATCAATTAGTTTTATTATTTATCAGTTAATTATAACTTAAATTTTAAAAATTTATAATTTTACATAGATAAATTTAAATAAATTTTTTTTTCTAATTATATAGAATTTCAAGACGAACGAAATAAGATATATATTTTTTTTAAATACATTTCAAATTTAAATACTATTTAACTCTAATCAGTTTAAAACACACCAAAAGTACAACTCAACTCTAATTTAACTCAAATAAAAAAAATTTCAACTCTAATCTACCAACTAAATGGATGTTACATTATTTAAAATTAAAAAAAAATTAAAAAAAAAAAAAAAAAACTCAGTACACAACCACCAAATATAAATACACCCTTAACTACCAGGTGAGTAGAGGGAAAGACAAATTAAGGATCAATGGGATCAGAAACAGAACGTAGGATTCCTGTCATAAACTTCAACGAGTTGAAACCTGGATCAGAGTCATGGGTCTTGGCCTGCAAACTTGTCCGACACGCCATGGAAGAGTACGGCTGTTTCGAAATTGTTTGCGACGAGTTTCCTCTGGAGCTCCACAACTCCTTCTTTGGTGCAGCCAAAGATCTGTTTGATCTTCCTGTTGAAACTAAAAACCAGAAAGTCAGCAACAGACCTGGCACATTAGGCTATGTCTTTGAACCTCCCTGGAATCCTCGCGTCGAAAGTACCGGAATCGACAGTCCAGATACCCAACAAGGAGCTGAATATTTCACCAATCTTATGTGGCCTCAAGGAAACGACACTTTCCGGTACGTATTCACGTATATAATATGATCCGATATTGATTTCCTTCTATGCAGATTCCTCTGTTTTGGACTAATCTTCTCTACCAATGATTAGTGAAACTGTGCAGTCCTTCTCAAAGAGGCTAGTGGAAATGTCTGAAACGGTGATAAGAATGGTGGCTGAGAGCTATGGTGCGGAGAGGGCGTTTGATTCCATCAGGGAATCGGCCTTTTACACTCTCCGATTCTTAAAATACAGAACACGGCGGTCGTCCGACGAGAGTGAAGTCCGGTTGGCGGCTCACAGAGACACTGGCTTCATAACCATACTTCACCAGCACGAAGTTGAAGGTCTGCAGATCAAACCAAACGATGGTCAATGGATTGATGTGAAACCTTCCTCTTCTTCTTTTATCGTCCTTGCAGGCTACACTCTTATGGTATTTCCACTATTGAATTGCTTAATTAGCTTTCAAATTAACATTTATAAGCCAAACCACTTTATTATTATTTATTTTCCCTCCCTTCCCCCTTTTCTGCTCTTATTTGTGTGTTGCTTGATTGGGTGAAGAGAGATTTCGGAAATTGTCCATTGTTTTTAACGAATCACAGCAACTGTTTGACATATTGTCTGAAAGGGTTCTACTTCAACAATATATCTTACTGTTTGAAATTTTTGAATCCAGTCCGAAACCCACTGTATTGCCGAGTAATTTGTACTCTAATTTAACATATCATCATGCTTTCTCAATTTGTTTGCGTGCATGTTTTTTATCGAATAGATACTATGAAATTTTTGTATGTGTGTGTGTATATATATACATATATGTTTTTATGTTTTGTTGGTTTTAGGCATGGAGTAACGACAGGGTGCAAGCCTGTGAGCATCAAGTGAGTACGAGAGAAGATGACAAAATCAGATATTCCATTGGATTCTTTATATACACAAAGGGGGAGATACATGTTCCGGAAGAGATGGTGGATGAAGAGCATCCTTTGGGATACAAACCAATTGATAGTCTTGGTTTCCATGCTTTCCGTCTGTCAGAGGAAGGACACAAATGTGCATTCCCTATGAAAACTTATTGTGGTATTAATAATTAATTTAGACGTCGGTCATGTGAGCGAGATGATATTATGTTGTGTTAATTAGTTTGTCTCCTGTAAAATAAAAAAATAATGAGACCATGTCGTTGCTCAAATTATGTAATGTAATTTACCATTTCAGGGGTAAGCTATATTAAATGTGTGTATTTAATGTATGTAAAATGTTTTGGGGAGTATCAGTGCTCTTCAATATTATAATTAATAAAAAATAAAAGTGAGATTCATTCTCTATTAATTTGCATGTTGATCTATGATTTATTCAAATGACTTGTAAACCATTTTCAACCAGGAAATATGAATCAAGAACATGTAGTTCTAGTTTGGACATAAAACAACATGTTGTTCTTTTTTTTTTTTTTTTTTAAAGGATAATGAGGTAAATAAATAGCATTTTAGAGTAAATAATTGAAGTAAATAGCAGGTTTTTAAAAGATTTGGAACAAATAACAGCAATTGTTATTTTTAAATACTTATTATTAATAACTTCCAATATTTTGGAATTATGCCAATTACCTTCTTTAGTTTCGAAAAATTACTATTTTCAGGGCATTTGGTGAATGAGTTGAGTTTGAGTTGAGTTGAAATTTTTAAGTTTGAATAATATTAACTTTTTAAAAAGTATTTATAAATTTTGTTGACTTTTCTGAAAAAGAAAAAAATTGAGATGAAAAAGTACAGTTTAGTTGAGTTAAAATATTAAACCAAAAACCCCTTTTATTATTATTATGAAAAAATGCAAGGGATAACACATTTAATCTCAATTTTTTGAGTATATGAGTTGTCATTCTTTTAGTAGTAACTATTTATTAGTAAGTGTCTGGTTATCCTAAAAATTACTCCCCCTCCCAAAAAAAAAAAAAAAAAACCTTATAATACCCACTCGAATGGTCTATTCATATTTTAAAAAAAGAAAAGAAAAGAAAAGAAAACTCATAGAGAATTTCGATTATATCTATTTAAATTTTCCATTAAAATTAAAATCACTCAATTATTTATCCATCAAACTAATGTTCTTTTTATTTTTTATTTTTTTTTTTTTTGGAATATGTCATTCTCTCCACCCTAATTCATCAATTTTCTACTCTGAAAAAACGCGATTGAAGCCGTCATTGAATGGATATGCTTTGTCTTAAGCAACGGATTTTTCTGGCAAATTAGTTATAATTAAGTACGGATTTGTCTGTTACTAATGAATCAATTGTCTGGGATGTCATGATTTTTGAAAGATTAGAAGTCCCACACAATAATTCTGAATATCTTAGGGCAAATTAGTTATAATTAAGTACGGATTTGTCTGTTTTAATGAATCAACTATCGGGGATGTCATGATTTTTGAAAGATTAGAAGCCCCACACAATAATTCTGAATATCTTAGAGCAAATTAGTACAAAACAGGACCGTTATATCATTTAAATAGGTTGTGGTCCAAGCAGTTTGAAAACTGACAGAATCAACAAATTATATGATGTTTGTAAATGTCATTTGAAATTTATTCATTTTTTTCTTGGACAATTTGTACCCTTATTCCAATAATTTCCTATAACACAAACAATTACTACTAAAGAGATACCACCGGATGAAAACCATAATTGAAATATCTTTCAGAAAAACTATATAAAGCAGCTACACATTTCCTAGGCAGAGAATAAGGAGAAAAAAAAAAAATCCTCTTAATTAAAAATATCATTAGGGAATTATGGAATCTCAAACGGTGCATAAAATTCCTGTTATTGATTTTACCAAGGAAAATTTGAAGCCTGGAACGGATGAATGGATCTTGGCCTGCAAAGAGATCCGACACGCCTTCGAAGAGTATGGCTGTTTCGAAGCTGTTTACGACAAAATTCCTCTGCAGCTTCACAACTCAGTTTTTGCTGCAGCTGAAGATCTATTTGGTCTTCCACTAGAAACGAAAATGCAGAAAACTAGTGAAAAACCTTACCATAGCTATTATGGGCAATTCTCCGTTGTCCCTCTCTATGAATCTTTAGGGATTGACAATCCGACAACTTTGGAAGGATCCCAAAAATTCATTAACCTTATGTGGCCTGCAGGGAACGATAGTTTTCGGTAGAATTTTAACTTTGTCGGAATCTGTATTAGCGTTAAAACCACATATACTTAATAGTGAATGTTTCTCAACTGTCAGATTTAGTTTGATTTTAAAATTTGACGTTCAGGAATGTACATTAACCTCTCTCTCTCTCTTTTTTGTTTGTTCTTGTTTTTGTTACTGATCAAACATTTGTTATTCTTTGCAGTGAAACTACTCAGACCATCTCAAAGCTGTTAGTGGAACTGTACGAAATGGCAACAAGAATGGTGTTCGATAGCTATGGCGTGGAGAGACTGCATGATTCCAACATAGAGCTGACCTCGTACCTGCTTCGGTTCTTCAAGTACAGAACTCGCCAAACGGACGAGACTGATGTAGGACTGCAGTGTCACATAGACAGGACCTTCATGTCCATAGTTCATCAACATCAAATTGAAGGTCTTCAGGTCAAATCCAAGGACGGTCAGTGGATTGATGTCAACCCTTCAACCACAACTTTTCTAGTCATTGCAGGCGATATAGTTGGGGTATGTCAATAACAATCTCTATAAAATAAAGATCAAAACCAATTATAATATATGTAATAGAGAGTTTTTACTATATCAACTTTTTACCCTGTTAAAATTTGTAGCTTACAACACAAAACTGCTCCCATTCGTAACTAAAACTGCAGTTTTTATTGGTATTGAAAAGGCACAATTCCTTCCTTAGAAATCTCCGTATGCATGTCTCTTAAATTTCTATGATTTGAATAATTTTTATTCTTAGAAATTAATTATCTTTAATCGGATATTGATGTTGACATAGGCTTGGAGTAATAATAGAGTTCGTCCTTGTGAGCACCAAGTGATTATGAAAGAGAACAAAACCAGATATTCCATTGGATTATTTGCATTTATCAATGGTGTGATTGATGTTCCTGAAGAGCTAGTTGATGAGGAAAACCCATTAAGGTATAAGCCAATTGACCATTTTGGATGGCTCCGTTTCCAAGAACAAAGAAGAGCTCCATATCCAATTAAGACCTATTCTGCTATTTGAGAACTGTAATTGTAATATGAAAATGGCTTATTATATATATATATATATATATGCATGTATGTATGTATATGTATGCTTCATGTATCCAGTGTGTCTGTGCTCTTTTTTTTTTCTTATAATAATTATTGTGTCCGTCATTTTATTATATAGTACGTGTTTTGGGTAAATCTGCACTTTGAATTTCAAGCAAAGTATTACCTCTGGTGGATATGGGAGTGAAATGATTAAGGTATCGACAATTTTTAGAATTATATTGCAATTTAGCACTAGAATTACCATTATATTATTTCATATTTTTTTAGGAAATTACCACTTGAACTCTTCTATTCAGCAATTTATTTAGTCTCTTTTGAAATAATAATAGTAATAATAACTTTACCTTAATGTGTATATATATATATATATATATATTACAGTATTGTTGTAATTAAAAGAGTGTGGGATAGCGTGCTGTTTTTATTGTAAGAGTTTTATTAGTTATTTATTTTCCATAGTCTCTTTAAGAGTTTTAAAATATCGCGCAAGTATTATATATTCGTTCAATATTCCTATCAACTTAAATGGGTTTATGAAGAGGAAATTCACCTCGTTGTCATCCCCAAGTCTAAGCCTTTCTGGAGGGACACATGTCAAACAGACAATGAGCTGAAGTTTCCCGATTATCTAATCATCAGCACTAGAAGATAGTGCTTGGACGTATACACTATGCAGGCAAAGTCTATTTTTATTGTTCTTGTCCTCTCTTGTACCTCATTTAGAGCGAGCTACAGTACCTGTGAATCATCAAAAATAAGAAAATGAAAGAAGACAAGAACCGCTTTCAAATTCTTTGTTTTTCCCCCACAAGAATGCCTTTTCGATTAAGCTACAAAATTTCTGCGGATATTCAAGGCATGAAACACGAAGATTGTGATAGAATGACAGGAACCAGAAATTTTAAATTTATTTAGGAGGGCTTGAATGAAACTTAAAATTAAAAAAAAAAAAATCCAAGAGGGACTAAATAAATTAATAAATGAAGAGGGACAAATTAACAATTAAAAAAAAAAAAAAACTAGGCGCATGCAAGGGTTTTGCCCCTAGAGCAATGGAATTCATCCTTTTGGAGATGAATCCTGATTATCTTACAAATGGTGGATCTCACACGTGGGATCTACCTTTTGGGATCCACTTATGTGTAAGTATTCCAAATTTTCTTGCCCGTGCAGCCAAGATCCTCGAAATCATCAATCTCTTGTGTCCTACATTCTCAGCGGCACCATCATATGTTGTAGAAAAGAGATTCTTTAACCCATATAAATGTAAAAGAGGTTTTTGCATACGCATATCTCAATTAGATCCTTCAAAAAAGGCACTAAAAAAAGCAACTTTGTTTAGCCAGTTGAGAGAAGATTTCTCAGAAAAAAAAACCATAACAATGGTTGTGAAATCACCACCAAAGCTTCCAGTAATAGATTTGTCGATGGAAAATTTGAAGCCTGGCACTAGTTGCTGGCTTTCCGCGTGCAATGATGTAAGGCGCGCTCTCGAAGAATATGGCTGCTTTGTGGCGTTGTATGACAAAGTTTCTCACCAACTTCACAATTCAATTCTCAGTGAGCAAAATGAGCTCTTTGATTTGCCCACAGACGTTAAGATGAAAAACGTTTCCGATAAGCCTTACTTCGGCTATGTCGGAAACCGCCCTTTTATTCCGCCTCTCCATGAAAGCTTGGGAATTGAGAATGCGACAACTCTACAAGGAGTCGAGAATTTCACTAATCTCATGTGGCCTCAACAAGGAAATGATCATTTTCGGTATGCCATACTAGAAGATTTTTCTATGTTAATTCTCGATACAACTGATTTTTCTATTTTTTTTGTCTTTGAATAAGATTATCTATTTCTTTCTTGCATTTGATTTGTTAGATTGTGAATTTGTCACACATTACTAAATAATTGGACTATTATAGTGTTTACATATGGATTAGGCACCCTATCTACTTGAGCTAGTTTTTTAAGATGATCAAGTTCTATCCAAACCCATTTAACATAGTTAACTCATTTTTTATCTTAGTGAAACCGTGCTTTCATTCTCGGGGCTGGTTTCGGAGCTGGAAAAAATGGTGAAGAGAATGGTGTTTGAGAGCTATGGCGTGGAAAAGTACTATGATTCTCACTTAGAGTCCACTACTTTCTTGTTGAGGATGATAAAATACAGAGTTCCTGAGATCAACGAATCAGGCATCGGTTGCAACGCTCATACAGACAAGAGCTTCATATCGATACTTCATCAGAATGAGGTCAATGGTTTGGAAATCCAAACCACGGATGGAGATTGGATTGGATTTGATCCCTCACCTTCTTCTTTCCTTGTTATGGCCGGAGATGCATTCTTGGTGCGTCATATTTCCGACAAACTTTTTTAAATTTATAATTTGGAAACAATAGACTTGGAATTTTAAATCTTTATTACAACTAGCAAGCTACCAAGATTTTCCCACCCTTATAATTCGTATACTTTAACTTTTAATTTCTACTTTTAATATTGATTTTCATGTTCTTGGTCAGGCTTGGAGTAATGGAAGAATAAATTCTGCACCACATCGAGTGATCATGAGCGGAACAAAACCGAGATACTCAATCGCGCTATTCTCGTACCACAATGGAACCATAGAAATTCCAGATGAGCTAGTTGATGAGCAACATCCTCTTAAATTCAAGTCTTTTGATCATTATGGACTCCTTAATCACTACCATAGGGCTCCAACGACTGAGCCTACTGCCAAGGCCTATTGTGGTATTTGACACAGAATATTTGTTTTAAGAGTTATGTAGCAGTTCGTTCTATTTAATAAATCATGTGAATGAAGTTTGAGATGGCTTTCCTCAACACTAAGCCTCTGTTGGGTTCTAAATCTCCAACTCAAATTTTTCATCTCAATTTTTATTTTTGTTTTTTTTTTCTACAAAGTCAATAAAAATTATAACTAGTTTTTGAAAAATCAACAAACTTCAACTCAAAAATTTCATCTCCAACCGGCGAAACTCTTATCTATTTTACTATCATACCTTTTCATGAGTTGGTGGGGGAAGTAAAGGTAGAAGAAGGAATACAAGAAATTATTTTATGGATGGCATTTCTTCGTTTTTCGGTCTCTAGCTATTAGAGCATAAAATTATTGCTGATTCACCTCCTAATAACTTAAACTTTTAGGAAAATTCATGATAAACTAACATAGTGTTAAGAGTATAAGATATGCAGTTCAAATATATATATATATATATAACATAAATGGAGAGGAGAAACTAAAGCCTCGACTCAAATTTAATACAAGAGAGCAAATAAAAGAAAAGGAGAACAAAATAGAGAAAATCAGATCCAGCTTTAATGTAAAACTAGACAAAAATAAGAGCAAAAAGAAACAACCATTCATACAAGGCAAATAAACCCAGTCAAAATTTTGATTCATTTATATATCTTGAAATCCTTTCCCTTTTGAACTAGAAGTTTATTGGCATTTTTCTTTGGGAGTCAACGATCATGTCTCTTCTTATGTTATTGAGTTTCTCTAATTTATCCTAAAATCTTAAAATCATAATCTCCATTTTTTTTTCCTTATGAATACACTCGATCTGTTAGTCTTTGCTTACACAACTGCTAATTTTTCGGCCTACACGTGACGTGAGAGGAGCATTAGAATGTAAAAAATATTAGTGGCCTCCCTTTAATAATTTAAACTTTTGAGAGAAATGATAAAACTAACGCTAGCAAGAAACAAATTCCTAAATATGTATTTCTAAAAGTCAAACTGAAACTGACAAAATTAGCTAATATAAAATTGATGCCAAATATTGAACACTTAGTGGATTCCCCTTCGTTTAGGCCTAACTAATGGAGTTGTAATAAAAACAAGACTCCCTTCCAAGCTATTCTTTTCAGGGTTTTTTTATTTTTATTTATTTTTTATTTTTTATAAGAGTGCCTAAACAAGACGAAACAACTGAGACAAATATTTGTGTACAGAGAGAATGTAATTAAAATAGAAAGGACAAACTTATGAATTGTTTTTCATACGAAATCACATATCATATAGCATAAATGTACGACCCTTGGAGATAATATTTGAAGGACGATTTAACAATATTAATATTAATTTAGTACTGCTGCCATGTTGTCGCGATCATGATATCTGATAATGATCTTCTGATAATTGCCACAAAATATACTCTAGTAATTTCTAGCCTTATATGCCACTCCAAACTTTTGTCAAATTTCTTGCCCAATGGAGCACAACTCTAGATTTTGGTCCCCTCAGGCACCTGGAATGATGTTGAACGTACATATTATATTTCTCCAACTTGTCTATTCCAACTATTTTTATATATATATATGTATGTATATGTATATATGTCATGTGGTCCAATAAATTGATTATTTTTCTAATTAATTTATGTATACCATAGAAGTTGATAACTTTGCGAAAAAGAAGTGTCAACTAAAATTTGCAAACATTTAAGATACTTGATTCTACATGAAATAATTCACATATAAAGAATAATTTTTGCGTATTGATTAAACAGATTAGCGACGACAAAGGAACGAATAAGAAATAAGTTAAAAAAGCAAACTAGTGAGATAAGCATTTCGGGCATATATATGCCAAATAACAGATAAATCATTTCCTTTCACTTAAAGGTAGGAAGATACGTATCTTATTTATTATTGTTATTGTTATGATTTTTAATCCTTCTGTTCGTTAAACATAGCACACCACAACGGAAGGCTAAATTTCTTAATAATTTCAAACAACCTAGCACTCAAAATATAACAATTCTACTGTATGTTTAGTATAAAAGACGATAGTGTAGGACGTTTTCATCTCTTTGCATATATAGGTGAATTGGCCAAAATAAGTGTTCTAAAATATAAGATTTGGATCTTATTTAATATTCAGATTTATGAAGATAGTACGCGGATTATCCTTTTTAGTAACATCGCAGTGGGGTTGGAAGCGGGTGAAGTCCCCTCTCGAGGGATCTGAGGTGATGATTAAGGAGTACTTCATTAAAGATAGTTTGGGGATTTGACATTTGTAATTTTGATTGTCCTTCTTTTTTTTTTTTTTTTTTTAATTAATAGTGGTCGTTTTAGTTAGGATTTTGATAAAAGAGGCTAGAGAAAAATACAATGAGTTTGAGGATGTGCTATTTTCTTTTGTCAACTTCCTAATTATCATAATAAATTACTATATATCGGCTAATAGAATATGTGGTCATAAATTCAAACAGTTAATCCTCTATAAATCTTACGTGTTCATATTTGTTTATTTTGTTTTGTGTTTTATTGTTTTCGGTAATATAAAATTAAGACATCTAATTATCAATGCAATATAAAAATAAACTTCATTATCACTCGTTATCCATCAGTAATATCTTCTCTTTTTTTTTTTTTTTTCCTTTTCTTTTAAGGTCTGTAGTTGAACTATTTTCAACAACATTTAATACCATGCATCACTTGTGGTCCATTATTAATGCAACATAAAAATAAACTTCATTATCACTCGTTATCCATCATTAATATATCTTCTTTTTTTCCTTTTTTTTAGGTCTGTAGTTGTACTGTTCTCGATAAATATTTCACTCGCAAAACAAACTTCATACCATCACTCCCTCGTGATCCATTATTCTTCCTTTATTTAATATATATGTGTGTGTGTATATATGTACACACACACTTATTGTACGTCTCATAATAATCTACTACAAGTAGAGTAAAAGAAAACAAGCACTGCAGAATTAAGCTCAAGAAATTAATTACTAGCAATAATAAAGGACTTAGCAGAGAGATGGGTTCTGAAACACCTCTCAGCACTCTCAAACTTCCTGTCATTGATTTCTCAATTCAATCCCTGAATCCTGGAACCCCACAGTGGGACTCTGTGAGATCCCAAGTCCGGCAGGCACTCGAAGAGTTTGGTTGCTTCGAGGCTGTGTTCGACAAAATTCCATTAGACATTCGAGAAGCGTTTTTCAATTCACTCCAAGAGCTTTTCGACCTTCCTTTGCAGACCAAATTACGAAACGTTTCAAAGAAGCCTTTTCATGGCTACGTCGGCCAATATCCTGCCGTGCCGCTGTACGAGAGCATGGGCATTGAGGAGGCAAACATTCATGAAAAAGTTGTAAGCTTCGCTAATATCTTGTGGCCTCAAGGAAACCCCAAATTTTGGTATGTATTTTTAACTATTCTTTCCGATCACTGTTTGTAAGTTCATTTATTAAAAACAAACCCTAATGGGAGTTAATGTATCTAAATCTTAAGCACTTCCTTGATTTTTTAAGATTTTTTAACGTAACATGATTCTGATATGATTTAATGTTTAGCAAGACAACTAGTTGGTTTATGAAATAGTTATGTGATTTTGACATATCCTTATAGACAAATTTATTTATTTTTTTGAACTGTCGGTTGGAGGATCTTAGATCTATATCTTATAGTGGAGTCAAGTACATCTAATAATTTGCAATCACAAGATTTTGGCATATCTAGTTCATATGGTCATTTTTTTTTTAATCTCTGGATCGGCATGCAGCGAAAAGATGCAATCCTACTCGGAACAACTAGTTGAGTTGGATCAAATAATCAGGAGGATGATTCTGGAGAGCTTGGGAGTGGAGAAATACTTGGAAGAACACATAGGATCGGCGAACTACTTGCTTCGAGTCATGAAATATAAGGGGCCCGAGACCACCGAGACCAAGCTGGGATTGAACGCTCACACAGACAAGAACATACTCACAATTTTGTCCCAAAACCAAGTTGAGGGCTTAGAGGTTCAAACCAAAGGTGGTGAATGGATTTCTGTCAATCCCTCGCCGGGTTCTTTCATCGCCATGATTGGCGATTCTCTCTACGTAAGTCGCTAAATTAGTCTCCATCTCTTGTGACAAGTCACAAACATAATATTTAGATAAAGAAGTTAGGGTGACCAAAAAAATTTCACTGCAGGCATGGGCAAATGGCCGACTACATTCCCCGTATCATCGCGTAATGATGACAGGAAACGAAGCAAGGTACTCGGCGGGGTTATTTTCGGTTCCAAAAGCAGGATACGTAGTGAAAGCCCCGGAAGAGCTTGTGGATGAAGAGCATCCTTTGCTGTTCAAGCCCTTTGACCATGTCAAATTCCTTGGATTCTACTATACAGAGGACGGTCAGAAAGCTGAATCTGCTCTCAAGACTTACTGCGGTGTCTGAATTGTCCAGCTTGCTCTATAATATATATATATATATATATATTATATGTGTGATCCATATATTAATTACCTGTGCTTAATTTCTCGCATCTTTCTATTTAAGTATAAAGTTTGTGAAGCTATGAATTTGTACAAATGCAAAACTTCTTTCCCTGTGAAATAAAAAAACAAATAATAACTGCTTTCATTATTCTTGAACTTAAAGTCCTCAATATTGGGATACAAACTTACGACATGTCGTTTTTAATTATTTCATCCTAATTTCAATTTCAAAATCCTAAAACCCTAGGTCTTCCATTAAATCCAATCAATAAGACACAAAATAGTTAATAAGTCACATCATTATACACTTTCTGAAACCACGTAGGTTGTATTTGCGAGTTTTATCCAAGTCTAAATCAACCGAAGTTCTTTAAGAGAATGAGGGTTAAATTAAGGTAGTCCACCGGACTACTCTGCATATCCCGAAAGCAGGATGTGTGTGTACATAAAATTAAAGCCCCAGAGGAGCTAGTGGCCAGTGAAGTGAAGAGCAAACTTTGACTAAGCTGAAGTCCTTGAATGCTAATTAGTTCAGAGGCTGGTCTCAAAGATTATTTTTGGTCCCAAAGATTTCATGCGGCGTGTTAAACTTGTTCCCATGCGTCGGTTTGTAATGAAACAAAAAATGGTACCTACTTTTCCTCAAAAAAAGAAAAAAGAAAAAAGAAAAAATAGTACCTGCTTGAATATTTATTTATACATATAGATATAGCTGTCTTTACTCCCCTATTGAATTATTGGATGGTAACAGAGATCGACATGGAGAATAATAAAAGCGTGGGAAAAAAAAAATACGCCGTTGCCGGGGATCGAACCCGGGTCACCCGCGTGACAGGCGGGAATACTTACCACTATACTACAACGACTTTATTGTCCTACAGTGATCCTTGCTAAACATAAATAGAAAATGGTAGTTAACTTCTAGAGCTTTTTCATTTTTTATTTTTTGTGAACTTACCGGTGTAGGAAATCAAACTCTCTACAACTTATAATGAAGTCAGGATTGAACTTGGTTTTGAAATGTTGGAGAGTGTGATGTGAAGTCATGTTGTTTCCGATTTTTGTCTTTGTATTTGGAAATCAAATAAGATGTTCCTGCTTATAGATAAGGAATTAAATTTTTTGATAGAGGAAAATTCATCTCCACTCATGATTGTAGACATAACTTAATAGTAATTTTACCCATGATTCTATCACAAGGCATAGAGTTCGAATACCCTACTCCTAAGTTTAAAAAAAAAAAAAATTATCTCCCCTCAGGGAATTATATTTCTTTCTCTTAAAAAAAGAGATAACTAACCTATTTTATTTTTCTTTAATTTAATTAATTTTAATAATATTCACTTTTTTACTTTTAATCTTTCTAATATTCTTTAGTAAAGTAGGAGCTTAATTTTTTCACGGAAAATAATTCCTTGATAGATTAATGAACACTTAATAGATTCTAAAATTCACTCCCATAAGACTTAGTTCCTTTTTTTGGAACTTATTTCTTTCTTCTTTTTTTTTTTAATAATATTTGATTAGTTAAACACACCCTATCCTATGTAACATGGTTATGAACAATGTGTTCATATTCTCTCATTGACAAGTAGGGAAACAAAGAACGCAAATGGGAATTTCAATTATTAATGTTCTCATTATAAGTTTATGTCAAATTCAAAGAAAACCTTCTCATTAGGAACCAAAAAAAAAAAAAAAGGCACGTCTTAAAGATGGAAAAACATCTAATTAACATCCCTCGCTTCTGATGAAAATAACTTGTTAACTTTAGGTGATTTTAGGTTCTTGAGAGAGAGAGAGAGAGGAAGAAGAAGAAGAAGAAGATCGTCAATAAAGGGTTCCTCTTCGCTTGTGCGTTTCATCAGTTGCTGCCCACTTGCCCAGTATCGGGCAAATGGGGCAAATTGCTTGCGTTTGAGTCTAGTGGAACAGTTGTGGCCTAGTCCATAGCTAGAGATAGAACCCACTTGGACCAGATTTAGTTATATGCTTAGAAAAATATCATTCAACATTTATATGATGTGTGTGTGTGTGTGTGTGTGTGTGTATCGTCATTCTTAGATAAGAGATTGTAGAATATGGCATGGTCAGATGCTCACTAAATAATGCTGCGTTCTATTGCTTGCTCTTATATACATGCAGCGACTATAGGATCTTGAAGTTTGTACTAAAATTGTTTGATATTCATTTTTATAGATTTTTCTAGTAAGAAAGATTTTTTTTTTTTAAGTAGAAATTATAGTTTTAGTAGTTAAATTAAATTATTTCTCAATGGTGTGATCTATGAATGGTATCAATTTTGTGTTTTACGTTATGAATTTGTAGCATCTATATTTATTCATATCATATTGAAAAATTAATCAAATAAATTTTAGTTTCTACCCATAGTAAAAATGGTCGATTCTTACTCTGAAGACTCTAAAAACTCCCTTCATTCTTACATCTCAAACTTACTATCCACTGTTTTCCTTGTTTCCTGGTGAACCGTATCACACTGATCTTTAAAATGACGTCACTTATGTTTTCAAAAATAAAAAAACAGTTAGCCTCCGTTTGGTGTTACGGTTGAAGTTGAAATTTTTAAGTTGGAGCTGGTTGACTTTTTAAAAACTAATTATAATTTTTGTTGACTTTTCAAGAAAAAAAAAAAACAAACAAACAAATAAACAAAAACAAAACAAAACAAAACAAAAAAAAACAAAAAACAAAATTGTGATAAAAAATTTAAGTTTGAGTTGGTTTACCAAACGTAGTCTTAGGGTTTGTTTGGTTTGTTATGAGTTGAAATATTTTAGTTGGATAATTTTCAAAAAGCCACGAGATGAACGAAACGTCGAACCAAACGCACCCTTAGTGATGTTGAGTTGGATATGCCACGAGATGAACTATACAAGCTCAAAAATTATTTAAAAAAAAAAAAAAAAAGAAGGTAATTTGACTATTTGGAGTTGCAAAAAGTCTACTTTATTTATATCCCAATTAATTATATGTTATAAAATGATAAATGACAATTTAGTTGGCTCCACATAGAATAAGGAATGAAAAAGAGAAATGTCAATCTTTACAACCTCTTTATATTTGATTTTTTATCAAAGAGAATAAATATTGAATTTACTTATATATCATTGATAAGTTTTCACAATTTTTTTTTTGTTGTATGAAATAATACTTTAGTATTTATGTTAATAAAATTAACATCATTAAAATTAGTAAACACTATAAAAAATAGGAATATTGTTGTCATTCACATTATCTAATAGAAAAGTTAGTAAACACTAGAAAGAAAATTAATAATTCTCATTATTGTAATTTTTTTTTATTTTCCAATCTCACTACGTGTCTTACTATATTTCTTTCTGGTTGGATAAATGCGCGTAAGATTACACAGTAATAGTGAGGCACTTGGAGGACAACTTTTAGCTCTTTTGTGAGATTAATTTTTTTTTTTTAAACAAAAGCTTGTGCAGCTTCGCTGTCTGCCATAATCTTTGCCCCCAAAAAATGCATTACTTGTGGCATTTCGGAGAGTTTTTTATTACTCATTGTTAAAGCGTGTCCCAAAAACTTAGACAGACGGAGAAAACAGAAAATTGGGTCCTTTATTATTATTATTTTTTTTAATGATATACTTTTTGCGATTCTGCAAATCCTATTATCATATATGCTTCTTCGGTCTCAGTGTTTGTTTATGTCAGCCATGTTGGATGCAATTGCAGCTTTCTTAGCTATCTATCTATCTATTATTCCCATATTTCTCCAACTGCTAAGATGGTTACTTACACTCGCTCTCCAATTTCTATAAATGGCTCCACACATACACACAGCACAATACAAGATATGTTCCCTTTTTTTGTTATTGGATAAGATATGCGCACTTTTCTTTTCTCAAGAAATACACACGTGATCTTCAAGTTATATATATTTGATCTCGAGAAATTATTTAGTAGATTGAATGTATTACGTTATTATGTTTCTCAAGTAACACACACGTGATCTACTAGTTACATATATTTGATCTCGAGAAATTATTTAATAGATTGGGTGTGCTACGTTATTATGTTTATATAGTATGCTCAGAGACGGATTTAGATGAAACTGAATGGGAGTTGTACTATTTTAATTTAACCCTAAAAACTTTATAGTTTTCCTATTTTGCTTCACTGGAAATTAAAAATCCTATATAACCCTACTAAAACTTTACTCTTTAGTTTATATGTTTTGATATTTTAGTATACACTCTTACTAAAATATATGTTTAACTTTGCCATTTGGTATACCTATTCAATAAAATTTTGATATGTCGGCAGTTTGTTAATGTGTTCTCCTCTTTTATATATATTTCTCTGTTCTTAATGTGTTAAAATAATTGTAAACCCAAAAATTCGCATAAATATCAACCTAAATTCTTTTATATACGGTTGTTGATTGTTTTCTCAGGTCATTTTCTTTGAACAGAAAAATCACTGTTTGGGATGATTTCAAATTTCTTTGTTTCCAAAATGATGCCTTCAAGTGATGCCTTCAAGTTGAGTCAATTCATTCATTATCCACTCGAAAAAGTCTTGTCTCTTTCCTTTTTATTTTTATTTTTTTTCCTTTTTCAATTCCCTTCTTTTGGAGGGCCTCTTTTACTGATAAGTTATATATGGTCACCAGCTGTGCAACTCACTCACATTCACATATATATTTTAGGTTTTTCAAAAATTATGCCTACGTAATAATTCTACAATTGTTCCAGTCTTTTCCAATCAATTTAATGAGGGATCAATATCACCTCAAATATAGCTTTTTGTTATATATATTCTTCTTAAGAGGCCGATTCCATCAAATTTTTTTCTTACTGGTTTCCAACTTTCCAATTCTATAGACATCACTCATTTCTTATATATCAGCGTCAATCTGCATTATTGTTGAATTATATGTGAGGACTGCATTAAACTAAAATGTCCAAAGTACGGAAATTAATATGGAAATAATTAATATTAAGAAAACAAATATCCTCTAGTATTGGTATCATATATAATTTGCATTTTTCATTTTGACAAAAGAAAATATATGAAAATGGAGAATATGATTTCCTCGATGCAATCCTCAATTATATGGATATCCACGAATAAAACCCTAAATCCAAGTTCCAATAAACATACTTCTAATTTCATTTTTTTTAAAGATAATTAAACTGTTGAATAAATACAAAAGGCCAACTAGATTTGTCTAAGCCGTTTAGATCAATGGGTGTTAAAATCATAGAATTTGCTACAAAGCACCAAATGCTTAAGACAATAATCTGTATTGTTTGGATCTAATTAAGCTTTTTAGCAATAGTAAGCGGAGTTTGGTCAAGTGTTGTTTCAATCAAACTCGCTTGGTGGGACTATTTTCGCGATTTTAGGACTACTAAAAGAGAGAAGACAATCATTTGAAAAGACATTTGTTGAAGTGCAAAGATTTTCTTGGCATTGAGTACTTAACACTATATGCGGTACACAATCTTTAAAAGGGAAATAATAATACTTGACGACTCTCTACTACAATTTTTTATTTTTCATTTTTACAATCGTTTTTCTACATTTTTCCATAATGGGATCGTGCACAAACTCCAAAGATGGTCCTTCTATTTTCCCAATTTATCGCTCAACTATTTATGCTTAGGGGGAGTTTGGTGGAGTCAGGACAAAAAACTTTTTGGGAAAAGACAAAAACTTTTTGGGAAAAAGACAAAAAAATTTTGAGATGAGATGAGATGAGTGGGTGTACCAAACGCCCCCTTAATTATCGGGAGTCAACTGAAGCTAGTTCAATTGGTGTTTTGGGAATATCTTATTGTTGTTTACTGTATACAGAAACATGGATTGAAGTTTTAAAAATAGTAAAACTTTTGTTTGAAAAAATAAAATATAATTTTAGGTTTCACCGAATTCAATAATGTGAACGGTTGATGAAAGATTGATTTAAACACGAGTGAACTAACTTTAGCGGTACATCTCATTCACATACAATGGAAAGGGAAAAAAGAAATAGAAAAATATTATCTCAGCTAATTATTATCTTCGACTGGATCCTTATTGATTCGGATATTCACTACAAACAAAAGAGTTCAATCATTATAGTTGATGACAAAGACGCTGGCAATGCATGAAAACAAAGAAGCACAGATCAAAACATTGCTGCATCATTCAGCTAATCTGAACTAAACATGCTTACTAATCACCCATTTAGGAACAAATGCAACAAAATTTAGCTATATATTATTGAAGTATTTACTAGTTGGAATGTCTTAATACACTTACTGATTTCCATTATCATGTTGTTTATTCGGGGGGGGGGGGGGTGGTGGAAGTTGAAGGAAAATGTATTTCATGTCGGCAAAAAGCTTGCTCTAGCTCCTCATTCATCCATGTTACTTAATTTTAGACTTCCTAATCAACATAGAAATTCTCTGCCTCAATATGGTCTACAAAAAGAACACTTAGTTTTTATTCCAAGTGAGTTTAATGTGATGCAGATGCGTCATATTTTCATTATCATCTTTTTTTTATCTAACTCTTTATAGTGGCGAGGACAAAAATTTTTTCAATGACAACATTATTACAAAAATGAGTATAAAGTTTTATTAGACATACATAACTATAAGCTTGGGTAACATTACGATTTTTCTCACAACATAAGGGCACAACTAAAATTTTAGAAAGTTTTAAAAGTTAAGTGGAGCACGTGCGGAGCTTTGTTCATTAAAAAAAGTTAAGAAGAATTTTAAATTACACTCAACAATATGTGGCTTAACCACTGACTCGTTATAAGGAAATTAAGAGCCATAAACAAGCATCAATTTTAATATAATAAAATATAGAAATGGAGTTGTACATCATTTAATTACTTCATTTGGTTCCCCGTTCCAATCTTAAAATTTTCATCTTAGTTTTTGTCTTTTTCTAAAAAAAAATTTTGTCTTTTCTGAAAAAGTTTTTGTCTTTTCTGAAAAGTCAACACAAATTTACTATTGAAACTTAAAATTTCCAACTCAAACTCATTCACCAAACAGACCCTTAAAATATCCCCTATGCTTTGAGGAATGTAGAAGGTATCTTCATGATTATAAAATGGCCAAAAGTTGTTTTCTAAATGAAATTACCCTTAACATTATTAGTCTAGTTGGCATTTCGTTTGTGACCTATTTTTCAAATTTTCTACCTTATTTTTACGAGGATTTTCTTTTAAAATTTTGAATTATTGTTTAAAATCCAAACGGGGATAATTATATATATCCAAATTCCAAACAGAAAATAATATGACAGAGTTAATTAGTGCCCAAAAAACACGTACCCACATTAATTTCAAAAAGCCCGCGTTTGTGAGAGATAGGATAGAGACTTGAGATGCTTACTTAAATATAATTATCTCATTATTGTATGTACTACGCCAAAATGTACCTCCTTTCAGTGATGTGATACTTAAATAATGGCAAACTAATAAAATAGACAAACAGAAAGTCATAATTTACTTGGACTTGTAAAAAGTTTGCAATATATAGGTTGAAAACTTGCTATATATTGTTACCCCTCAATTTTTACTTTTTACCGTTCGTTGTAGAATAATAGGTGTTAGCTATTCAAAAACATCAAAACATAACGATATTCCATATATAAGCCCCTTTTATATTCAAATTCAATTTATTCATTTATTTGTTTGTTTTGTTCACAATTATGTTGATTTTGAAAAGTGTGACAAGGCAAAAACAAAAAAGCCGAAATGGTAAAAACTGCCTCCAATGATAAGGACCATAGGGTCAGTAGTGGTCAGATTTCTCTCTTGGAGCTTGTGTTGGTAAGTGGCACATGGTTTGCAGAGTAGAGTGCACATTTTCTAATTCTCTCTCTGACAAAATGAAATGAAAAAAATGCAATTTGAATCATGGGAATATGACTAACATTTATGTCTTTACAATAACTCCGAACTCCCCTCTGAATTTCAAGCAGAGATCAAGATATTTCAATATCTATTGTCTCATATCCAGCTTACATAATATATGTAAAGTTTTTATATGTTTATTTAAATTTCAGTTGATCCAAATACAACTTTATGTATAACTAAGAAGTTGTTTGGGAAGGTAGTTCAAACTACCAACTCAAACTAAAATTTTTGTCCTTTTCTCAAAAAATTTTTTGTCTTTTCTGAAAAATTTTTTTATCTTATCTAAAAAGTCAACAAAATTACTATTACAACTAAAATATTTCAACTCAAACTAGCATACCAAACAAACCCTAAATGAACATTTAGCATTACGTATTAGTGTTACACGTAAAAAATTAATATTTTTTATAATGTTGTATGTGTATGATATGTTACAAAATCGATTTACATATATTGACTTCAATTGTTATATGTGTCAACCACGCAAAAGATCATACCTATATATGCACTCTTTTCTTTTTCTTTTGTTTGCTTTAGTGCATGTACATGTACTTATTTATTGGTAAAATATCTGTGGAGAGATATCCAGAGTACTCATTTGGAGATTTTTCGTTTTCTTTGATCAAATACGTACCTTTTTTTTTTTTTTTAATAATCTCGAGCAATGTCTTTTTTATTGGATTGGGGGATTCCCTTCATATCCGGGGCAAAAAGAAGGCTGTCGGTTTGCGTGTCTTAATTATTGGAATGTTCAGATTGGGAAATTCTTCCCCCATCTCTTTCAACACAAGGACAAAAGATACTAGTAGTGACTTTTCGTTTGAATCCCCTCATGCATATGATTTGATATTACCTATACATATTGCACCATTTTCAATCCAATCTGACCTAATTAAAACCATTTATTTTATATTCCCCATGACAAGCCGAGCAAATCTACTGTGCAAATCTTACTTTTAGCTCAATTATATGTTGTCATCAAGTACTTTTGTGAGACTAATAATTATGTACTTTCCAATGCAGAAATTTCATGCATCTAATGTCATATTTAGCATGCAACAGTGCTAAAATGTTGTTATTGGTGTGATCCGACACGACATTTTTACCGGCCAAAGCGGCCAGATCGGATTCACCTAGGCTAGAAACTAATTTTCATATACCACCCGAAGAGGTCGTCAAGTGCCCTGCTCAAATCTGTCCAAGAAGGGCATTCCAAAACAATGCTAGCTCGAATAGGGTCACCGACGATTCTTCCTTTGGTCGTTCCCCCCTAACACACGCACAACAAATGGACCGCCCAGCTTTTTGAGAAGCACCCTGCTTTTCTAGGAATGCCTAATAGGAATCTCCACATGACAACCTTCTTTCATTTCTCATCATACAATTCTTAAATTGTTTGGAATAGGGACATGTAGCATCAGATCAACGTATTTCATAACCATGAAATGATTTTCTCAGCCGCCTATCCTAGTTGGATCCGACTACTACCTGAATCTATGGTAAATTTAAATAGTAAGCTCTTGAGCTTATATAGGTATGAACATTTTACCTACTATTACTTTTCTACTCTTCTTACCTTCTTGCTAAGTCTACTATGTAAACATCGGAGAATTATTAACAGACACCTCTTATTAGTGTCCCCATTTATGTGCAGTTTTCCTCTTTCCTTTCAAGCAAAATACTTGTTGTCACTATGCATAGCTAAAATGTAGTGTTCTATCCTTCGCCGACATCAGCAATGCTTAATCTAGCGTACTATTTTTGTTGTTCTGAAATGCTATACATACTAAAAAAAATGTGATTTTAATAATTTTTTATTGCTTTTTTTTCTCCTCAAAATTAACATCATTCTACAACTATCATTTGATCAGTCCTTGAAATTATGACCAAAATAAGTTTATTCCCAAAAACTATTTGAAGTTTGTTCTTGAGTGATAGTTAATTAGCTTTGCAAATTGACACATCCTCAAATTTTAAGGATTTTCCCGTGCTTTTTAAACATTTGAGAATTTAGCACACGCTGTTCTCAGTGTTAAATTTGACACGAGAAATGGTAAATGTTGAAATATAAAAATTAAACAAAAAAAAAAACCAAAAAATCCAAGCATTAGAGAATTATAAAATGTACGCATGCGTCTGCTAAATTTTATCATTAACATGAAACATTGAAAGATTATAAAAAGGAAGAAAAAAATGAAAATAAAGAAAATTTCTATAGCGGTACATTACTTGGTCAAAAAGTCAACGTGCAATAATTGACATGTGAAACTAATCTACTAGTATCTAATAAGATAACGAAATTTGATTATAAAGTCAACATAACAATAATTTACTCCTTAGAGACAGTTCCAACCATAACATGGCCAATCAAAAATGGAAAATAAAATTGGCACAAAATTAGGGTAAAAAAAAATAAAGAAAAAGATTTTTCACGAGCTAGTTAACTTTTACTGTGTTATGATCAGTTACATCGGCCAATCCATTGACAGGAGAAAAAACCCGGACAGAAGAAAGTGCTTTATTGAAATGCTTTGCCTTGGTGCCAAGGTACTCACTCCAAGTGATCGGCCGGTATAGTGGGGGTTGACCTGGCCCCACTAGTCTTGGGAGTGGTGAGATTTGGACACTGGCTGGGGGCCCATAAAGGTAGGCAATTGAAAGCCGGTGCCGGGTCCGGTTCACAACCGCCCGGTGGAGGACACTCGGGTACAACCCGTTTGACAAAATGTGGAGCAAGTCGCCTACGTTGACGACGAGTGCCCCACGGACCGGTGGGACCGTGACCCACCCAGTTCCCTCCCGGAGCACCTGCAAGCCACTTGTGCTGCTCTGGTGGAGAATCGTGAGGAGCGTCGAATCGGTGTGGGCAGCAAGACCCATGGCCCGATCTGGATCCGGGCAAGCCGGGTAGGAATTGATTTGGAGTGCAGCACCCGCCCCTTTGAATTTGCCTTTCGGGCCGGCCCACTTGATGTCGGCCTTGGAAATCCCTAGGGAGCCGAGCATAAGCCACATCAGCCTCCTAGCTAGCCTCTTAACCTCCGTCTGGTACGCTTCAATAACATCACTTCAAAAAAACAAAAAGACATTTTTTTTTTTAATGTGATTGGTCGAACCAAAAACAATAATATCAAAAGCAGAACAAGTAAACTGTACATACTCGCCTGCACAAAAAGGCAAAATTAACTAGATGAGATCCTATACATAATGGATATTGAGCAAAGTAAAACAGTGAAACAAACAAGATTTGTGTCCCCCCTTTTTTTGATAAATATCGAACTCATATCTCTTATATTGTAGGGTCCGCTAGTTTCTTAATTATAACATTTTTGGCTGAATATTTATGCATTATAATGGTAAAGATAAATACATGGAGAAAATGGCCAAATCTCGCTCTATTACGCGCTTTCACCACTAATAAACACTCATATAGATATATGTATATGTGTATATATATAATGAATACATATATATAAAGTAGTTTATACACATATATAGTAGAATAGTAGTAGTAGTATATTAATGTACCAGAATTTGGAGTAGTTATGGGGCCAAAGTTGGCGAAAATGGTCGACCGGAGAGCCGACGATGGTGAAGCCTTCAGACCACATGAGCTTAGGGAAGAAGGAGGAAATACGAGCGACGCCGTAGCCGGAGACGCCGTCGGGGGAGCGAGCAGCCTTGAGCTTTTGGTGGACGGGGAGGGAGAAGAGGGTCCGGCCGGCGCTCTCAATGTGGTCGAGGAGGTCGGTGGGGATGCCGTGGCTGGTCACTTGGAAGACGCCCCAAGTTTTGCATGCATGGCCTATGAGCTTGAGGGCATTCGGGTCGTCGAGATCGATAACCGGGACCGACTCCGAGGCGAATATCGGACCGCCGGACGGAGGGTGGTCGTCCGGTTGGCTCCATGCATAGGAATCCGGCAACTCCTGGAGGGAGCTGAAGTCGGGGTGTTTGTGGTGGAGATGGACCGGGTGGGACTTAAAGGCGTCGCTCAATACTGCTGATGATCTTGAAGGCATGTTTTGAGTTAATTTCAAGTTTATTTGGAGAGAGAAATTATAGAGAGAGAGAGAGAGATGAAAAAAGGAATGTTTCAAGGGACGATGATATGAGATGATGGTGATGGTGATGATCAGCTTTTTTTTTTTTTTTTTTAATCTAATATGTACCAAAAGTGGCTATTGTTTTAGAAATTTGAGGGAATAGCTATTGATAAAAATTAACTACTTGTAATAGTGGTGATTATAGAAAGTTGTAGTAGTAGTAGTAGTACTTGTTAGACAACATAGGAAAGATAAGATGAGGTGAGAAATTTATGATGGTGCTTTGTGAGTATATATAGAGATGACGGACGAGATGGTGACAATTAATTGCCTCAAACTAATCTATGTATCGTATGTAGATATATATATATATATATATGTATACATAAAGAGAGAGAGAGAGAGAGAGAGAGAGAGAGAGAGATTGAGGGATATGGGGGGAATAGCAAGAACAACAACAATTGGGTGTATGAGAACAGTACAAAGTGAGTGGTGAGTGTTAATTTGAAGGAGACAAGAAATGAAAGGGGAGAGAGCGTTATGTAGTGGACAAAGGAAAGAACAAATATGGAAAGGACCATCTTGTCCTCTACAAAAAGGGAAAAAAAATTGGAAGAAAGGAAAGGCATCTAATGTAAAAGAATTTGATCAAACCACCGTTGGTGGTAGCTTAATGATAAGAAAGACCTACTTAGAATTTCTGTTATTATCAGATCTTATATTTGAGAGTCTTAATGTTTAACAAAAAAGACCATAAACAAACCTAATATTAGGTTTCTTGTCATCCCATCAAGACAGCCATTAAACTCACTCAATAACCATTGTGATGCGGGAGTGCAAGGATATCATCTATCCCTTTTTCTTCTTAAAAATAAAATTTAAAAAAAAAAAACCTAGAGAAAAGGGCTTTCCAATGAGAGAGAGAGGGAAGGGGCCCTCCCTCTCATCCATGTGCATTTGTCTTGTCATCGAGTAGAAAAACATCAAAATCAAACAATCCCTCTATTCCCTCCTATATCCCTCACCCCGCACCCCTCCCATTCTTGGTTCTGATCTCTATTCACTACAAGACAATAAACCCCCTCCCTTCTTCTCATTTTGGTTACAAGACCAAATTGCCGTTTTTCGAAATTGATGAAACTTCTCTCAATTCTAAGGTAGTATAAAGACCTAGAGCCTTAGGGCTCCAGGGACCCAACAACGTCTTCGTCTTTCTATATCCCTTTACGCCTTCTCTTATCATTATTTATTAAGAAATCGGAGAAAGACAAGTACGTACTTTAACAACACATACATGGGGAAGGGTAATTCTGTCCCTCTCTCTCTCCATATTATAATTATATATAAAATTGTACATATATATATTTATATGTTTTTCACTTCCATATATATTTTTATATCTATATTTAGTCGTTTCCTTGAAAAGTAGTATAGTTTATTTTGGTATTTTTCCGGTTAGATTTCTAGCGTCTAATTTGTCCCCATATGAGCCCTAGTGGGGTTCCCAAAATACCACTTTCGATTACGATAACAATTCTTGGGAGGGTTGTGTCCCCAAGATACCAAATGGGTCTTCTTTGTTCCTTAATTGATTTTATATTATCATCTCATTTTTCTCTCTCTTTCCTCGCAGACAAGAAGCCCTAATTTGTCTCTCTTTAATATCGAATTTTCGTGATTACCGTTGTCACACAATATATTTCATTATATATATATATTGCCTCTCCTATAATATAAATCTCACATAATTTCGTGAGGAAAGATATAATAAAATTGGACGACGAATATCAATATATTATGCTGCCAATATGAGACATCTGCTCGTGAATGCGCCATGATCACTCGATATATATATATGAAAAATAGTACACACATATACATTTATAAATATATATATATATATATAATCATGCAAATGCAGTTCACGTGGCACAACATGGACAGGTCGGGTCGTTGCATGACGCCCAGTGCCGGAACCAACAGGATTATTTTTGTAGGGAATTTATGCTCATACTATAATATTTGCCACACAAAAAAGAATAAAAATTAAAATAAATCAATTTTCAAAAAGAATGAAGAGGAAAATAAAGATGTCCTATATATAAAAATTAGTGAGACAATTTGATTGATGAAGAGAAAATATATTATTTTGTGCAACTTTAAGAGGTCACAAATCGACTTGGGACGGTCATATATGTCCCGACAAAAAACATTATTTCTTCTTTTGAGAAACCCCTATTTTAATATTAAAGGTGCATATATATATATGTATATATATATATATATATTTTGAAGTGATATAAAAGGTATATTTTAACTATTCCATATTGTGTGTGTGTGTGTTGGTACAAGTGTTTATCAAAACTTCCCGTTCACTTTTACATATGCACTAGTTAATATTATACAAAAAGATACAGTAGAACAATTAATTTTGTCTTGTTCTTTAACAGGGAAAATGGTGGAATAACAATATTCTACCTCCTGAACAGTCAAGCCTTCCAATCACTGAAAAGTACTTCTTTTATTGCTTGAGCTGGATAGACGAATCATCAAATTAAGTGGGAATAAATAAAAGTGAGGACTCCGTTTTTATCACTTTGTATACTTTTCTTTTTCAATTTAATTATCTTTCTCATTATCTTCCTTTACAATTTGGTAAATAAACCCTCGACGTGTTCTAGTTATGTTAAGAAAGTTTTTAATTTGGAGAAAATTGTGAAAACAATCCCTCAATTAAATAGACATATTTATATTTTTCTCTTTTTTTAATGTTTGTTTAGGTTTTCGATGCTTCATATTTGTTTAATTGGGGATAAGAAAACTAAAACTATTATAACAAGAACAATAATAGAGATGTACTTTTGAGTAACAATCCTGTAAAAGCACTCTAAAAGTTTCATTTCAAAGGGAATATTCCCACACTCGTATAAACTAAGAAAATCTAGTACCAAGTTAGAGGCTCAGATTCCACTATGAATATATAACCTCCCTTTGATTGGAAACATAATTATTCGATCTAAAAGAGGATAATAGTACTATATATATTGTTTAATAATTTAAAGTTAAAAAACCATGTGGTGAATTGTCCTACTTTGTTTAACTTTCTACTTACAGTTGACAATTGTACTAAATAATTAGTGAATAAAAATTTTATAGGACAGAAAAGCAAGATGCTTTTGGTTCCACCCCCTATTGGATGCATAGTTTTCACTCATTATAATATAACCACATTCCATATATTTACTGACTGAAATTATACTATTTTCAAAAAAAATATTATTTACAGCCAATTTATGTTACTATCAAAGGATGGATGCCAACTAAAAATAATAATATTTTGCAACAAGGTTTCTGTCTGCCATAGTAAGCATTAACCAATAAGACAGACAATAAGACAACGTACGAAAGGCTTCAAACGATGACAACTATGGCGATCCATTTAGTTGTCCTCATTTCTGAGACAAAAGTAATCATGGAATAATATATAGTAATATATAAGACCATTAACATGAAGCATCATGAGCATTACCTGTTGCCTAAATTAGTAGTCTGATTACTTGGTCTAAACTAATGAGAGAAAAGATAGATATAAAAATGGTAAGAAGCAATTGACAAGCTATATATGTGTGTGTGTATATATATATATATATCTTATGACAAGGTAGGGTTTGAGAATCCTCTTATTTTTATTAATTAATTAATTACGATTAGTATATATGCCTTTGGAAACATATGTTATATATAATAATACTACAGCTAAGTTACCTAGAATTATGGTATTTTGGCATGATCAATTTTGAAGTAGAGATATTATTGGGTTTTGGGTTGCATTCCAAAAGATTAACTTATTAGGATGAGTAATCTAAACTCTTTCCTAGCACAGTCCAAACAATCCCTCTCAAACAAAGTCCACAATCATAAGAGTTACTCTTAAATAATGATCTATCTGTCCATCTTCTTCAATCAGTCAAATCAGAAAGGATTACAACTTCCTTAAGTTCTCCACCACTTCACTGCCCTCCATTAATATGGATCCATCTTAAGAGAAATACAGATTTTTAATCCACAACGATCCCGCAAGAGGTTCACCATTTTTCATCCAATTTTTCTTCAAGGTTCATCTGGTATATATACATGATTACATCTGGTATATTCTGACTCTGAAACATTTTGTTAGGTCTTGGTATTTCATTTTAAAAGGTTTATAACCTATTAAAAGGAGTTTTCCCAAATTCCTTAACTAAATACATTCCTAATTTCATATCTAATTAATATAGAACTTTTATTCGCACACGCACAACATACATTAGTAATGTCGTAGTTTTCATCTAAATCTAACATCGTGACCACATGGTTAAATCGAAGTTTTTGGATTCATTAAATAGATGATAAATACGAATAATACATAATTACGTATATTTATCTCCATCTATCATAATTAATAAACTTAAAAATAATATAGAGCATACATATATATATATACACACACTAGCTGATCGTGACCATGTCATAATCGATCACTTGCATTATTGTGAGTCTCTTTTGTAGGTTACCATAACGACAAACTTTCAGAACACACACCAATCAAAGACAATTCCAAACTCGGCTTGCCCCATGGTGAATATGTTTGGGAACAAATGGCAAGCAAGATCTATATAAAATCTGAGTGTGTGTGTTTGCTCAAATATATGTTTAACCAAAGTTCTAATTTAATTAATTAATTAATTAATTATTCAAAACTCGATACAGTTTCGATCGAGTGTAAAATGTACAATATGTATGTGGCTATATGTCGTTAAGTTAATTCATCAAATCAAGTAAACTTGTGACTCACCATCGAAGGATGCAGATAAATAATTGTATGGTTGATCCTTATTTTTCTCTTGTTTATAAAGTTCTATCAACATTTGTTTTACTAATTTCTTAGGTTTTAAATTTAAAACGTAAGACCTTAAATTCTCTCTCTCTTCCTTGAATTAGTTCCCGAAGAATTCTAATCCTTCTTCTTAATAAAGTTTTGGATTCGAATTAGTCTTTTTTACAAGAGATGTGGACTTATATTGCTTATATGCGCCTCCAAAAGATTTACAACCCACTTCAAATTATCAGACTAAAGCCCCTTTGTCTTTATAAATTTATATGTATGAATATTACTTATTATATATAACATAAAGTAAACTAATGACACACAAGTTTATTGTTTGGCATATAGATATAGCCAAACCTCCGTTTGGTAAGTTAGTTAGAGATGAAATTTTTGAGTTGAAGTTGGTTGACTTTTTAGAAGCTAGTTAAAAATTTTGTTGACTTTTCAAAAAAAGACAAAAATTAAGATAAAAAAATATAATTTAATTGGAGTTAAATTAACTCACCAAACAACAGTTGCACGTGTCTTTGTTGAGTTGGACCACCCCAAAGTGGTTTGAAGTAAAATCAATAACAATAATCGGTACACACCACAAAAAAGGCTAGGCAATGCAAACACATGTGTAAACCATATCAAGTCCGATTTGTTGTTGAAAAGAAATTCTACTGATCTTTTTTTTTTTTTTAACTTCAAATTTATATAAGCCCCACTTAATACTACTCTAATTACAAAATCAAATCAAAATAAGTAACATTTAATTAACTTCTACTCTCTACTTAATTCACTACAAGTAAACACATCGAAGTAGCTAACCATTACTTGGGTTTTGAAAGGCATATGTGGATTTGATACCGTATTAATTATGCAGATACTTTTACTTCCTTGTCATATTATATATATATATATATATATATATAAATTTAAAAAGTGAATAACACTTTTATAATATCATTCATTCACACCTTTAAAGACATTATGTGATGTTTTTAATGTTCATCAAATGGAGGGTTTTTTCTTTTCTTTTCTTGTTTGTTTTGCATCACTTACTTACTCTATACGTATTTTGCACGCGTGCTCTCCAACTAATATGCATTTGAAGAGTAAAAACGTGTCATGAAATTTGCATGCCTAATGAAAAACAAATTAGAGCTTGGATATCATTTCTCTTGTATGATGTATTTGGTTTAGTTGGATGGAAGAGGGGATGGAGGGATAGGGAGCTAGGGATTATAAATCCCTTGGGGCCCATAAAAAAAAACACCTCGAAAGTTGCGCGGATTATCATGGAAGGGAGGGGGAAAAAATTCTCTTTCCAATATTGCCTCTTATCAATATCTGCAGATAACTTTTTGAGATATTTCTTGTCTCTCTGTTCTCAGTAGTTATTAACATTTTGATATACATATTATGGATAAACTAAACTTTTTGTTTTGTACTTTGCTGATATGATATTAACAAGGATTTTGCCTTCTATGGGATGCAAGTATATATTTTTGCAGTCATTAGAAATGTGTGACGTTTGTACACATCGTTAGTATGATGCAATACTAGCTAACTCATATTATCATATCAATATATTTAAATGAATATTATTTACATATTTTTTTTATAATTATTTTGGCGTTACTTACTTTAGGTATGCATGGTGTAAATGTATATACATGTGTACCTGTCATACTTTAACAATATATTTGTATTATAAAGCAAATCAAACTTAATATTTAAAAAAAGAAGAGTTTTAAAGGGTGAGGTGGTAATTTTACAACTAAAACTAAATCCTTCCCTCCTCATTTTCTTCGAACGGCAAACAACCTTTCTGTCATACCAAATAATTTTGAGGAAATACTCAATCTTTTTCTTCTTTCATATTCTACTTCTCTCATGTCTCTTGTCAATCCTTGCATCATTTCCATCCTTTCAATCAAAAGGAGCCTAGGCATATAAATGGATAGATTAGAGTTAAAATATTTGACTTCACTTTGTTTAGTTTTTCCAAAATTAATAGAAATTTATTAATTTTTTTTTTTAAAAAAAGCACAAATAATGACTTGAAATTTTTAGATTTAAATAAGTGAATCAAACGAGAACTTAGTCTACCTAAGACGTACTTAGGTGTTTACTTGGTGTTTTATTGTTCCCTTTTCTTCTCTTAATTTAATAGTAAAAAAAAAAACATATCTTTTTTTTTTTCTTTATTATATCCAAATTAAAGGTGGGTCGGCACCAATACAGTGGGAAAGAAGGAAAAGATTGGGTAATTGGAACTTGCCTTCTTGTTGTCCACTAAAAGCTGAGCTGCCCATTTCCCTTTGGGCCCTCCTCCCCTCAGACAATGCTTAATTTCAAGCACTATTATATCTAGTACTTGAGAGTTGAGATATTCACTAACAACAATATGCATACACATAAAATACAAAAATAAATAAAATCCCACAATTTCACTACAAGAATTGGTGGCTGACGACCACCTCGCCTCACCAATGATGGAAAAGTTGAAATATGTGGCAACCTTTTTTGTTTCCTTGATATTTAGATGATAGCTAGGAGACACCGTTTTCATTGTAACTATTTGAGAGTTTTTATTGTAAAAATTTTTTATTTTTATTACTGATATAGTCAAAATCACCCATGATCGAACGGAGACTTCGGTTTATAATACAAATTTTCTTTGTTCTTTTTTTAAATTTATCGTTAAAAGTTATACATTTTTTCTTATTTTGTCGTCACTAAAAATTAGTTGTCTCAATATAAGTTCTTTTAAAAACTCTAATTTTTTAATGGACACTTTTATTGAAATGATGTGCAAGTTTTATCATTGGCAATAGGATCGATTATTTTTTAAATGTTAAGTTAAATTTTTTATGGTCTGATTTATCGACATACGTATTAAAAATTTACATCGTACTTATAAAATTATTCTACTAATAAATCAAATGGTTAAAATGACTAGTTTTGCTATAGAAATTCCTTAACTAATAGAGATTTTAAAGTTAATAATATTCTTTTTTATTTGTTCAATTTTTTCCTAACCGTGCACAAGGACAAGACAGAAAATCATGCGAAGAATCAGATGGACGCCTTTTAAGACTTTCTTTTTTTTTTTTTTTTTTTTTGTGGATGCCTTTTGAGCTCATTATTGAGCTAGCATGATATGTGTAGAAATGTAATAGTTTACCGCACTTTGGGATTGTGCCTTTTTTTTTTTTTTTTTTTAATTTAATCGATTATTTCTCACTCTGGTGAAACTGTCTCACGAATCACATGGCTGCATCAGACCAATTGAAATCCTTAGAAACTGGCATAGATTTTGCAAAACCAGGACAAGCTTGGTTGGCCATTTTAATTGCCTTATTTTCCTACATATTTTATTTTACGTCACAGTGTTTCAAAACATCAAACTTTTTTTTTTTTTATAATTAAAATCTCCTTTTGTATTTCTGATGGTTCTCTTAATTATTCTTTTATAGTTTTTTTCAGCTGGAAGTATATTAGTATATTTAATTTTTACTTTATTGTAAAACATACCATCTTTCAGCATTAGTTATAGAGAGGTGTAATCCATGGTCGAATAGGGATTTCCATCAAAAATTTTATGTTTTTCTAAATTTATCATTTATTAATAATTAATTATCCTCATATAAGGCTTTTTTTAAAAAATTTATACTTACGCCTTTATTAAATTAATAAATTGGCTACGGCCGCCAATAATTTGCTAGCGTATGGTACGACAACTACAATAGGTGTCACCTTGGACCCTGAAAGGGCAACCTGAACTTTTTTTTTTTTTTTTTTTTTTTTGGTTTTCCTAAAGGGCAACCTGATTTTCTCTCTCAGAATGTTTCAAACTTTAGATTATCGAGGACCTGATCAAAAAAACAGTTAATTTATAAAACCGAGGATACCCTTTTCTTCAAAGGACAAAAAAGAAGAAAGTCATCTTTTTTCTGATTTTGTAAGTAATTTCTTGATGTTTCAGTTAACGACATATATGCCCTGCTGAGAACGCAGATTAAGCAAGTGACAACAACACTACAGAAAACAAACAATTTCGAGTGCCTTCCACAGAAAACCAGACGTCTTTTGACACATATTATATATATATATATATATATAGCTGCACATAGATTTTCATATTATGTATGTTTTTATAATTTCCTTGGTATGTGTATATATGTAAATATATGAAAATATATTCTACATTCTTTACAAGTTTCTCTCGGTTTGCACTGCCAAATCCACGCTTTTCTGTTTAAAGAGACAAAAAGCTCTTTTCATCAATTAATAGCCGAAAAGAAAAGAACTGGTTTATTTGCGAGTTGCTCCCAGAAGAAGTTGATATTTGTCTTCTTTTTCTTCTTATCTTTTTTCTTTTTTTTTTTTTTTAATTTCTGTTTTGTTACATGCATATTTCCAATTATAAGAAAAGAATACTGCCAACCGACTTTTCTTATTCTTATGCACGTTACTAAATGCCGTAATGCGAATGAAGTTATAAGGTAGCAGGCTTTAAACGAATTAACAGAAAAGTTGGCTGTATGCATGGTAGCCTAATTGGAGCCTTTACGGCTTTTGTTTTTGTTGGAAAAATAAGATCAACGATGTCCTCACATTCTCATTTAATGTTATTTTTATAATCTACGGAATATCATAAGTGAAATGAAAAAAAAAAAAAAAAAAAGAAGAAGAAGAAGAAAGATTAGTATATATTCTCGTTCTTGTTCTCTTTAACAATATTATGCATGTCAATGACACAAACTCACAATTTCATAACACTAAATGCGAATGAGAAAATGGAACTTCTAACAAATGGAAAAAAAAAAATATATATATATATATATATATTATATTTATATGAAGACTTGACACCACCACACCAATGGCAAAATTAACTGATCACAAGTACATTGAGCTCTTTTTTTTTTTTTTTTTGGTGAAAAGTACGTTGAGCTTTTAGAAGCCAATTGATCTTGATATATATATATATATATATACATACACACACACACACATGTTTTCAATACTTTGTACATGCCAGACTCAACATATGGAGTGTACATGCATGGTAAAAGAGGCGTCAAAATCAATATAAAAAACATAAGATGCACGAAACCTTTCTCATACTCGTGCCAAAGTTATTTTGGGCTACGAACATATTGAACATATATGAATGCCTAAGTACATAAGTGCAACTTTTATATAAACTTCCACACTTCTATATTATCTTTCAACCTTACCAAACATAAAATTAGAGCTTCTTTCATATCATTATCGACCTGTAGCCTGCAACAAAATGCAGTGTACTCCTAATACTAATGCATGAATGCAAACAAAATAAATGAGGGAACAGAAAAACATGCAAGAGGACACGACGTACTGGTAGTTTTATAGTAAATATCAGTTACCCGGAGCCTTTTGAATAGTTAGTTTTTTTTTTTTTTTTAAAGAGAAATAAACGGTTAATAATTTTACAGGTAACATGCATGTATCTTAATTCACAAACCCAAAAAAAAAAAAAAGGACAATGAAAAAAACAAAAACAGAACAAAACAAAAATACTGAGAGAACCAGACACAATCATGTACCCTAGAGTATATGCTTTCCCTATGCAAAAGGATACAAAATTGACACTGATAAACATCATGTATATATCTAGTGAATAACTATGAGTCTTTCTTTTTTTTTTTTTTTTTAATATTTGTTTTGACTCAGAAATTGTGAAGATTTGAAGTCTACACCTTGTGATTAAATTAATTAAGTTTGGATTATTGTTAGACTATGTGTGTAATCACATCACTATCGGGTTTTTGCTAATTAGAAACTAGGCCGTTATTGGATTTGGTAAGGGTTTTACTTTGTAGATCTTTCCCTCGAGCAGAGTAGAGGTGCAAAAACCTGCTGAGCCTAGTGAGCCGGCATGTTAAAAAATGGACAAAACATGACCCAGCATGTACGGTTGTTGAATGAGCTATTATAACATACATATTGAATGGACTGAGTTTGATGCGAGTTTTGGGAACAAAACACACTAAGGACACGGCATGTTAAGGATCTGACACGTAGGAACATAGATTCAATGAGGGACAAATTAAAAGCACAATTAATCAACCAAATAAGTTATTTTAGTTTTTCTTATATATGTTGAATCTGCTCCCTTTTATTCTGTGTGTTTTGTTTTTATTTGTCCTTTATGAGACATATAATTGCATTATTTTTTTTTCCTTATCTCAAGAGCTTATCCTATTAGATATTGTCCGATAAAGTTTGTAGCGAGGCAATTTTTTAACAATGTAGTTCATTTGTTAGGATCTATTTTATTTACTATTTCTCATAATGCTTATTATTCTTCTTATTGCTTTAAATTGATCGCTGGATATAATAAAAGTGGGGACATCTTAAGAGCACAATCTATAAATAAATGAATCGTGGATCAGACTTGACACCTAACAAAATTTAAATAATTGATTGACACAAGTACAACTCAAGCGATACAATGTGAAGAAAACTAAATGTGGATATAAAGAATCAAACCTCTAAAGAAAGTCACGAACAATCATCCTTTAACATTATGTCACAACCATCTGTAGGATGTCCTTTTATAAGTTGCTTTTAAAATGGTTTTAGATCCTAATTGAAAATTTTAACATTTTTGGTTCTTTTATTGATGATAAACAAACCAAAACGGAGGTTCTCACAAATTAGGCTTAGCAAGCAAACTTTTTTTTTTTTTAAATCCTCAATATGGTTCGATTTTTGGATCAAATATTTTCCTTTGGAACAACAACGTATAATTCAAAAAAAAAAAGATTTTGGAGGAGGATACAAGATATTGATAATTATATATGTGTGTGTATAGTTATTCATGATCTGTCGAGCATTATTATCGAATATTAATCAAATGATCATGATGGTCAGTCCCACTAACTGGCATGGTTAACTATATACGGTGAAATTTCTACTATATATAGCTACATGAATTATTTCCCTGCATTTAAGCTCATGTTATTACAAACATATATAGTTAATAGAGCTAACAACGTGAGGGTCATAGTGGCATGGAGAATCCTCGAGCAATTCATCTCAGACGGTCCTATGACATGTATACAAATCAAATTAATTGGTTAGAACTTCTCAACAGCCACTTGAATGATTTTTTTCAATACCAAAAACCAACAAATAAACAATAAACAAAAAAAAAAAAAAAAAAAAAAAAAAAACAAAGATAAGATTACATGGACAATGCGAGAGAAAATCTCTTAAGAGATGATCACAAAAAATATTGCTAGCTAGCTAGTAACGCAATCGAGGAAGAAATTAAAACGTTTGTTTTGATTGTAACAAAATCTATGGGGCCAAAATCCATTCTTTTTATTTTATTTTATTTTATTTTACTAAAAGAAAAAGAGTAGAAAGAGAAAGAGAGAATTATTTCTGTCAAACCCCTTTCATATCTCCCCCATTCTTGAGAAATTTCGGGACCCAGAAAACGGAAGCAACCCGGCTTCATTCGTCTTTAAGGATGACCGTAGTTTTCACTTTTATCATCACAAACCTAAATAGTATCAAAGAATTTTAGTATTGACCATGCTAATTAAGATATCTTGATTGTTGAACTATCCCATTAGCAATATAATCGTGTCAGTTTGAAAACAAAACCCTATACGCTACAAGTAAAACTTATATATCCACTTCAATTTATTTTGAATCTGTATATCAATAATGAAATCATGATAAACAGAATAGATACCATTTCTTCTAGAGTCCGAAGCATGACTATCAAGTGATGGTGGTGGTGGTGGTGGTGGTGGAGTCGCAGGTGGGCCAAGTCCAACACTAGCATTGCAATCTGATCCGATGTAACCTGAACACACACACACACACATATATATATAACCTTTTAGAAAATTACTCAAAATGAAATACTTAAAATTTGGAATTAATTTCGTGTGAGTATTATAAATATGTGAAACCAAACTCCAAACTATAATTTATTTTACAATTAGAAATAAATTGACAAGAGTAGTTATATATATATATTATATATATATATATGTATATATTGCTTAAAGCAAGCTAAGCCTCCCGAAATCAACAAATTCGCAGACCCTTCAGAGCATTCGCATTAACCTTTCATCTCCACACCGTGAAATTAATTTAAATTGAAATCATTAATTTTATTTAAATGCTTGTTTATTTATTTATTTTTACTTCGTTTTATAATCAGTTTAAACTTCTGCACTAAGAATTGCTGCAATATATTTATAGTACTTATGCAATGTACAAAAAATAAAAATAAAAAAATTAAATTAAATTAAATTTATTAAAAAAAGAAAGATGAGAATACATATATGTACGGTCGGATAGATTTGGTGGTGGCAGCAGAAGAGGAGCCGCCGGTGGTGGTGGAGATCCAGTGTCGCATTGAAAATCAACTGTGCCTGCATTTGCAAATGATTAGCACATTAACCATCACTTAGCAAATTCTTAATTATCGTAATTGAAAATGTTTACAAAGCGTGTGAAAATTTACCCAAAAAAAAAAAAAAAAAAAGTGTTACAACTAACCTTAGATATACTATTTGGTTAAAGTGAAATACCAATGTAGTCTAGTGATGTGAGATTATTTAAAAATTTGTAGATTCAATCCCGTCTTAGAATAAAAAAAGAAAAAACAAAATGACATCGATCTAAACAATGTATAATATTCTTAAAAAGTTTGCGTTCTGTTGTTTCAGAAACCACAACTTTTCTGTGAGACCCATTACAAGTGCCGAATACACGTTGAAGAAAATCCGGAAAATGGTATCCCACGAAAGGAAAACTTCGCATTATAAGTGTTAGCGGATGACTATGGCTTTATTCCATTGTGAATTTAAGTGCATACACCTTGAGTGGACTTTAGTGCCTTCCCGTCGAAAATGATGCCCTTGTATTTTCAAATACTTCTTGCCCTTTTGTTTATTTTTTTATTTTTTTAAATTCCTCTATATATACACCTCATTAATTGTCGTCAAATTTACATACTGTTTTTAGCATGTATGTAAATAGACTATACATAATTTTTTTTTTTTAAATGATGACCCTTTTTGTTAAATGCCTTTAGAAACTACTTTTAGACTTTTGATCTAGCACTCGTATCTTCTTGAAACGCATCTATGTACACATATGAAAATATATATATAAATATATATATATATATATATATAGAGAGAGAGAGAGAGAGAGAGTCACAATTTGGAATAACACAAGGGGAGAAGATGAAGTGGCCAATCTGTATCTTTCTCCAACCAGGGTTAAATTCGCAGTCAAAACCAAGCAATGAAGTTGTAGAAGGCTTGCATTTTCCCTGCCCACAATCTATCATTCAACAAGCACCATCTGACAATGGCAATATATAAATACATATAAATTCCACAACAATACTATTATTAAATACAGATCAAGTCTGACACATATAAACATATCTACACAACTTATATATATATATATATATGTATATGTATGTACACATATTCCAAACAAGACGAAATAAACTAGAGGGCTTAAATTGACGAGGGGACAGTACTTTACCCTTACCTTGTAATGATGGGTTTGACGCCAACCGGGGAGAAGTACCAGTTGTGACGAGAAGAAGAAGATAGAAGTGAATGGAATACCATTATACTGCTTAGGGGGTGTTTTGAAATCCGTTTCAAACTAAAATTTTCATCTCAGTTTTTATCTTTTTCTGAAAAAGTTTTTTGTCTTTTCTGAAAAAGTTTTTTGTCTTTTCTGAAAAGTCAATAAAAATTACTATTGAAACTTAAAATTTCCAATTCAAACTCATTCACCAAATGGACCCTTAGTTTCACAATGAAGACTCTTTACCATTATATATAGTAGTTAATAAGGTAGAGTGTGTGTATATGTATACATATGTATATATATAAATGTATGCATACGTACAAGGCAGACATTGTATGACCTCGGTATTTAAGGTCACAAACTGTCTTTGAAGTTTCCAGCGTGTTCGTGCCTGGTTTTTCTTTTATTATTGACTTTCTAGAATGGCCGGATATCAAGAGTGTTAGTTGGGGAATACAAAGGTCCGGACGGGGAAAAGTAGAGATCGGTTGTAAGTCTAGTCTAGTTTGGTGGAAATTCCACAACATTTTATTTTTAAGGTTAAGGTAGAGAGCGATCCACGAATTATATGATAGATAAGGTATGAAAAATAAGAATAATACAACAATCAAATCATGTAGGTAAGTGAAAACAACTCAAATTGGATTTGTAGAGAGGTTAAAGATACAAATAATAGCATAACAATACAAGCTTTCCAACAACTTTTTCACTACACCATCAGCTCATTTCCCCCCAAGAAAACAATAGCCGAACTGTTGAAGTATCGAGAAACAATTAGTAGACACAATCACTCAGAATTCAACGAGCGGGACCGGTCGTAAAGCGAGATCTTCATTCCAATGTGGCCTTGATCTCCATCTCTATGCTGATCCAAATTCTGAGAACCATTTCTCGTGCCGCTCAATGTCGGCTTGAGAAACACTTCTTTGGACCTTCGTCAATGCTTCTTCAAAGTCGCACATGGCAACAGGGTCCTTTGAAATCTCGTCCTTCGACATGTTCTTAATCTCATCACGTGTCTTTCCAGCTATTTTACGCCTCATGCCATTCAAGGAAGCATCTCGACAAACATTTGTGAGATCATCACCACTGTATCCCTCAGTTCGACGAGCCACTTCATCAATATCTACATCAGGGGCCACCTGAAAGCGTTGCATACCATCAATCTCAGGAACAATGTAAGCATGGGGAGTCAAGTCATATCTACTATCAAGAAAAGAAAATAATACAACCCATTTCAAATTCGCACACGCAGTTTATTTACCTCAACAGTTTTCAAATTGATCCGAATGAGCTCTTTTCGGCTCTCAAAATTTGGAAGAGGAATATATATTCTCTTTTCGAGCCTCCTCCTGCAAATTGAATTGCCAACGATCAGATAAAAGAGGAGATGATATCTAGTTCAGCATCCAATCTAATGCAGTGTCAGGGTTATGCCTTATTTCTAAATAGAAAAAACAAAACTACCTCAATGCCTCGTCTATATCCCAAGGAAAGTTAGTAGCTGCCAAAACCATCACAATTTTGCGACTACCATCTTCATTCGTGGAAGTATTGTTCACGCCATCTACCTGAACAAGAAGCTCAGATTTCACCCTTCTAGATGACTCGTGTTCCCCTGATGCTCTGAAGAAAATAATTTACTTTACTTCATTAGGGTTCAACACAAGCAAAACACTAGATACATGATCAAAATCTCGATTGAAAGGTTAGACTTAACAGTTAAAAGCTATGCATAAAAACTTATCACAGATACAGAAACATAAGATGATAAGATTAGAATCGTATCTTATCCTCATTAGTCCTTACCCTCGGGCGTTGCAGAGAGAATCAATCTCATCAATAAAGATTGTACTTGGAGCATAAGCTCTTGCAAGATCAAATAAGCACCGAACCATGCGCTCACTCTCTCCACGCCATTTCGAAGCTAGTGTAGCAGAGGAGACATTGAAAAATGTTGTGCCACACTCCGTAGCAACTGCTTTGGCTAATAATGTCTTCCCAGTTCCAGGAGGACCAAACATAAGGACACCTTTCCATGGTCTCCTAATTCCCTAGAGCCAAAGAAACAGCAAACTTACTCTAACAAATGGCTTACGAAAGCAAAGATATTTCAGAATGCAGTAAAAGAATTTACTAATTTACTAATTCACTGAACTGAAGGTATATGGAAGTGGAACCCAATAAAAACATTGGATTCAAATCATGGATGTGAATCACATTACAGTGGATATAATATTTACCTCCCTTCTGATCAAACTGTCGATGAACCAAGCAATGTTATTTTGCCTTTGAAAATGTATCTCAACAAAGATTAATTACAAGTGCAAGAGCCCAAGAAAAGTGCCTTTGGCTCCTGAAGCTAAAGCTAAGTAATCTATAGGAACAAATCATATACCAATGACAATGTCTCGTCACCAAAAGAATGTTTAAATTGTAATTTTTAGGTAAAACAAAAATAGGACTTTTCATCTCATTCGAGATTACCTGGAAATATTCTGGCATCCACAGAGGAAGGACAACTGCTTCCTCTAGAAGCCTTTTTGCTTCAGTCAGGCCTGCAACATCATCCCATCTCACTCCTGGACTGGTTTCTAACACATCCCTTTCAAGCATCGCAGCCAAATCAGGATCAGGTCCCTCGTACTCTCTCTTCTTTGATTTTCCATCTTCCGCGTCACCATTCTAACAATTTCAAACAAAAGACAATAAAGCAGAATACAGAGAATTGTTTTTTACAGGTCTGTAGAAAAAACCAACTGTGTGTTCAGTTAATTAAGAAAACGCTAAGAACTCTACAAGAACACCAGAATAAACATTAATAAGCCAAAAAATCAAAGTGATGAAACTTACAGCTGAATCCGATTTGCTAGATTTTCCTGAACTAGTGCCTTTCTTTCCTGTAGTTGACGCTCGGACTCCCGAGTTAACCCTGCTTGATGCACCAGATTTTGCACCACCACGCGGAGTTGTGCCCGTTCTATTAGTACCACCGCGAGCCCAAGTACCTTCTTGTGGTGACTTCCTCATACCGACTTGACCAGCCCTAGCAGGTCTCCTACTTGAGTCCCGGCTTGGTGGTCTCCAAACATCAGGATCATCCATGGGAGCACCTGAAGAAGTTGGGTACTCATCTAATGGTTGAAAAACAAATGAAGATTTCGTATTTATAGGTGGGGAAGCAGGGCGACGTCCCATCGGAATCTCCTTAAATGCTCTTCTCTCTGAATCTAATTGCTTTACAACTTCCGTTTCCTCGGAAAGAGATTTCTTCACGTTCATCCATTTTGTTCGAATCAAAGGGTCGTCAATCGTGTTTAGGTGCCTAAAGCAGAAGGACAAATTAAAATCTTTACAAACTGAACGCAGGAACCAATCAATGCACCAAAGTAACACAAGGCCTTCACTATTTTTATTAGATATACAACTGGGAAAACAAAAAGAAAAAGGCTCACTTAACTTGACCTGTTTCGGAATAGAGAAAACAGCCAATAAATTATTTTCTTGGAAGAACTAAATTACAGCTTCCAACTAAAAGCCACATTTTTCCCTTCCTAAAGTTGCGAAAAATTTTCCGGGGACTGGTTCCGCTAGATTTGGTAGTTTGAGAAGTTAAATAAGCAAAAGATCGGTATTTATCCTTAGAAATAATAAATTCTTTTTTCCATCATTTCGCAATCTCACCAGTGCAGTTCAACAAACAATCTCCATGAAAGAATCTTGTCTTTCGGCATAAAATTTCTTCATCTGTTTTCGAATTGTTCTATTAAGGCTCACTACAGTTTGATTCATTTAAAGCGAATACAAATACCAGATCAAACAAATAAGACAGACTTCTGAACAAACTGCGTTACGGAAACAATCCAAAAGGAAGACAAGCGACATTCTCGACACTAATCAAACAATGGACCTCAAATTTTGACAGATTAAACAGTCAAAAACCTAGAAAATCCGAAGAGAGCTCTAAAGCGAGTGAGAGAGAGAGAGAGAGAGAAGTACTTGTTGATCTGAGCAATAGCACCGTCGAAGAAGATAATGGAGGTGTCGTAGAGTCCTTCAAGAGCGTACTCCCTCGCCAACTTCAGGTGGTCTTGGAGTCCTGCAAGCGAAGCCCCTACCATTCTCTCTCTCTCTCTCTCTCTCTCTCTCTCTCTCTCTCTCTAGATTTCCCGGAAAATCTCAAACGGAAAACCTAATTCTCCGTATAATTGCTCTCCATGTGGAAGAAGAAGATCTATGGAAAAAGTGTCTCTCTTCAAACTGTCTTTCTCCCTCCTCTTTCTCTCTCTAGAGTCGACTCGGGCTGATGGAGCAGAGAACTTGACGGCGACGTTTAAACGTTTTCGGGCAAACGGCAGGAGGTCATAGAGGAGCAGGATGCGAATTGACAGAAATGCCCTTAGATGGGTGGGTGGCTGGACCTTAGATAGATTCTGGTAGCTGTCGGTTGTATGAATTGTGGGTCCCTTCTTTTTGGGCAACCCAATTTGAACGCTAAAAAGGTTGGCCAAGTAAAGATAATATTGGCCCACCTTAACCCAAATGGTCCACCCCAGGCCCGCCCAGCCCATCCCATCCTTTCGTTGCCCGTTTGTTTTCTCTCTTTCCTCCCTTTTTTTCCTGCCTTTTATTTTTCTTTTCAGTGGCTAGTACATTTAATTTCAAATATTGATTTGTTTTGAGTCCAGATATTTCTAACGACCAAAGTTTCTCACATCACTTCAACACGTGAAAATAAGTTCCTCGGCCTTTTTCTAAAGAATAATGCTTGGGAGTCTGAACCCCCCGACCCTGATCTCAATTACTTAATACCAATCTACGTGAATTGTTATTCTTTTTATTACGAGTGTTAAAAAAAATAGCATTATTTAATACCAATCTACGTGAATTGTTATTCTTTTTATTACAGAGTGTTAAAAAAAAATAGCATTACGTCAATTAAAACTAACGTATTGCATCCACCAATGAAAGACTGACAACTCATAACCGCATAACAAAAAGTTGGGATTCGAGCATATTTAAAAAAGAATAGGTATTTGTGACGACGTTGGAAGAGGCAAAGGGAATTTTTGTGGGCATGGTATTAACTTGTTTCATTGTGGTTCTTGAGAGAGAGGAAATTACTCCTAGCAAAATGTTTTGAAGTTTATTCGTATTTATTTAGAATCAATGTTCTTTTAATACACCATGCTTGACGAAGGAGCCAAAAGATTGGCCATTTTATTGTCAATTTCAATGTTGGAACTTTTGCAGAGCCTAAAATGAGACAGTTACTGCACCATTCCATCTCCAATCAATTCTTCCAACCCTCTCTTCAGCCTCTCCGCGGCCACTTTGCAGTCGTCTTCCACCAAACCTCCGAAGGAGATCCTTAAGTTCCCACAGCAACCAGAAGCGGATCCGGGGATAACGACAACCCCGTGCCGTTTAGCAAGCCAGCAGACTACTTCAAAGTCATTGGAGTACTTCTCCGGAAGCTTTGCCCATAAGTATATTGCACCTTCACCTCCTTTAACGGCGTCTTTCCCAAGGGGAGAGAGAGCTTCCAACAAGATTTCTCTGTTCTTGACAAGATCTTTCACTCGTTCTGTCACCCATGCAGGTCCCACTTCGAGGGAGTGGAGGGCGAGGTGCTGTGAAATTATTGAAGCACAGATCGGAATGTTGTCTTGAACTTTGAGCAGCTCATCTGCCAATCCCTTTACTTCTGATGGATATGCTATCTGTACACGTATTGTTAAATCACGTTGAATTAGCACAATGAAAATCCAACCGATGCACATGAAAGAAGTTCGCTGATGATTTTATGGTTCCGTACGAGAGCTATCGCATAGGAAAACAAAACCTGTTTTCACGGTTTAGAACTGTGTCTTACCAGCAGTGTGGGTGTGTGTGTTTTTTTTTTTTTTTTTTTTTTCCTGCTTTTAGTTTCAATAAAAAGGCAATTAGTAGAAATACCGTGAAATATAAATATTTGTCTTACATATCCAATTCGCCATCCCATCATTCCATAAGCTTTCGAGAAGGAAAAGATGTTGACTATGTGATTTCCCTCCAAACATGTGTGTTTTAAATTATCATACATGAAATACCTGCAAGAGAAATTTGTAAGATGCACATTGTATCTTATGCTCCGTACTTTAGCCATGGCACAACCAAAAATAAATATCGGAGAAGATGAAAATCCAATGACTTCTCCTTTAGGTTTTCATCTCTTTAGTTAAATTGCTTTCTTTTTTGCTTTAACTCTTAAAGTAGTTCGTTTTCACTCAAAAATTGCATCAGGATATGGACCCGATTTCAGATGAAAATCCAGGTCATTAATACACCTGAATAAATCACACGGAGAAAATATATACATATATATATATATACATATTTGCCAAAAAGATATGTAAACCGAGCAAACTTACTCGTATGTATTATCGACAACAAGCCATGATCCTGCCTGTTTACAGAGGTCTGAAATCCTCTGTTCATGTAGAGAAGAAAGGTAATAAGCAAAAAATCAAGAATCTCGGCAGAAATAACAAAAGAGGTGCTCATTTTCTACTCAAGGCTTGATCAATGCTACAAAAAAATTTCTACTATAATGAGAGATAGAAAGAGAGACCTCGAGAAGAGGCTTCGGGATATAAGTTCCACTGGGGTTCCCAGGATTAACAACAGAAACAAGCTTTGGTACTGGTTTAGTTTCCAACAATGTCCTCTCTAACCAGCCTGAAAATCAACAAAAGTGGTGATAAATGGTCTAAGCAAATAAATGTTAAGCACGAAAACCCTCCAAACATAACCACACTTAATTGACAAGATGAAAATTCTGACCTGCATCTGGATGGAGCGTCTTTGGGTCACCTGGACCGACTAGTATATCGGTGACACCCGTCATCTGGAAAGACATGTAGGAATTGAAGTAGTATGGTGCAAACATAACCACAGAATCCCCGGCATCGCATAATGTGAGAACAAGGTTCACGAAAGCCTGCAAACGAATTGTCATCCAAAAGAGGTGTTCGAACTGACACAATGCTAAGATTACTGTCTCATATTTCTTCCTGAAATCATTCCTGAAAAAAGATAACACAAAACCAACAATGTAGAAGCTATGTTCATAATCACCTGATTTGCACCAGCAGTAACCATCACCGAAGATTTGTTCAACTTATTTTCGTGACGCAACTGCAAGACAAGAGGAGAACAAGTTTGCAGAAAATTATTTGTTAGTTAACTTTCCCTTTGGATGGTCATAATGCCAACAATTCTGTTTCATTATTGGAGGGTACCAAATACGTAATCGAACCAGACAATCCAGAATATTTATCGAGAGAAGAAAGAAAGACTTGATCCGAATACAAGTTTAGACCCTAGCATTGGAGGAAACAACAAATGAATAGTAAGAGAAACGAAGTTTGGCTTGATTTGTTAGACAACTAAAATCTTGTTGTTTGGCCAAAAAATGGAATATCAGCTAACTATAGGACCCAAGGATTCCCAAATAGCCGGTCTCAGGAGATCTTGAATCCATAGGCCCATTGACAAAAAATTCTCACTATAAACTAACCTCCTAATGACAATCATTAACGAAGAGCCTTAATGAATGTAGGTTAATTGTAGAGAGCACTAATCTGGCTGTATCAAACCCGGCAACTGATTTGAGCTTCGGTAGAAAAACATAAACTCTAGAAAATCTAATACAGATAGCCATCCAGTAAACCCAACCAGCCAAACCAAATGCATAGAAGTCACAAAGTTTCAGACCTTACAAGTAACCAAATGAGATTGGGTTATACCTCGGACTAGTAGTTACTATCCATAACACATAAAATACGCAACAATAAACAGAAAAATCAAAGAACTTTAGCCCGAAACATCCATAGTGCTTCACCATTCTAGATAATAAGTCAAAGGATTTTTACGGTAATATGTCATAACTCTGCAACTCCGCAAAAGATTTACCTTTCTTATCAGTGCTTCCCTGAGTTCAGGAAGACCTTCGTCAGCACCGTACTTGCTAATAGAAGGCTCCCACACTAGTTCTTTAACCTTATCTAAGGCCTCTTTCGGTGGTTGCCAGTAAACTACTCCCTGTACACGACATTTCAACCAAAAAAATCAACAGGAGCTGCTCCAAGATACGAAAAAAAACCACAAAAGTCCCTAATAGAAAACAACAAAATCAATCATAGGAAAACAATGAAAACCAGGAAACGCATCCAATTTCAAAGTGAAAATGGTACATTCTGGTGTAATTCCAAGGACATTACCCTCGCGTATCTTCCCACCAGGTTCACAGAATTCGCAGAATCTTATACCAAAGTCATAAATGCATCCTCTATAGGCCAAGTTCAGACATAAATTCCATCTTGGACCGAGCAGCACAGAATACAGGTAGCGATATCATAGTTTTTGACATGGTTCAATTACAAAAACACAGAGAAACTCTGGAAAAACAATCCGTCTTCACCCATTTTTTATGTTGATCAAACAAGACAAGTTAAGTTACTAGTGATTTAAAAATTTATAGAGATTCTCAAACAGCAGAGTTACTACCAAGACCAATCTGCCAAAAAAAAAAAAAGGCGTATACAATTTAATGTACCTCTATAAAGCCACAAAAACACGCCTATGCTTCTTAACACTCGAAGACTCAAATCTAATTGTCTCAAATTTCAACAACCTTTAAGAACCAAAAAAAAGGAAAGACAATAACGTTTCACCCCATAAACAACTACAACAATTAGGCATCGGAAAACTACAAAAGCGACCATTTTCCTTTCCACTTCTCAATACTCACATGGTCATTAGCAAAACCAAAACCCAAAAACAAAGACATTGGAAACACAAAAACAGACAGACCTGGGCCAACGACATAGCATTTTTGGCTCCTCGGATCAGTTCTTGAATCTGCAAAACAAAAAACAACCTTTTTTATCTTTCAAACACCAACCCAACACAACTTCACACAAATTCATTGGAAACATGCAAATTAGAGCTGCAAAAGGAAAAAAGAAAAAAAAAACCCAGTTTGAGTTTTGGGGTGACTAACAAAAACATACCTTAACCATAACCGGCTCATCGGTCTCCACCGCCCTCCTCGCAAGCATTCTGTTCGGACCCATTTTCTCGTTTTTCAACCCCGAACCAGGCTCCTCCTTTGCTAATGAATTTTTTTTTTTTTTTTGGTAAATATATATGCCCAATTCTGATCCCACCAAACCTAGATTTCAACTAAAATTTCCACATAACTTAAGTCAAATAAAATTTTTTTTTTTTTTTACGAAAGATTAAACCCACCTAACCACAACAACATCAAAAAAGATTCTTCTAATATTTTCAGAACTCATACACGCTAGACATTAACAAAAGTGAGTAAACTTTTTTTTTTTTTTTATGCTCCAACATCATGCTCAGCAAAACGGCAGTTATACGGCAAATAGCACGCTTCTATGAGGGACACCAGATGTATTACGTTATTTCATTTGATTGGTCCTAAAAAACACCTTTTTTTTTTTTTGGGAAAATAAAAAAATTATATCCGAAAAAGGTTTTTCGCTTTTCAATAAGTTCAAACTATGCATTTCTTCTGACTTTCTTCTGTCATTTCGCTCCAAAAGGTTAACGACTGGTCAATTAACTTTAGCTCAGTGCTTGTTGAGGAAGGTTGTTCAAATTACCAACTCAAATTAAAATTTTTATTTTTTTCTCAAAAAATTTTTTATTTTTTTAAAAAAATTTTTTATCTTATCTAAAAAGTTAATAAAAATTATTATTACAACTAAAATATTTCAACTCAAACTAACATATCAATTAGTAGTGCCACTGAGAAGCCACCCAAAATGAAACCTTTTTTTTCCTTATGCAGTTACTCCAATATTTACTAGAATTTGAATGGAAAAAAGTTAACCGTTCTCTCATTAACAAACCAGGACCTTTAGCACTACTATCCTTTAAATTTATATTTTAAATTTATTAAATTATTGAAATATAACTAATTTTACATTAAATTAAATTTTGAAATTTAAAGATTGACATAAAGTTTTGTATTAAATTTGAATGCGTACAAAGGATTTTCATGACTAATATAATGGAAAATTAATCCATGTAAGATATTTTGCAGCAATATAGCAAGTTCATAAGGATAAACTGTCAAAATTATAGTGGGCAAATTATCAAAAGATGACAAATTTAGGATGTATCAATGCTAAATATCCTTACAAATCTTGATTATTTATAGATCATAGTCAATTTATTGAGTCATGCACGGAAATGGAATGCTTAAAAGAGTATCAGCCTATATATGATATAGTGTAAAAGGGTGAGAAAGAAAATTGTAGGAGGAATTTAAAGAGAAAAAAGAAATCTTTTGTTGTATGGTAGAGTGGAAATTGGGAAGGCAAAAGGGATATAAATCCATAAAGCTTACCAATTTTTAATCATTCCAACCTTAGAAAGAAAAAGTGGAGGGAAATTTTTGACAAAACAAATGACGTAAACTAAGATTAGATAATTTTATTATAATTTTCTTTCTCTTGTATCAAACAATACGAAGGAAAATAGTCCTCCTTTCTTTTAAAGTTTGTCACCTATATATTTTACTTCTTGGCTTTTTTTATTGCAATGCACCCTCAACTCATCCGCACTGTTGCATTTTGTACTCCAAACTTTTTATATTGATAATTTGCACAATGAATTTACAAAATGTTTAGCAATCCACTCCTATTAATAACAATGTCAAATGGTTATAAAAATTGACACTTGACTCGTACATAAGTCGTTAATTAAGAGCACAAATGATTTTTTTAAAATCAGTTTTAACCTCATTTTATATTTAAAACAAAGTTAACTCAAAATTTTCTATGTTGATAATACTTAATTAAAAATTTTAACCTCAGTATATTTGAGTTAAAATAGATAAAAATGACAATTTATGTCATTAATTAACGAGTCCAGTACCTATTACATGTTAATCTTCTTCAAAAGATTAACATTATTATCTATGAGGGTAAATTAGTACAGATCTGTAAGTTTAAGGTGTAAATTACTAAAATTAAAAGTTTAAAGTGCAAAATGCAACTTTTCAACAAATTCAGGATGCAATATTGCAAAAAAGCCATTATCTTTCTTCCATTTTATTTTTCATCCCTCCTACCAAACATAGCATAATGCCTGGAATCTCTTCTGACAATTAGGAATTATACAGACATTGCATTCGTATAATAAAGAATTAATTCTAATTTTGACTCTCTCTTCTAAAAAAAATAAAAAGAATGAAATTTGATTATCATTTTTTTAAGTCGTCTCACTTTATTTTTTACAATTTAAAATCGTTCAAAACTTTTTAGCTTATCATTAACAGAGATGATAATATTTTTCATAAGAACAGACCCTACAGAACCTCACACTGAATTAAAACCAAAATAAAGGACAATAGTAGCAGATGGAGATAAACAGGGACAGAGTGCTCATTTGGATCATAAATTACATTTGATTATTCATTCAAACTAAATGCTTGCATTCAAACTTAGAATTTGAATTATGTATTCAAAATAAGATGTTTGTTTGGATAGTTTTTGCTAAATATAGCATTTAAATAGTGCGGAGGTAGAAAAATTAGTGTAATGCAGATTTCTAAAAAGTAAAAAATTTGGATTTAGATTTGTGTTAAATTGTTACGAAACAGTGAAAATAGTTCAATGTTCAATTTTTGATAAATAGTTCAATGCACTTGATTATTTTATAATCAATCGAACACACTATGAATTTGAGTTAAATAATAAATATTAGAGATGGCGATCTAAATGAATCAAAGCCTTTTTTTTTTTTTTTTTCCGAATTGAAAGTGGCCAAGTGGGGATTGGGAAAGCACTCACTGCCCCATCCCACCCAAATATATATGTTACGTATATAGTCATGTACTTGTATATGAAATTTTTAAATTTAATTGGATCATTTTAGTAAAAAAAAATTACTAATTGCATTTTTTTACTTAACAAGACAAGTAATTTCTAATTAGTTGACTGTGGTATTTTTAGTTTTCCGACTTTATCATTTTTTAATTTAGATCCTTTTGTTGGTTGCGTGATTTATAAGAAGATTTTCTAATCTTTGGGATCCTATCTGTTTTGTGCAATTTTGATTTTGACATAAAGTTAAAATGAATTTCTACTTTATTTTTTATTTAAGTTGTTTAATTTTCGATATGCATAGTTATAATGAACTAAAATGTGACAAATAGGGGAAATACTCCTTCAACAACAAATCCCGGACGCCCAAACCTTGGCTTAGTGGGGTTGGGGATGGTTTCTAGGTCAAGATTAGATATGGAAAAGAATCCAATCCGATAGGTAAACCTGTGATAATTTGAACCGTTTTCTTATGTCTCACCTGAACCTCTCAGAGAGAAGATGAAAAGAATAGCAAGTCTGATTTATCATACACCAATATTAGCAGAGATGGAATACGTCATATTTTTTGAGATAATGTCATAATCGGTAGTGTAATTACTTGAGGATAATAAAATAGGTGAGAGATTTGACAAGTGAAATAAGGAAATCGATTAGAAGTAATTAGAAGAAATCCAGTTAAATAACCAAAGGAGATTTTTTATGTGGTTGAAGGGGGTTCAAATCAACTCAAATGTTGTGAGAGAGATGAACAAAAGGCCAAAGATTGTTTTGAGATATTTAACCAAAATTAAAAAAATATATATATATTGTTTTGAGAGATAAAAATAACTAACGGGCGGAGACAGAACTTGATTATTAATATATTGCTAGAAAAATCAGAGCCTTGCAAAAACAAAACAAAACAAAACGAAACAAAACAAAAACATGAAAGTAATAGCGTGGCTTCGTCTTTCACTCGTTATAAATGAGTTCGTCGTTTTGAAGTCCGAGGAGGACAAGTCATAGCAACAAATTAATGAGAAAGGAAAATGACTTGAGCTAAAAAAAAAAAAAAAAAAAGAAAAGGAAAAGGAAAATAAAAACAGTAAAAAGATATTTATGTAGTAGCATGATGATATCTAAATATCAAATCCCATGAAAACTGTTTTATGATGGTATGTACTCACAATGATAAACATATCAAAATCGAGGAGTACAATGATGTTTGAATTTTATGGATCTCGAAAAAAGTTAATGCACAATTTAGAAAATTTTTTTAATTCATTGAATTTTTAAATGACACTTTTCAGAAATTCTAAAACAATAAATAGTGCATAAATGAGATGAAATTATAAATCAAAATATGCATGATGAAAAGTGATTTTAATACAATAATTGATAAGCATAAATTTTTTTAGTAAAATGCATACATTTAAAAACTAAGTAAAATAATTTTAAAGACAATCATATCTAAATTTAATCTAATTCAGGTATCTTCTATCTATATATTCATGTAAGGTGAAAAAGTATAAATATCAAAAGGAGCATCTAAAATGTAGAAATGTTTACAAACGATTATTTTGTATACGTATACCACATGAAAACATTAACATTGTAGTGAAAAGATATGAATTTGACCACATTCAAAAATAAATGAATAAAAGGTGTACCGAAAGTTATCGACATGCATGCTTTCACGCAAATCAATATTTATAGAAATCTCTTCTTTTGTGAAAAAAGGATTGCAGCCCTCTTTCCATTTTTTTATTTTTTTAAAAAGTCGTCTTTTGATGTTAATAATGTCAAAATACAAACATCTCTACAAAATATCGATGAGAAAACATTAATTTTTTAAACCTTGAATATAAGATTTGTTAATAGCAGATTTCGTATCTCAGATCATCGGAAAACAGACAAGACGACCCGAAGATAGACAGCTCGGAAAACCCATAAATGAGTCCTAGACGACAGTAGAACGACTAGCAAATGACTAACAGATCAACAGAGGCCAAATAAGGAAAATTGGGCAGTAATAAGGAAACTGAATCAAACATATTAGGCAAGTGAACTAGCCAGTGAACACAGATCTTCTCAGAAAAGGCACTTTTCCAATATCCTCTAGTCATTCTTGAATTGGAAAGTCAGCCAATATAGAAAATAGCAACTCCCCTTCAGCATTTAAGGAATATTCTATCAGAATCAAGGACTCAACACAGTTAATCAGTCCCTATAAATCAATACTTACTCTGCAAGTTTAGGGATTCTCTCTTCCAACTGTTCTACCACCTTTTCAGACATTCTACTCAGTGTATTTTGCAAATATACACAATATTCCCCTATTCTCTTTGTATCACATGATTCCCCATCTCTATCATCATTCCTCATCTCTATCTATCTATTTCTTATTGAAGATCACTATTGTAATGCTTATTTACATATAGTAAAAATTCCCGGAAGCACTATGGATGACGTAGCCTAGAGATTATGTGCGAACTTCTATAAAATCGGTTTGTTTATGTCTCTATCTACTTGTCCTACAATTTACTTTATTTTTTCCAGTTCACTAATGACACGTCGACAACTAGCCGACAACTCATCCATCATCCTGTTTCGGACATTGACCCTATTCTTCTTTAATGTAGATTCAACCCACTACAAGATCTAATTGAGGGATTTTTCTTGAGGGGTTGAAGAGCTCACATGTTCCATTCGATGACTAAAATGTGATCTCGATATCAGACCTTAAAATAACCAGACGACCTTGGCATTGGAGTATGTCGAAACTCAATAGGTAGCATCAAGATACAGTACTGATGCATGTACATCTCAGTGGTCTACTCTTGAAGGACTAGATTAAAAATCAAAGGCATATTCCAAATAAGATCAATGACTTAATAATATTTCAAAGATTGATGTTCAATCTCTTCTTGCCCGTATTCTTGATGAAATATGAGGTAATTAGTCATTACTTATTAAGTAAAGTCTAACTGATTAAGAGACTCATACTTAGTTACAAGTCAATTTTTTGTAAAAACTATCTATATTATAATAATCTCAAGACAGATCATTTTACTTATCACTCATTTATTTAAAGACACTCTCTGAACTCTTTTTGATTTTCTCTTTCTTTCCCACGCTTTCTTGCCTTTTAATTTCTTCAAATTGAGTAATAAAAATTTTTCTTGAATATTGGAAATCCTACTTCATTATTGAGGTGTGAACCTAAAGAAGCCACGTGATTGATAACTTCTCTTATAAGAAGCAGCCTGGAGAAGTTAGTTTCATATCTATCATCTTTACTCTCTCTCTCTCTCTCTCTCTCTCTCTCTCTCTCTCTCTCTCTCTTTTGTATGATTTAAACATCGAAGTTAAAAAAAAAAAAAAAAAAAAAGTGAGACGGTTAAGGAACGTTGATGTTGGTATTTTTGTATGAAGTCATTATTATTCGTGAAAATCATTTTAAAGATTAAATGAATATAACGGAAGAGATAATTAACGATAATTTACTCTTTGCCATTATCTTTAATCAAATATCGCATTTCAAACTAAGGCTAAAAACTTATGAATTGAACATGAAAGATGCTTTTATACCAAGTGAGAGTGCAGAATATATCCTCCACATTTTTTGTGCACTCAATTCAACGACAACCAAATTGCCACGATATTGCTTTCTACCACACATTAATCCCTTTGATATTAGATACGTGATAACCGAAATACATCATTTTGCACGTGGTACTCATCCATTTATCGATTCACCACCATATAAAAAAAAAACTGTATATTTAATTGAACCCACAAAGTGATCCATTCCAAATTTCCCCTAGAAATGTTCAAAAACCTCAAAACTGGATCTAGACCCTCATGTTTATTTATCTGTGTCTTTTTCATAATTCATTTAACAATATCGTGTCATATCAATCAAAATGTCATATTTCATCCGTTAAGATTTTTTAAGTTTATAGTAGTGTGATAATATTAAAGAAACACGATGTTGACAAACTAACGACATAAGTTTTTTTTTTTTTTTTTGATGTGTGAAACTAACGACACATGTTTTACGTTTAATACGTTGTGGCCTATGAATTTCAAGCGTTATACACTAAACATGATGGTATAAAGAGCGTGACATTAAAATTTCTTGGTTTCTTTTTTATTTTTTATTATTTTTTATTTTTTGCCCTGGAGAGATTTCTTGGCTTTCAGCTACTTGTTAAATTATGCAACAAAAAAAAAAAAGGGGGGAGTGTCTCGATGTTCAATCGATAGAGAATTTTAAGTGGGCCTAAGTTCAGCTGAGTGTAGGATAGAACCAGATGCCCAACTTAAATTAGCCCGAATGAAAACACTAGCTGAAATAGTGGGTAAATTCCGTTACAAACTGTTGCATATTATTTAAATTAAAATTAAAAAAAAAAGACTTTTCAAAAAGGAAAATAAAGCAATTAAAAAAAAAAACAGATTACTTGGAATAATTAATTATTGTGTCGTTTAGCGGCGAATGGCTCTCTGAACAGGAATATTCCTTTGCTTTTCTCATCATTACAGCAACGACACCTTTAGCTTGTCGTCTCATTTCCTCGCCAATTTAAACTCAAATTAAACAGATCAGATCACAACAGATCTGCCTCTCTCAATAATAATGGGCGGCAACTAACTAACATGTGGGACTCCACAACAACAAAATAATAAAGGGGCTAGTGTAGACCTTTGAGTAACTTAAAGTCTTAATCTAAACTTAATTATCTGTCTTTATTAAAAAAATCTTAATTATTTGTCTTGATTATTAATAATTATTATTAATTAGGGAGAGGAAAGAGGGTGATTAGTTGTTAGCCCTCATGTGGGGTCCAGCTCATCTGAAAGGATAAAATGTTGTGTTGTAAATTAAAGAAAGCTGCCAAGACCACGTGTTAGTCGCCATAAAAGTCTCCACAGCGTTGGGGGGCATTTCTCATTTCAAAAATGCCTCTCATTCTCAAAGCTCAAATGCAATCCCCACTCTCTTATCCTCTTTCAACTTTTCAAATTTGCTTCTCCCTCCCAATGCTTTCCTCAAAAGGAACCCTTTTTTTTTTTTTTTTAATTTTGGAACTTCAAGGTGTGACGATTTAAACTCTATTACTCCGTTTGACATTTGAGTTTATCTCAAATTAAATTATACTTTTTTATCTTAATTTTTATATTTTTATAAGCAGCCAACAAAATTTATAATTGGTTTTTGAAAAGTCAACCAACTCTAATTTAAAAATTTCCTTATCAAACGGAAGCTATGCCTACATTTGGTAACAAAGTTTAAATCCAACTAAACTGTACTTTTTCATCTCAATTTTTGTCTTTTTCAGAAAAATCAACAAAATTTATAACTAATTTTTAAAAAGCCAACCAACTCAAACTTAAAAATTTCATCTCATCTCAAACTTAACTCAAACACTGGCCTCGTTTGGGGTTTTAACTCAAACTGTACTTTTTCATCTCAGTTTTTGTCTTTTTCTAAAAATGTTTTTGTCTTTTCTGAAAAGTCAACAAAAATTTTCAATTCAAACTGTACTTTTTCAACTCAAACTCATTCACCAAACGAAAACGAACCCTATATCTTTAAGTAGAATTTAATATAGTATTACTGTTATACTATATTTGTAACTATTTAGAGGAACTTTCAAATATTTTTTTTAATTAGTAAACGATTAAAGTTCTGTTGATATAAAGTGTAATTGATATACAGAGAGAATAAAAATGAATTGATTTTTCTTTTTTATAACTTAAAAGGATGAAGAAAACTTGAACTTCATGCATCCGTTTAGTTTGTTAGTTGAAATTGAAAATTTTAAATTAGAATTAATTGATTTTTTAAAAACTAGTTATTATTTTTATTGATTTTTCAGAAAAAGACAAAAACTGAAATGAAAAATTTGAGTTGAAACTAAGATATCAAAATTAAGGCTATATATTTTAGTAGAATAATACGAGTAAGTATTATTAGATTATACGTGTAATAATTTCCAATGAATTTCTATGTACAGATAATCTGGAGGTACGATGGAATTGCTCTATGTTAATGATACATAAACTTGACACAATCTAATGAAAATGTAATAATATAAAACAATGTACTAAGGATAGGATTTAAATTTGAAGAAAAAGGGAAAATTCTACCACATGATTCTTAAAATTTTTCCTTTAAAAAATATCTTTATATTCTTCGTTCGGCTTGGACAAAACTAGTAATTGGATTAAGCGAATGTAAAATTACGATGTGATATTGGTAAGACCGACTTTATAAGGATTATACCAACAAAGTATTGTGCTTTAAATGAAGATTGAATGAACATCAAAGTATAGTGTTTAATACTCCAACTCAACATTTTCTGAAAAAATAAAAACACGGGTCCGTTTAAGGGACATGTGGAGATGATATTTTGAAAATTGAGTTAAAAATGTGTGTTTTAAAGGAAAACTCTTGAAAAATTTATGTGATAGAGAAAATAATGTAAGAATTTGAAATGTATTCAGAAAAAATATACAAAATTGATATTGTCTTATTCGTCTTGTCGTTATGAGCATTTTGACATGAAAATTATCTTATTTCGATCTGAAATAAGAAAGTTATGGAAATTTTTTTAAAATTAAAAAAAATAAAGATTTGATGTAGAATTTTGAAATCCAAATAATAGAATAATATCTCCAAATGATACGTCAAACAAATATTAATTGAACATGAAGTGAGACTTGTAGAATGGATAAACAAGTAAACAACAATTAGCAAAAGCACAAAAAATTAAAAAACGAATAAATAGTTACATACTTGCCGTTTTAAATGCAATTTTTTAGCATCATTTAAACCACCTCTTTAGATATTAAAAAAAAAAAAAAAACCACATCTTTCACCACAGTTTGATTTATGTTGATCACGTGCTATTACACATTTTTTTTAAGGGCCTATTACACGTTGTAAGAATGACATCAAAAAAAATATTTTTTTTTCTTTTCTATTTTAAAAGAACCGTGCATGTCATACAAATTTTTAGAGAACATGCGTCGATTAATTAATATGACAACTTACTAGGTATCGCAATTTCAGAATATTCTATAAAGATAAAGAAAAATTTCAAAAATATGTTATTTATGATGAGAATTCTTAATAGGTATAAAGAAAAAAAAAACCGGTAATTTTATTTTTTATTTATCAAATTTATCTTTGATTACATAAGATATCTTATCATAAAAAACTATAAGAGAATATGGATACATTGTTCTAATTCATAATAACTTTTACAACTTTTAGCATTTAGGACTTGATTGGTATTCAAGTTCAAACTGTACTTTTTCATATCAGTTTTTGTTTTTTTCTGAAAAAGTTTTTTGTCTTTTATGAAAAATCAACAAAAATTATTATTAAAACTTAAAATTTCCAACTCAAACTTATTCACCAAACAAACCCTTAATGTTCGCAATTTGAATATAGTTATTGTATTCACTAAAAATTTTGACGTTTAAAATTTATGAATTCTAATGTACAGATACTGTATTCACTAAAAATTTTGATGTTAATTTATGAATTCTGATGTAAAGTATGTAAATTATTGTATTTTCTACACGGAAATTTGACACCGAATTGAATAAGAAAGTAATTCAATGATTCGAACTCTATATTTTAATAATCATTTCAAATAAAACTTTTGAATGCATTTTTATTAATAAAATAAGGAGATTATATTATCAGCAAATTATATCTACATACACATACATTTGGATGATTTTGAATTTGGAGATGGAACTATAAAAATTTCTATAAATACTAGATTGCTATACTTAGGGGGAGTTTGGTGGAGTCAGAAAAGACAAAAAACTTTTTGGGGGAAAAACAAAAACTTTTTGGGAAAAAGACAAAAAAAAGTTTGAGTTGAGTTGGTTGAAATGGTGTGCCAAAGAAGCCATTATTTGATCGGCTGCCAGCTGTGGAAAAAAGTACGCGACACGAGCAGTGCTGATTCAACAATAATAATAATAAATAAACACATTTAGGGTCCGTTTAGTAGATGGATTTGAGTTGAAAAAATACAATTTAAGTTGAAAATTTTTGTTAACTTTTCAGAAAAGATAAAAATTTTTTAAGAAAAAAATAAAAATTTAGATAAAAAAGTATAGTTTGAGTTAAATTATTAAACGAGGTCTTGATCTTTTTCCACGTGTCTGTGCCCGACACATCCAATTGTCAGTAGGATGGCCTAGCAGCGCACCGGATCTAAACCCATTCCCCTGATCTAACAACAAATCTAATCCTGACCACCTGAGTAAATTACAAAAAAGTAAGCCGAAACGGAACGTAATAACGCGCACGTTATAGGGATAAATCAGTAATCTTATCTCCAATAGACCCGTTCTCACGCGCGATCTTAACGAAAATCATAATCCCAAAAAAAATAAAATAAAATAAACAAAAACAAAAACAAAAATAAAGCACTGAATGAACTGTGAAACTCTCTCTTAAATCTATTAAGTCAACCGGTCAACGAAAACCATTTTTCGTATTAAAAAATGACTCATGAAACAGTTTAAATAATAATTTAATTACAATTTCTTTTTTTATTTTTTAATTAAACCTCCATTTCCTTTCTCTCTCTTCCGCTCTCTAGAGTTTTTCAAATTCAGGAGCGTCCCGCTCGGCGGTCTCTCAGAGTTCTTCTATCTGTCTCCGAGCTTTCATCTCTCTGTCAATGGAGGTCTTGGAGCTCAGAAGAAGAGCCTCTCAGGTCAATCTCCGACCCAGCAATAAAAGCATATTTATGGAAAATTTTAACTACCAGAAATTGATTAGGGTTTTTGTTTGATTTTTGTGAAATTCTTGGTTCGTACATTTGGTTTGTTTTTAGCTTCGTTTGGTCGATGAGAAAGTATCCGAATGGACGGGATAGGAAAGAAAAGAAAAGGCTCGACTAAATTGAAGCTTCGTAGTTGAAATGAGTCAATTAAAAAAAAAGTCTTTTATTGTTTTTTTTTTTTCTTCCCATTGATTGGGACTGGTCGTCTTGTTGATTTCTGTTGATGCTTTGTCAAAAATTTGGAAAATCTTGGACATTTTCAAGGAAATGTACGCTAAGAAAGAAGCTGAACTTGTAAAGGCAATGTACTCGTTGGCAATGACGAAAAATTTCAAATCGTGTTGTTTTCTCTGAGCTACAATCATGGGCTGATTTATTATCATTATTATTTTTTATTATTTTTATTTTTTGTGGAATATTTGTGGTCTGAGAAATTCATGTCAATGTTGTCCTTTTTTTTTTTTTTTTTTGATGCTCGTTGATCTGCTGCTTTTAAGTTATTATTCTTGGGAATTCTTTTTCAATGCCCAAGATTTTTCAAATATCTTGCCTATATAATTGATGGAAGATTTTGAATTTTGAAACTAAGTGGGATTTTCATTTTCCGACTTCTTTATCTCTAAATTTATAATATATATAGATATATATATATTTTTAGCTTGTAATCAAAATTCACTTGTCATGATTTCGTGCAGGTTTCATAAGTTCCTTGCAATTTGATTCTTGGTTCTCACTTCTCCAAGCCTTTATAAACATGAGAAAGGAAAATATGGTAAACACTAATGTTAGTGAGCTTCCTGGTCGAGTAACACGTTCTCGAGCTTCGACATTGTTTGCATCTCGACAGATTCTGCCTCTAAAAGCACCCATCCAGCCGAATAAGAAGCGAGCTTTGCAGACAAATCCAAAGAAAGCGGCCGCCGATGAAAACACGAGCAATGTTGACAATGCCTGTCTCCCGCGTAAGAGGAGGGTGGTGCTTCAGGATGTGACCAATGTTCTCTGTTTCAACACAGCAAAACCCCAGGTAACTATGCTGCTATTCTGAAGTTGCTGTAATCTGTTATTTATCCTTTGGTTGTGTACGACCAAATGATCATTGCCTTGTGATGGTGTCTTGTTGTTTAAAACATTACCGGCTAGATCAATCTTCCTTTCACGAAATCTTTGACCCATTTGTTATGAATCTGATTTTCACTTGCTTAAAATTTGTACAATCATTAGGCTAGGAGCAACAAGCCGGCTAAAAAGGGTCAGGATAAGGCTACAAAAGTGATCCCTCCAGTTACAACTGTGTTCCCTTCTATTAAAGCCGATCTGAAAGAAGAGACTGTGCAAGAATCAGTAATATCCAACCTCAAGTCGCAAGAGGTTATATCTTCGGTAAATTTGGAAGAAAACTTACCTCATTGGTTAACTAGCAAAAAGGGGTTTGGCAAACATGAGTTTGAGTTGGGAAGTCAAAGTTCTGAATTGACTTCAGAACTTCAAAGTCCTTCAAAGAAAGGTTAGCTTCTCACTCCAATTGTCTGACCTTCAATTTACAAACATGACAACCATGATGCCATGACGTGCTTGTACAATTGTGCTTGAGCTTTGATGTAATATAAGAAAGAAACATCTTGATTTAAACCGGTTTAGAATTATATTATGGAGTGATTGCGTGTTCAAATCTTATATGCTTTAATGACTGGCATGGCTTAGAGTCCGGGCCATGAGAGTATATATGGTAGTAGTTAATTTAAGCACTGTATGATGAGATTTTATCAAGAAGTGCAACGTCTTCACGCGGCAATTTATGACAATTTTGTTTCAGTTGTTAAAATCGAGAAAGCAAATCCTTTTGGGGGTATCATTGCATCGAAAAGTCCAGACATTGTTGATGTAGATGCAGATCACAAGGATCCTCAATTGTGTTGCATCTATGCCCCAGATATCTACAACAACTTACGTGTTGCAGAGGTTTGTACTCCTAATATTTTCTTCTCTCTCCTTTAGAGTGAGACTTAATCAGCACAGATTTTATTTATTTCTCTCTGATTCGTTTGTCTGAGCAATAAACAATCCCATCATTCTTTTTTCACAGCTTGCCCGAAGGCCGTGCCCTAATTTCATGGAAACAATGCAGCGGGACATCACCCAAAGTATGCGGGGGATTCTGGTTGATTGGCTTATAGAGGTTCGGAAAGTTCTATTGGTTTACATTGTTAAGCTAACTCATATAGGAATTGGTTCTGGGATAGTAGTATGTTGGTTGAACCATATGAAGCCAGGTTTCTCATTTCTATGATGTTTCTAATTTTTTGTCTAATAGCTTGCTTAATGCTTTAGGTTCTACAGTTTATCCGCTCAATGATAAAATTACGTTGTTTAGTTTTCTAGGCAACATATCTAACTTCTGATTAATACATTTTTGGTTTCAGGTGTCAGAGGAATATAAGTTGGTGCCAGACACGCTTTTCCTCACAGTGCATCTGATCGATCGGTTTCTCTCTCAAAATTACATTGAAAGACAAAGGCTTCAACTTATTGGCATAACTTGCATGCTCATTTCCTCGTAAGTTAAACTATCTAATTTGTATGTTTAACTTAAAGATGTCATATTACTAGTAGGTAAGTGTGAATTGAATCGCTGCAGGACACTAACAATATGTAAAACACATGAAAGTCTTTAGTAACTTGGATTCTAACTTCAGCAAGATTTCTCTTTATCCTGTTTCATATGACGTTAAATGTGGATTTCCTTTGTGGCTTGAAGGAAATATGAAGAAATATGCGCACCACGTGTTGAAGAATTTTGCTTCATCACAGACAACACTTACACGAGAGAGGAGGTATGTCTTATTCGCTTCTTGTTTGGCACTTGACGCTTGACCAAATGTTTACAAGATCACGACTTTTATGGTATTTTCCTATTATTAATACTGTCCATGATACTTCTGCAATGCAAACAAACACTCAAACAACCTAAGAAAACTGAAAAAAAAAAAAAAAAAAAAAAAGAAAGACAGGTTTTGTTTCCACGTCTATAACTTGAATTTTTCATAATTTTATTTTTGAATCCAATGTTAATTAATTTTCTCCCTATTAAATTTTCTTTTGTTTGCATTCCTGAATTAAATGAAATTGGAAGGTCTTGAAAATGGAGGTTCAAGTGTTGAAGTATTTCAATTTTCAACTCTTTGCACCCACGGCAAAAAGTTTTCTCAGGTACTATAGCTTATCTGACGTTTTAGCATGTATATGAGACTTGATTTGAACAAAGTTGATACTTCGTGAACACACTTTTCAAATGCTTGCTCGTTTTTCAGGAGATTCCTTCGAGCAGCTCAAGCTTCTTATAAGGTAAAACGGCGCTTCTATGTTTTTGCTGGTCCGGTGGCAAAATATGCCAATCTCTGGTTTAGAGACTAACATTTTCTAATCCCAAATTTTGCAGAGTCCTAGTCTTGAACTAGAGTACTTGGCCAATTATTTGGCTGAACTTACACTAGTAGACTATGGCTTCTTGAATTTCCTACCGTCTGTTGTCGCGGCATCAGCCATATTTCTTGCAAGATGGACGTTAGATCAGACTAGGCATCCATGGGTTCGCCTTTTCTCCTTTTCTTTTTCCTTTTCCTAGTTCCAAACATCTAGTAGAAGTATGACATTGTTTTTATTACAAGCAGAATCCAACACTTGAACACTATACCTCCTACAAGGCATCCGATTTGAAAACCGCCATTGTTGCCTTACAAGACTTGCAGTTGAACACCAACGGTTGTCCGTTGAGTGCCATACGCATGAAGTATAGGCAAGAAAAGGTACTTACCGCATCACTAGTGTCCCAGAAAAGAAACTTTATGGGGCTTTTTTTAACGCGACTCCATGATGATCTTGATTATTATTTTAAGTTACTAATACGACACTCATTGTTGTAGCAGTTTAAATCGGTCGCAGCATTGTCGTCGCCGAGACTGCTTGAAACACTGTTTTGAAAAAGAGATGGATCATGGACAATGGACATTCTTTTTGCAAGAGACTGCTAAGCTAACAGAATAGGTATACTTTTTAGAAGGAAGTTTCCTCCGGAAGTCGTTTTTTAACACGACAAGCTTGTACTTGACCACCCCTAATTCTAATTCCCGTCTCCATCCCATTTCTATTCTTTTATGCCCAATTGGTTTTAACCCTTTGTCCTGGTTCTTCCAGCCCTGTGTCTTTGTACTAAAAACTAAACAAAAGGATGGCCACGAAGTTTGAATTCAAAAAAAAAAAAAACTGTATAAATTTGTCAAGCATGTTTAGCTTAATTTATTTGTTTGTTTTTAAATGTAGCATGTGACAAGGCCTACGATCATAATTAGTTTATATGTTTAAGGTTGTAAAGTCTCGGGAGAGCAGAACTAGCTGAAATGTAATTTTGTGAGCTAAAGCCACCAATCTAATGAACTTCTTTATTTTATTTTATTTTATTTGTTGTTTTTTATAACTCTTTATTCTCTGAACTCTAGTAGTTAACTGTAACATTTTTTTCTTTTCGCTCTGAAGTCTCGTTTCAAGTAATCTGATTATCAATATGTGGTTACATTTAGTATACGTTTGGCATTATATCTTAAACTCAAACTATTTATATCAGTTTTTGTCTTTTTCTGAAAAGTCGACAAAAATTATAACTAATTTTAAAAAAGTTAATCAACTCAAACTTAAGAATTTCAACAAATAGTTTGTCAAACAGAACATTAAGGTGTAAAATTTAAATCATTTTTTAAATATTAACAAAAAACAAATGAACGGTCTCAATCTCATTAAAATGCATGATTAAAAAAAAATCCGTAAATAATGCTGGAATATCACGAGATTCGGGGAGTTAAAGATGTTGTTTCTTAACTTAAAAAACACAATTTAAACCAAAAAAAAAAAAAAAAAAAGAAAGAAATGAGTTTCGTTTCTTGTACGGAGTTCGGTCAAGGCCACAGTTTTGACCGGCGAACCAATCGAAATATGCCTACGAAAATATATTTTTTTTAATAAAAGAAGGAACAATTTTCAGGTTTCAGTAACGTTTGTAAAAAAATATATATGTATATATATTTAGTGGACATTTTTACATTTTTCTCAATTGGGAAAACGATAAATGACGTGGCAACACGTCAGTGGAAGAAAGAGAAACAATTTTCAGACAGAAGATTTTGGGTGCTCGAGAGTTGAGATGAGAAAGTTAGCGACTGGTTAGAGATTACTGTAGAGTGACGAACTCATCCGATATTTTAAGGAGTCATCTCACAAAAGCCAACATTTTAATTAATTTAATTTTGTTTTATTTTTCAATTGTTATCCGTCGGTGGAAGCTTGGAGAAGCACAAAAATGGCGGCTTTGAACATCTTATCCCAGCGCTACCCACCGACTTCCTCTTTCCCATACATTAATCTTAACAATTCTTTTTGTAACAATGGCGGTGCCGATTGTAAATTCTCTTCTCTCTTTAATCCAAACCGTTTCAGTGTTCATTCTTCTCTCTCTGCACAATCCAAATCGTCAAAACCATCTCCAGCGGCTATTCACTTCCCAAAATCTGGTAAATTTTCGATTCTTTTCTTATTATTCACTAACTCTTCTCACCTACTTTTCTTGTCACAGAGTGTGAATTTGTCAATTTGATTATTGATAATTCGGTATCGTCGTGGTTTAGAAATGTGCTATTGTATGCGTACACACATACACCTTGGCACTTTGGTCTTGATAAGATAATTCGGTATCGTCCTGGTTTGGAGTTGTGCTATATATATGTGTGTGTGTATAAATATTAATCCTCTTTCAGTTTGGAAGAAATTCCTCTCATTTGGATGCCAATCAAAATAGTGAAACTTAGAAATTTTTTAGATTCTGGTACACCCAATTATGTTGGTGTTTTGAAATGTTTATCAAGATCGATGTAGTGAATGCTTAGTTTTAGCCCCCGTTTGGTATGTACACTAGACTTGGAGCTTTGAAAATGTTTTGATCGGAAAATAGAGAATGTTTGGGGGTTGCGGGTTTGGTTGAAAATGAACAGTTTAGGATTAAAAATTGTAAAAACTAAAAATATATTCGGAATAGAAAATAGCAATAAGGATCTTATTTCATTCTTCTCATTACTCTATGCAAAAAAAAAAAAAAAATCAATTAAAAAGTTATCTAATTTCGACTTGAAATGAGAAAATTATGAACTTCTAAAATTTGAGTTTTTTAAGAGAGATTTGGAGACATGAATAGTAAAATTGGTTAACTTCTAGAGGGGGAAAAAAATCGAAAAAATTTGATTGAGTGGGAGCTCCAAACGTAGGCTTAGTTTATGTAGCTTGTAGTATTAAAAATGTTAGCCACCAGAGCTAAACTGCCTACTGGTTAGGGACTCCAGCAGGCGGTGGGAGTTCGTGGATGCAAGAAAGTTCGATTTGTCACAATACTGCTGCCGGCAATGGAAGGCAGCAGGGTCCTTCTATTCAGTGCTACCGAAGAAACCTGCAGAAGTTTCCGCTGTGCAGGATCTTTACGAGTTTATATGCTCGGGTCCTCTATTAGACAAAGTAGGTTTGACACGAGAATCGATAGCTGAGTCCATCGACAGTGGTTGTTATATGGCTCGCTTCTCTGTCGACTGTTTCACCTCAATGATTTGTACCTTAACACTAATCAGAAAGTCAGGTTTTATCACTACTATATACCAGTGTTTATGTGGTGTGAAGATCAGATTTCCCAACATAGATCCGGGTATAAAGAGGGAGAAGACATCCCTCCCCTAGTGGTACGGCCTTTTTTATTCTTGCCAGTATTACATATTACGGTCTTATTCCATGTTTTGTTTCCATTTGCCTCATTCTACTAGTATATTTCTGAAAAGGGTGACATAAAGTAAATGTAAGGGATTGCAGTAATGCCAGATTGTTAACGCTCAAAATTTGTCTACACTACAGATTGGTTTCAGTGCACCACAAGGCTGTGGAAAGACTACACTCGTCTTTGCTCTGAATTATCTTTTTAGCATTACTGAAAGGTAGGGTGCAGAGCATTTGCCTACTACGGAAGTCCCCGAAAATTTAAAGAAAATTTGGGATTTCTGACATAGTTTCATATCTCAGGAAGGCTGCTACAGTGTCCATTGATGACTTCTATTTGACTGCTGAGGGCCAGGTAATATATTTCAGGGAGTCCTTGACACTTTTTATTCTGTATTTTTGTTTTATTTTTTCATGTTCATCTCTGTTTTCTTTTTAAGATGCCATTTTGTGTTGATTGTAGGCTAAACTGAGAGAACAAAATCCTGGGAATGCACTTCTAGAGGTAACAAGCCAGCCCACATGTGTTTTCACTTGTTGATTTTATGTAGTAACGGAGTTTTCTGTTACTTGCTAATTTTGTTCTATGCATCACTCCTTTCGAATTGTTTATAGTATCGTGGAAATGCTGGTAGCCATGATCTTCCTTTCTGTGTTGAAACATTGACAGCTCTAAGCAAATTGACTAAAGAGGGTGAGTCGTTTTCACTCATCTTTCTTTGCAATGATTCATGTTCCTTTCTTTTCTTTTCTTTTTTTCTTTTTCCCTAACTACTTAGAATATGAAGTATTCAGGTGTGAAGATGAAGCTGCCCAGATATGATAAGGTAAGCACACAACAATCCTAAATCTATTCCTTTCTCTTTCAAATTTTGAGTGCAAGTTAGCTCATATTGACTGTTTCTTTCTTTCAGTCTGCTTATAACGGGAAGGGTGACCGAGCTGACCCTAAAACATGGCCTCAGGTTGAGGGGCCACTTGTGGTACGACGAATTTGGTGTTTAAAGCACAGTTTTATTTTGCCGTTATATAAATTCGATTATACGGAAATATAGTGGACACAACAAAGTTGCATCAATGCCCTTACATTTTGGATGTGAAACTGATATCTCATTATTGAAATCATGTAAGAATTATTTTGTGATTTGGTCGGTCATGTAGGCTGTCCTGCTTGAAGGATGGATGCTTGGCTTTAAACCTCTTCCAGTGGAAGTGGTCAAGGCTGTTGATCCTCAGGTTAGAGCAAAAGAAATACTTGCCAAGTCCCTAGTTATACTAATTGTATACGATAGTTGTTTATAATCCGAATTGTGACTCTATAGCTGGAGACCGTGAACAAATACCTTGAAGCTTATTACGACGCATGGGACAAGTTCATAAAGGCATGGATAGTTATCAAGATTAAGGATCCGACTTGTGTATACCAATGGCGTTTGCAGGTTTGTTTTTGGTTGACAAGCTATATTTGCGTACTTTCACTTGTAATCCGCCCTAACATTTACTGTGCGGAATCTGCAGGCAGAGATTGCCATGAGAGAGGCAGGCAAACCTGGAATGTCTGATGAAGAGGTGTGTTTGTCAACAGTATTACAATGTGTTGAATGCAACTTGCAACGAGTTCTTACAACAGAAACTGAAGCATTTTTTGGGGATTCATTTGCAGGTGGAAGATTTTGTTTCTCGGTACCTTCCTGCATACAACGCTTACCTTCCCACCCTTTACTCCGAAGGACCAAGTGGGTCAGATCCAAAGCATCTAGTCGTGATCGAAATAGATGAAGGGAGAAACCCGATCCTTAGCAACTAACAAATGATTGATACCTTCAATCCGAGGTTGCCTTGACGCCAATTTTGATTTCCTGCAGATTAAGTTTGCAGGAGAGGCTAATACTAAAGCAGGAAATAATATGAATCCTTGTGACTCCTCCGGATTGAATAACAGAACTCAAGAAGTAGCCGAGGAGCTTGCAACAATACTTGGAGGTCTCCTCGAGTAGTTCTTGAAAAACGCCATTCTATTCGATGCAATCATAGAAATTTCCCTATTGAAGCATTCATAGAGAGGGAAAATCTTTGTAAATATAACAATAAGAGGATTGTCAATGAAATATATATATTTATTTTCTTCTGGATCTATTCTTTTTTGTGAAAGAAATAACTTTGATTCATTCACATCTTCTTTTATCATCAATGCTCTCTTAAACAATCAAATCATACATGATATTATGATACAATATAATTAGCGGTAATTAACCCTCCTCTGTTCCTATCCAACAAAGGGTGTTCTCAGGTGAAGAAATCTAACGGCAGCAGCAGCAGGCACCGTCGGGGCAACATTCACAACACCCGTAGCAACAACAACAACACATCGCGAACAACCTGCACGAGAACGCATCCGAACGGAGAATGAAGCGGAGACGCAACAAAGCAAGAACAATTCTACAAATATATACATACATACATATGTGTATATATATATATATATGTATACAAATATTACATACCAGGCATAGAGGATTCCTTTCTCTTCTTTGCGTTTCTTGACATGATCATGGTAAGACATCTTCTGCTGACGTGGTGCACCAACCATCTTTTCACTGACTAGTTGCTCTGATCGAGAGAGAATCTTTGGTTCTTGAATGATATATATGTATACAGTGAGGAAAGTGAAGAGCTTGCTTTGATAAGAAGGTAATAAGTCAGTTTGAGAAACAGTTCTCTCGCCGCCTCATTTATTTTGTTGGTTAGTTGGGAAGTAGAAGAGTCTCTTTTTTCTCTCTCCTAAAAAGAAAAATTTGTCCAGCTGAGATGGGCGTATGGCAGCGGCCGCCTTTAATGTTGGCACATGGCTGATGACGAATTTTTGTGACACAGTCCACCTCAAAGTCATTCCCATATTAGTAGTTGTCATCGAATTAATTATATTACTTTTTATTTTTTTTATTTTTTTAATCATGCTTATTGTGGATAGTTAGGCTAAAATTTGTCTATATTGATTTCAGAGGATTTACAAGATTAAATAGACTAATTATATAATTAATAAATAGCAACTCTCTTTAGCCTAAACAACTAACTAACAATTGACTGTCTTAATTTAAGTCAACTAACATCTCAACACTTGTCTATTTAATCTTGTCTGAAAACCATTGCATGGTTTGTGCAAGTTTTAATTTATAATTTATAGTTTTGTTTTTTAAATTTGGAGTGGGGGATTCGAACTCTACATCTTATGATGGAGTCAAATATAAAGTTATCATTTAATTATACCAGTAACCGCTATGTCTATTTTATTTCAAGTAAAGCTAAGTTCACATGTGGAGCTTATTATGGCCCTGCATATTTACAATGATTTCATTTACTAAAATTTTTTGAGAAGTGAAATTATATTTATAAAGGAAACGGAAGAGTGAGGAGATCCCCACTACCATATTACTTTGAAAAACCGAAAAACAAAAATATAAGCAAACATGTCCTTTGTAACCAAAAATCACTCAGGAATGTTTGTTCCTTTTTTTTTTTTTTTTAATAAAAAAATATTTTAAATAGTAATATTTCCTGGGTTCATAATGTTCCAAGAGACTAAAAAATAATTACAGATAATTTATAGATCCAATAACCATCTCTTTTGAGTTTCAGGGGGAAAAAAGTCACAAAGAATATTTCTTTATGAAATATCTGATCACAATAGATGGACTTGACAACCGCCCAAATTGGTGTACCTCATCAGTTCAGGAGAATGGTTGCCAGCCTTATACATATCTTATGATGTTAATTAAGGACAAAATTAGATAGAATAGCACAACTTCTATAGATTTATGATTCAGATTTCGGACACATTGATCAAGTCAATTGTCTACTGTGTGACGGAAATCTTAAGTTTTCAAAGTCTATAACAGAATTATAAAAATAATATATCTTTTTGTGAAATTTTCCTAAAATTTCTATTTGGTTTAATAGATCACGACTGAAATTTCAGGTTCAAATAGATCACACCACAAATCAAAGGAGAAGAGTACAAATCTCATGTATATTGTGTGGAGTATTATCTGTTTCCAAGTATTACAATTCATGTCAAAGCAACCAAAAACGAAAAAAAAACAAAAAAAAAACAAAAAAAAAAAAAAAAAAAGAGAAAGAAACAAGAGAAGAAAACGAAAAGGGGGAAAAAAAAAAGGTGTTAAGAGCACAGTTACACAGGCATCTCTTTTATTTGGACCTAAGCTAATCAAAACTTTGATTAGTACAGTGGTACTAATAACAATATCATGATAAAACCAAAAGAAAAGCCGCCCCTGTACATCATCTGATCCGATCATTATGAAAGGCTAATAAGTCTTTGATGATCAACTTGTCACCTTTTACATTTTGGATGTCTCCTTGGAGCTGCAATATAATTATATATATATATATATATAAAACAACCGAAAGTTAATACCTTGAATGAATCATTAACGGATCTTGTAATCGAAAAATCAGAACATAAATTTTGATCTATTACCTTAATCCAATTGCCTCTGAGCTTTTCATTAACCTCAATCTCTTGCATGATTCTACAAACATTCTGTTCATACAAAAATAAATAAATAAAAAGTGAATCATTATGAATTGTTATTTTTAGGGAATTAGTATACATATTTTTTTTTTAATTTTTTTTAAAAAAATTTTCTAACTTACTTCCATGGTACATCTCCTACAAGCATCCAATCACCATCTTTGTCCTCATAAGTGGGCAAATATTCGATCCCATTTACAGGGTCCACGAGCTTTTTCTCATTCAAATAATTCCCTGTTATTCACAACAAGATATTTATAACCAATTAAACCTTCCATTAAATTTTTTTAATAAAAAAGAAATTCAGATGAGAAAATTGATTAATATATAATAATTTTATACTTACGGATGGTCAAGCAACTAGAAAACATGTCTTGTAGAGCAGTGAGAAGCTGGTGATAGCTGTTGTATATCTCAAGATCAACTTTCCTCAAATATGGAGCTCCATCTAACCCCACCTTTATGAATTTGCAGCTCTTCATCACGTTTTTTCTTGATGCTCTCACCGGAGGCCACCCCACCACTTGTGCCCTATCAATTATATATACATATATATATATACACAAAATATTTATTAACATAATTAATAAGATTGAAAATCATATATAAGTATTGAAACTATATATGTGTGTGTGTGTGTGAATGAATTATGTCTTACTTGGATGGTGGAGGTTTAGAGGCACTTGCTTCATGATCAATGACAACCCCATCATCATGATCACTACTCTCACAATGTTGTTTCTCGCCAGAGCTTTCAACATTAAGATCAATGGTCTCGGAAAATCCACGTTTCGTGCCCGATTTCCCTCCGACCTCGGTCGTCGGTCCACGCATCTCGCCGGGCAACCCTAGTGTTAATTTCGTCTCGGATTCAGGCAAGTGCTTCCCATTTTCCTTTGACATCTTTTTTTGATGGTGTCTTCTCTTGATTTTTTTTTTCCTTCGAAGAAGAGGGGAGAGTCAAGACAAGGTATGAAAATGAGAAAATAATGTTAGCTTAGCCACGACCAAACTTTAGGCTGTGAGAAATATATTGGCTAGGCAAAATGATTGAACCAGTCCTGTTGTGACACGTAGCGTGTCAAGAGCGGTTGTTATTCCTCCATGTAGGTGACAGACAGTAATATGACTGGAAGCGCGTGTGTCTGATTTGAGTGCTTGAGAGTTTGGGCCCCTCGGTCGGTTTTCAGTGTTTCCCCTCACCTTTTTTATTTATTTTATTTATTTGTTTGTTTGTTTATATTTATTACTCATGAGTGGGGGTGCAATTCTGTGTGCTGCACAGATCCGATCTTCATTTCGTGATCAACTCAACAGATTCGCCTTCTTGCCCAGAAAAAAAAAAAAAAAAAAGATTGATCAAATCAAAGCCATTGATTTTATTCTCATACCCAACTCATTGCTGAAGTGACTAGAAAAAAGGTCGATCTATTTTTGTTTTTGTTTTTTTTTTAAATGAAACAAAAAGATGTTCAATCTGTCTTAATTAACGCAGCAAGTGAGAGAAGAAAAATTTAGTCTCTGTTTAATATTTAAGTTTAATTATAATTAAATTATATTTTTTCATCTTAATTTTTTTATTTTTCTGAAAAATTAATAAAATTTATAACTAATTTTTGAAAAGTCAACTAAGTCCAATTTAAAAATTTCATCTCCGATTAATTTTCCAAACGGAGGCTTAGATAAGAATTCTCAAGTTCAGATTATTATTTTAAAATTTTCGAATAAATAAAAATCATAAACTCTTACCAAAAAAAGAGTGTTGATTAATTTTGATTGCTATTATTTCACATTGAATTCTTTATATACCGATATGATAAGTTCACTATTATTCAATTTATTAATCATATAAAATTACTGTTTGACAATTTTATCACTTAATTATCACATTATTTAAGTACAAAACAATATTATCAAAATATTGCCGGGAGGTTGTTTTTTTCCTTACCAAATTACTCTCCACACGATTTACTTTTAAAAATCTACAAAATTTATGATAAACTAGTAGGTATGATTTTTTAGTGTTTATATTAAAAATTTACAATACCGTGTGTAAAACCACTTTCCATCTTATATATCAAACCGTCGAAAAAATTGCTCAAAAAATTAAAACCACAATATCGCTGTCGATATAGAAAAAGTGCAGATAAGATTTCCTACGTCAGGTCCCACCCCCAAAATATGGACGGATGTAGATGCAGTGGAAGCGGTAGTGTGCATGCAAGAAACGGTGGAGGTGCAAACACTGAAAAGAAAGCTCAGTGCTCGTGCGGAGAGGGCGGGGAACGCCAACATAGAAAGCAAACCAAACAGGTGTGGGTCCCACGTGTCGAGGTTCTTATAGTACAAGTCAACTTTTTTGAATTTTAAATTTTAATTTTTTTTGCAGTCAATTAAAAAAATTTAGAATAAAAATTATTAAAAATAAAAAAACGTGGGGGGCCTATTACACCCTCTCCCATGTGATAATGTTTGTTTGTCGGTTCTGACCAACGAATCTTCTTCCTTTTTCTTTCCTTTTTTTTTTTTTTTTGTAGCTATTTTATTTTTATTTTTATTTTTACATTTTTATTCCTTGTCTGAATGACACGTGGTGGTCTCCACCGGTTTCCGCCCACTGTTTACCGTTGGTTGGCAGTTACTGTTACTCTCCCCCCTTACTTAGTACGTGCTCACCCGGGATTTCCGCGCTCTTTGTCCCCTCCTCTTATTGCTAATTCGTAGTGAAACTTTTAGCTCTAAAAATTTGATTAATATTAAAAAAATCCTATATAATCATCTTCATGATGTGAATATTATAGCTGACGTTATATTTTAATTGATACGGTAAAATATGAAAAGATAGATGTTACGTTATGTTTCATTATATATGACGTTACGTTATATTTTAAACTAAAAAGATATAGGACTGTATTATGCATTTATAATGTGTGTTAGAAGAAGGAAAAAAAAAATGTTAAAAGCGGAGTTTGACAACCATTTTAGTTCAAACTTATTTCAAACTTTTTTTTGTCTTTTTTTTTTTAAGTTTTAATATCTTTTTTTCAGAAAAACAAAAAACTTTTTGTCTTTTTCAGAAAATTCAAAAAAATTTACCATATTACAAAAAATACAATTTAAAAACGAACCATGGTTTCCAAACTCATGCCCTAAGAGTAGGAAAAGAATAGGAGAATAAAAACGGATAGTAGAAAGGGAATTGCATATGAGTTTTGTTGAATATGGACAGGGCCGAGCTAGCTGGAAAAGTCCTACGCATCTTAAATCTTTCTCGTGTTCAAACTACCTTTCAAATTGATTTTATGAAAGTAAAAAAAAAAAAAAAAATGAATAAACATAAACATTAAAATAAATAAAAGTAGGAAAAGAAAAAGAATTCCATGTTAGTATAGTTTCTTTGTTAAAGAAGAACAAGCACAAAATCAAAAGTTGGAAGACCTGGATACTCCTCAAGGAGGCAGCTACTGATATCACTGTCTGGTTCTTGTTTCTAATTATGACAGAGTTGGAAATATTTTCATGTTCAACATAATGTAATTATGTGAGAGTTGAAAATATTTTCATGTTCAACGTAATATAATCATGATAGAGTTGGAAAGCAATTCAAAAAATTGTAGTTATATGGACCAATATCGCTTTCCAAAAACATCTAGTCCCTCACATGGGCAATTCAAAGTTTTTATTTTATTTTCTTGTTGTTTCCTTATTTTAGGTCGATTATTAAAACTCTAAAGCCTTACCATATAGTTAAATTAACTAACTTTTTCCTTCTTTCGTTTTTAGTTGAGCTTTGTAGTTGAATTAATGGTTGGCCAAAGAGGTCAAGACATGACATTAATTGCGAACCAAAAATTTGAGTGCTATAGTTTTCACCAAATTTCTGAATATCAAATATATATATATATATATATATATATGGAAACCTGGCATTCAGTTTCAATGTAGCCCATTAATTACCGATCCCTATATGTTTCACCGAAGCGATCGATTTCTTCATTTGGTGTATATATACAAGTCATAAGTTGTTTTTCCCAATGTTATAATTAGTTGGGCAAATAATTATGACTCTTTTGGCTTAAGTACAATGAATGCATGCGAAATATATACAATTATCTACATAGTCATGATGCAAACCTAGGGTCGTTTGGTGATTCATTCCATCTTCAGCTAAAATTTATTTTTTTATCTCAATTTTTTTTTTTTCTGAAAAGTTTTTTTCTTTTCTGAAAAATCAACAAAAATTTTTAACTCAAACTTAAAATTTTCAAACTTCAACTCTTTCACCAAACGAACCCTAAGTACCTTATTATGAAAACAATTTATTGACCCTTCATATAAAACTAAAAAACATGCTTGTTAGGTGTTTAAAAATACATGACGAAAATTTAAATTCTACATTATAGATTCTAAAAATTTTGACATGTATTCTTCAATTGGATAGAATTTTGACAAATACACTAATGATATTCATGATGTGTATCGTTATTCCTTTTGTCCGGTACAAATTACAAAATATAAACAACACCAAATTGGATCCACGTCAATAACTATTACAACTATCAAAATTACTAGAAGAATATGAGGTAAAACGTAAAAGCAACCAAAACCAAATAAAAAATTTTTTTTCGTAGTGTTTAAGAGTTCTACAATTATCAGAAAAATTGGTGATGAAGTAAAGATTAGGTTAGCTTCTTTGACGGCGAAATTTGTTTTCATTTTTCCATAGAGCAATTTAGCCCACAGGTTTTTTTTTTTTTTTTTTTTTTTTTTTTTTTTGTATATATTTTTTTTCAAAGTATTTGCCGACAGTTAATTGCATTGGTTCATCTAATGGAAAATCCTAAACAAAGTTATCTAGATGGCTTTTGGTTCATGCATATCGTTGAGGTTGTTCATTTTACATATTATAATTATCCGTTGATGGGTCTTCCAGAGACTAATTTAGAAACTAACTATCGACAACGACTTGGAAGCCAAAATCGTGGAAAGCTAACTGTTTCTTCTAACCGCTGCGTTTTAATAATAGTTAATCTGCTAATCAATCTGAGTAATCTAATATTTAACAAGTTCAAATCTCATCATTATCTTAATGGAATATTTGGAATATTTAAACTATAAAAAAAAAAAAAAAGTAAGTCTAGGTCTAGCTAGATGAAGTGAATATTCTCTTGCTCGTTACACTAGATCGATCTCACCTGTATCCCACTTTCCAAGTCGTTTTAGCTAATTAACTAAATATTAAACTAATAAACTAATTATATTAATAATGGACTTAATGCAACGAATTGTACAAGCCCAAGTTAACAACTCTTCGTTTTTTTATTTTTAAATTTAAAAAAATTAAGTTCACTGCAAGTAGACAGTTTACCATCCCCCAAATTTAAAGCTGCAAATAGGTTTAATTTTCTTAATTTTTTTTTTTTTGCCCCCCGCAAGGATTGCCTTTGAAAAAGAAGTTCAAGAAGATGGGACTCAAATGTTTTATTGGAAGATTGCCAACATATACGACCCAAAAATCAATGTTGTACAATGGAATGGCGACAAATGGTCTCAGTTTTAGCGTGCAATGCAGTGGCAATATATATAATCACATCATATTCATTGTTAAGAATATCAGCTCTCATCCTAATATTTTAAGTACCAACTCACATATATTTTTAATGATAGATGCAATTAATTAATATGACAATATTTTAAGTACTTATCAGTAAAAAAACGATAACTCATATGTCACATAAGTTAACATTTAAAATATTAAAATTGAGTTAATATCCCTATTATTTTTCATTTAATAATTTAGCATGCTATTATCAGATATATTTAGAGTAGTTTGCAAGACAATTGGAGTCAGAGATTTGGAGATATTTTGATTGGAATTGAGTTGAGTTTTGAAAATATACGTTTGGTTGAAAAAAAAAAAACTATTTGAAATGAAAAAGTGTAAAAACTTAAAACATGTATTTTAAATAAGATTAACAATATAGATTTATTGTGTTATTCTCAAAATTCCATGCAACTTAAAAAAATATTTTATTACGGTTTGAAATAACAAAGTTATTTATTTTTATAGTTTGAGTTTAGTGTGTACATATGCAAAACTTTCATTGGAGATATCTAAACTACCCCAAATGTGAAACCATACAGCAAAGCACTATCTTCAAACCTCACAAACACCCTTTCAGCTTTTTATATTTTTTCAGGATCCAAATTATACTATTTTGATGGTTTAGACTCTTTTGATGGTTTAGACTCTTATATAGACGTTGAGCTGTTAATTTGATTGAAGGAGTTTCGTTCATATACAGAAACACTTTTATCGTAAGGTTAGTTTGATAATGCTTTTGGATACTTCAAAAGTTTTTTACATAAATTACGATGTAAATATTGTATTTGATAAAAGTATTTAAAAGTTATTTACACAAATACTAATGAATTTTAATAGTTATTTGGAGAATTTAGAATTTGTAACTTTCACTTTAATTAATTTCTACTTCTCTAGTAAAAGTAAAAACTATGTCAAAAGTATAACATCTCCAAACTAATCATACATGTGGAATCTCTTATTTTAAGGAAAAAAAAAGGGTAACTGATGGTGTTTAAAAAAAAAAAAAAAACAGTTTCCCCTCCCTTAAATAAGTAAATAAATAAATAAAGAGCTTCGTGTAACCAAATTAAATTTAAGTTTGAATTTGTTAATTGAAAAATAAACAAAAAGGTGTAGATGACTAATATGGAGATAGTAAAGTTTAAATCCCTCAATCTCAGTAAAGCCAAAAAAAAAAAAAAGTTAATTAACTAATGTTGAGACACCATAAGTATCATAAGGTGTGGCTGACTAACGATGTTTGAGGCATGTACCCCAATCAGATCTTGATAATTTAATTTTTATCCCTGACGTTTTTACAAAATTTCAAGTAGATTTTTAATTTTATATAAAAAAGAAAATTATATAATTATACTCCACTCAATAGTAAAATATACATAATTATGGCTATATTAATTAATAGAAAATTACCTTTAATTGGTTTCATAAAGCCGTCCACTGACAAAAAATTTTATGCATGGTTTCTCGATATTGTTTAAATGTTTGTTTGTATGAATATATGCATGTATGTCTCAATAGTACACGTTAATCGTAACTTGTCCGAAGAACAAGTCTTAATTAGATTCTCTGTAGCTGAATATAATATTTGTTGTTTATCTGCTAAGTTATAATCCTATATATGCAAAAGCATATACATATATATATATATAGATAATGCATGAATCCCACCGATAATATGTATGAGAACGTGGGGCTTTGTTCTAGCTAGCTGGGACTTCTTCTCCTTAATTAATATATTCCCTGTTCATCTAAACAAGGAAAAGATTGGCTTTCAGTATCTGAGCCCTTGTCTGGACTTTACTTGACAAGTTCTTCTTTTATTTATATATTTTTTCCCTCGATGAAATCAATAATAAAATTATATGGCTAATTAGTGGTTCATAAGAAATGAGAATATTCCTTGTTAATATCAATCCCATAATAGATCAAGTTGCTAATTATACTAATCCCGTGGCAGTTTTTGTTTATCAGAAAACTATGCCAAATGTACCCCTTTTAGTTATAAGGCTGCAGTAATTTTCTTGTTTGGGAATAGTGATTTTGGAATCTTGTTTTCATCGATCGACAAAAGGAATTCTTCTTGTTTTCTTGCCCTCCTAGAATACATTCAAAGATAATGTAAAGGGCAATTCTTGTCCATCGTTAAAATAGAGAGAGATTCTAATGTAGCTGTAATTATACCATTTATGGGGTTGCCTAGCTAGCTATCTCATTAATTTTAAGGACCTTTAGTGGGTTGTGGTCTTGAGAATATCATGTGTTGTACTTGTTCCATATATATATATATATGTATGTATATGCATGTATATGTATTTAAATGGGTGAATTTACTATGGTCTCAGTCACATGTTATCTTATGACTAAATTTACTATATGGTCTCAGACGTGGAAGGTTAATTTTTTGCTATAAGACAGAGTCACAAAAACAAATAGATAAATGAATTAAATATAACTATGAGAAGGTGATTTAGGTTATAATTAATAGTGAGATCCTTTTCTTCTTTCGATTGTGGTTTTATTTATTTATTTTTTTTTTTTATAACATGAACAAAATCAAATCATCATCAAGTGACAAGTGTTATATGTGATCATCGTTACTAGGCTTTGATTTGATTATATGGATTTATAGTCGTTGGAAAATTGAATAAAGGGGAAAAGGTTAATTACAGAGCATATAGCTAGCAAGAAGTAATTTAGTGGTGAAAATAATAATTAAATTGTGGACTTATATTTAAACACACAGGAACACAAATCAATCATTTATGAAAATGAAGAGGGCAAAAATTGTCTTCCCCTATCTAATTTTCTATTAAACATAAATAAAGTACGAACTTTCGAATAATTGTAGCATAAGCAAGAATTAACAAATTATACTTAGTCTTGATCAAGCAGCATTAATAGTTAAGGAGAGAATTTGTTTAACGGGTAATCTGTCGACGAGGAAACCAAAATCCAGAGTCAAATTGGTATCCATACGTCTTAACGGTAATAATCTTATTTAGTTTCTATTTCCAAACTTCCCTTGAGAAGAAAGCTCTTAGGCTCCAGTCCAAACCCCATGGCCTCTGATTTCTTCATGACCCTCAGCCTCTTGCATGACTCAACAAACATCCTGCAAACAATTATTACATAAAACTGTCAAAATTAAGGAACTAATTAACATAAAATAGAGATTTAAAAGAAAAAAGAAACCAAATTGATAATTAATTTCCATATTCGTTTTATAATATTAATTACAAATGTGCGTACATAAAATTAACTTAGTCTTGCATGTTACAATTAATATGTGTGTGTGTGAGTGTGTGTATGACTCCTTGTCCGTTGAGATCAATTGCGGTCTTTAAAGACAATTTTGTATGAGTCCTACCGACAATATTATGAGAAATTTGGTCCATCATGTCGGTGGTTTATGTGGTCCAAGATGAGGTAATTTAGCATACATTATATATATCGTGTGGAAAGACTTATAGAAGGACAAGAATACCACTATTAGTGAATTAATTACCAGAAACATCATAATTAAGCCTCTAAGTACGGAGCCGGTTTTATGGACAAATGCTCAATTAATTGTCAATTTTTTTTTTATAAAATAAAAATGTGAAATTAATTGAAAATCCTGTGGCTCATCCCACGTTTTACAGGCATTCAAATCTAGTTGTAAGCTTAACCTAACTTCTTGCTACTTCTTATTTTTTGTTCAGAAGGTAATTCTTGGTAGCTGTTATGTAATTAAATTTGAATACATAATTACGGTAGAATTATTGCTCTATTTTTCCCTTTCCCGCCTGATTCACCTTCTAGTATGTAGATTTGTCTAAGTCTTTGTTTGGTGGCATGGAGAGTATTTGACTTGGTGGGTCTATTGACTTTTGGTTTGTTGGGTTTCTTAGACTTAAAGATCCATTTGCTACGTCAGTTTGAGTTGGAATTTTTAAGTTGGAGTTGGTTGACTTTTCAAAAATTAATTAAAATTTTTATTGATTTTTAAAAAAATAAAAATAAAAACAAAAACAAAAACTGAGTTTAAATTTTTAGGAACCGTCCAACCAATTAGACCATTAGAATTCAAAGAACTTGTGTGCAGTAAGAAAAATATTTGAGATTCAATAAAAAAAAAAAAAAGGAAAATATTTGAGGTACTATCAATATTTAATACTATAAATTAATGGGTCTTATTTAGAGATTACTTATCATGAAATCTACCTTTTCTTCATAAGTAGAGCTTGATACCATCAGTGCCTTTTAATAGTACTTAGATAGAAAAGAGTACCGGAACCATGATGTACAATATCAGAAAAATGAAAATGTAGCTTTCTAAACAAGTAGTAATTAAGATCTAAGTCAAGTTCAGAAAGTATTATGAGAAGGTTTAACGATTTGAAATAAAATTTTGACAACTAAAGCAACCACTAAAACGAACAAATTAAGATATATATACTTACAAAGAAGTGTGCAATTCTTTACCCAATTCTTTTTCCTTTTGAATAACTTTTTTTTTTTGGCTTATTTTAATAAACACTAAATATATAATGTGGTAAAAGTAAAATCAAATTTGGCATACCATATAATAATATATATATATATATATATACTAGTTTAAAAAACATGTGCATCACATATATACTAGTTTAAAAAACATGTGTGATGCACATGATTGGACATATTTGAATATGTTTTCTAAATAAAAAATATATAAAAATAGATTAAAAATCAATAAAATACCTAAAATGAGAAAATAAAAAAAATTGTTTTGAAGACAATATTTTGATATTTTAGTGAAAAGTTTTTTTTTAAATCAATGTAATTTATTTATAATGAAATGTCTACAAGAAATTACAAAAAAACACAAAAATTTACAAAATATGCAAAATATAAAAATTATATTTAAATTTTAAAAAATAAATATATTAAGATAATTAAATTATATTTTTATGAAATTTTAGATATACAATGATTTTTTTCTTTCTTTTTAATAAATAGGTCATATAAATATTATATCTATTTTATTTAATGATATCTTTCTTTTTCTTCTATCTCTCACTTCATGGCCCCACTACCCCTCCTTTTTTTTTTTTTCCTTTCTTTTTTCTTTTCCAAATTCCAATGCGTCCACACACACACTCATTCTCTCCCTCCCTCCCTCCCTCCCTCCCTCCGTGTGTCAGCGACACAAAGTGCAAAACACACGTCGTTTCGTGAGGTTTTGGAGAAAACTGTGAATTTTTTTTTCTCTTCGATATATTGTATAGAGGGTTGAAGTGGGTCATATTGCAGGTGTGGAAATAATTTAAATTAAAATGGGGAGGTGGGTTGGTGGAAAGACTTACTCCCAGGGGACATCTCCCACAAGCATCCAGTCTCCATCTTTGTCTTCATAAATTGGTGCAAATTCGCAGCTGTCTGCATCCTTCAACCTCTCCCCTGTCAACAAAAATTTCTTTTATTATTATTTTTTTAAATTTATACCCCCCTGTTCTTATATATTCCTCAACTTTCCTAATTTCATTTTCTACTCAATTATTTTTATTATTATTCAAACTATAATAAATTAATCTTGTTCACTGGAATAGTTGTCATCGTTCTTCTCAAGTCCCTATTGTTTTGTTTATCCATATTTCCGTACTTACATACAGATAAAACGTAATATTATACACACACACACACGTATATATATATATATATATATGTCTATATATTAGAATATTAAAAAGTGCAATCAATTTAATTAAAACTGAAATCAAGGCAATTATCTTTATTCCTGTGGTCGACCTTGAAGAAAACAGTAAATGAAAAGGAAAAAAAAAGAGGTAAAAATTAATTATGACAAGCTAGACTTATTAAGGGATTTTTTGAAAAATAAAATTTATAAAACCCTTTGCAGATAGTTTCTCTCTACTATTTTTTTTTTTAAAACTCCAAAGAAACAAGGAGATTACAAAAAATTAAAAAAAGAATGTTAGAAGAAAAAAATGACAAGACTAGGTAGATATTAACACTAAAACTTACCCATGCCAAAGCAGTCAAAGAGGTTTTCCAAAGCCATGGCAAGATCCGAATAGCCCTTGTGCATGCTCAAATCTATTTTACGAAGAAAAGGTGCACCATCCATGCTCACTTTCACGTACAGTTTTTCGTTTTTGTGGTCATTATTATTAAAGCTATTCTTCCTCCTATACGAGCACACCGGAGGCCATCCCACCACTGGGTTCTTCGTTCCCCTTTTCCGGTCAGCGCTATGTTCCTCCTCCTCCACGCCGACCACCACCTCCCCGCCGCCGATATTAATCTCCGAGAACACCCTTTTCTTCTCATTTCTCTCTCGACCGCCTCCCGGAAGTCCCAACCTCAGCTCCGTAATTTCAAGTCCTAGCCATTCTTTTGCCATATTATTCTCTCTCTCTCTCTCTCTCTCTCTAAGATATCAAAATTCTAGTGAATACAATATTTTTGTTACAAATATATATATGTATATATCTAAATAATATAATATGCGAGTCTTTTCTCTTTGGAATCAAGATGTAAATTGAGTGTCTTGTGTTTTGTAGAGTGGTTATAATTTCAATTTGATGATGACAATATAAAGGAGTATTCACTCATAGATATATATGTGTGTGTGTGTGTGTGTTTGTGTATATATATATATAGAGAGAGAGAGAGAGAGGACATTGTGGGAGCAATTACAGGTCAAATATGGTTTAATGGTCGGTCACAGGAGAGGCAAGTGTGGGGACTATTTGCCCCCCTAGAGACGCCAATAGAGGCCGGCACCATAAGTTGGATATGGGACAGATCCTAAGGCTGTTCTGTTTCTTTGATTTGGTGGGATTTGATCTTTGCCGTCCGATCCGATTACTTGGTTACATGCCATGTGATTTTGCCTGATTTGTGGGGGAGTACTACCCGGTACTTCTTACAAATTAAATTATGCTAGTAGGGCTTATTAGTACCATCCGCAACACGCTAGTATGTTTCACTACACGCGCATGCATATAATATAAGTGTGTATGCATATAATATGTATACATGTACAATGTGTATGCGTATACATGTAAGTATCAAGCATATATTCGTTTGTACGTTATGTATATATCCTTGAAGTATAACGTCATGATCTCATCGTGCATTGCATTTGTCGGTTGATGCCACGTTACAATATTCATACGTGTTATGCATGATATTATGCTTTATAGACATACATTATGGAGAAAATGAAATTGGTTTTGCAAACCAACGTGGGACCCGAAGTATGCTATATATATACATGTATATATTTGTATATGTGTATATTTTATTTGTGAGAACTTCAAAAGCAGAGTCAAGTACTTCACACAATTTTGTGGTGGCCCGGTGACAACCGCGTTAAATAACCATCAGATACACTTGTTGGACCCCATGAAAACTACCTGGCAAGTGGCAAGTCAATCAGAAGCCGTACTCAACCTGCTGATCATAAAAGCCATGTCAAATTAAATTTGATCCGTTTTGGTAAGAGAAATTTTATATTTTTCCACTTCGAAGCTCGGAATATTGGTAATTCAAATACATTTTCTAGTGGAGCCGAGCTATAGCTTTCGTATAACTTGGGAGATAGAGAATGATTTATATTATTTGTATATATGAATTACAATATAAATTAGTTAAATATATATATGATTGTAAACAGCTCCGTTTGGTTCACCAGTTTGAGTTGGAAATTTTAAGTTTCAACAGTAATTTTTGTTGACTTTTCAGAAAAGACAAAAAACTTTTTCAGAAAAGACAAAAATTTTTTTAGGAAAAGGACAAAAAAATCAGTTCAAACTATAGTTTGAACTGATGAACCAAACTGATGCATAATCTAGTGGTAATTTCACACTCAAAATTTATCATAAGGTGAATAGTTTAAATTCTCCCACTCTCAATTGAAAAAAATTTAAATATGTGATTTCCAATAATAATTGTAATTTACAAGCTGTTTATGTACACTTAATACAAGATTTTGCGATAGTATAATAATTGCATTTTAACATAAATAAAAAGAGGAAAGTAGATATCAAAGAAGTTCATAATTAGAACACATCTTTTGCGCAAGTAATTCGTCCTATGTATAAAATCCCCTCACTCTAATTTATTAATAAAAATACAATAACATAATAAATAATATAATCTAACCACAAAAGATTAGCCAAAAATTAAAACAAACATGACCAAATACTACAGAAAAAGAGCCAAAATATTATTACTACAGCTAGCTACCATCAAATAGCTTTGCTTAGTTCTTTTCCAGGTAAAACATGAATATATATATATATAGAGAGAGAAGTCCAAAACAAGGTGGTCGGCGTTACCAAAGAGGCTTTCTAAATTAGTATAAAGAAGCTTTCATATTTAAAACCCTCAGAGGATCCTTTTAAAATTCAAATCTTTGATTAGACTCAATACAATAGTCTATTATAACATTAGAACACCGCTTGATCATGGTGTAAAGATGATCACTTAGTTATATTACTAGTGTTTTGTACCTGTGATAACGACGTGTATTGATCACATTGAAGGAATCAATAATCGTATAAGACATACAATTATGTGAATTGGAGTCCATTATTATTGTCACATAAATAATAGAGAAATTAAATATATTGTAAACATTACTTGAAATTCTTTAACATTTTCGTTTCATTCTTTTACATGGTAAAATAGCGATTAAAAATGTTTTAAAATATTTTTTTGGGATCATTAACCATCATCCTCTTGCATATTCTTTCTAAGAAAAAAATGAGACAAAGCTCATGGCATTCAAAAGTCCTTGTTTTCTGTTCATAGAAAATGAGCACATAGAAAAATAAAACATATTAGGTAGCTAAGATTTATTGCTCATGGGTGGAATCTCATAAAGTCCTCTCTCGTTGAATCTCAAACTCTCTTGTCTTCCCTTCAACCCAAAACGGTCCTCGTGACTATATTGATGCCCGATTTTGGCTATTCCAAAACCTGACACAACCTCTTATGTTTGTCTAGTAGTAGTGTTTGCCACCCAATAGGTTATAGACATATACACACACACGTATACGTATATAATAGGTTACACACACACACATATACACACATATGTATATATATATGTATATACATAAATATGCAAGATGAGAACGTATTTCTTTCCGAGATTCCTTCTATAATGGCCAACGTTTTCAGTGAACAAGATACCCAATATGAACCAACCAACAGTCTATTCATCTTTATTGAAAATAGACACGTCTAGGACATGACAACCAAGTTGCTTCATTTTTCATTTCTTTTCTTTTCTTTTCTTTTTAATTTTTTTTTTTGGGCTGAAAAAGAACCAAGTTGCATTTTTATATGATAATGTCAATATCAGGATGGAGCTCAGGTGAGGCTGTTTTCTCGACTTCGGACTAAATTAACTAATAAAGGGACCCCAAATAATTAGTTAAGCTATCGTCTATATAAATAAACGGCCTTAAAGAAAGAGTATATGTTGGGGATTGCCCTCTTTCTGTAGATGCAAATTAAAACGTACATATATATTCAGCATCATTGACGTTGATGTGTAGTACTAGAGGCTATAGATGTTTATATTAACGAGTGTTTGACATACCTTCTCGAATCTAACAAAATTCAATTTAAAAAAAAAATCCCAATGTAGTTTTTCACTTTTTTAAAATTTATACCACACTTATTTTTCTATCTTAATTTATACATCTATTCAATTCAAGTCCAAAATTTTCAATTCAAGATGGTATTCGAAACAAACAGGGACTCGGCCTCGTGATTCAACTATTGATAAAAAAAAAAAAAAAAAAAACAGAAAAATTTAACATGAAACTAATGATGATATGCTTCGTGCAAGTGATCATTACTTCGCTTCGTTAATTGGGTGCTAATTTGGGATATGTTGTCGGATTATGTTGATGTTTGATGTTACTTTTTTTTTTTCCCCTTTTTTTCTCAATGAGACAATATATGTGTTCTTTTATTAGAATTTAAGTAAAATAAATAAATTACGTGGACCATAATAAAAGACCATAAAAGTGATTATTTATCAATTTTCTAAAGAGAGAGAGCAAGAGGAAGATACTAATCAAGAAAAAGCATAATTAATTAGTACCCTTGATGCGGATGGCAAGCATGATTAACGTTATTTGGTTTGAGATCAATCATTTGATTTATTGTGTCAAAATTAGCATGCAAGAATCACATACTCCACAAAATAATTAAGACAACTTCAATATACAAATCCTAGCAAATCTTATACGTAAAACAAAATGTTCATTTTTAAACCGATCAATAGAAGAAAACTGCAGAAGAAGCTCAATATAGTAGATATGTGTATGAATATCATAGCCTATATATAAATCTTCCTTGTGATTATCAGCAAAGTGTTATACTGATATATTCCCTCAAAATTAATTTGTTTTTGTTAAAAATTTTTTTTAGGTCATGTCTTTCTGGTAGCAGCTCCCCGATATAACGCATAAGTTAAACCTACCATCATAAGTACTAAATGATCAGAAAATCTACCCTCGATTTGATATGTATGATATATATGCTTTCGAAGATATTATAGAAATTAAATATATATATTTATATATGTAGTTCAGTTCAAAGTCTCAAGTTTCCATGTCATTGGATGTTGGACCAAATAAAGGCGTAAAAAATTTGACAATATTTTTATTACGTGCGTCGCACATGATGTTATGCCTTCCATGCATGTGCTTACGCGTCTTAATTAAGTTGAAGGGAATATTAATTAATAATCCCTGTTTAAGGATCAGGAGAAAGCGATTTTCAAATAGAGGAAAAAAAAGAAAAAAAAAACCTTTAAACTGATAAATCAAGTGGAACCGGCCAAATCGCATTATGGAGTTGTTAGTCTTAAAATAACTAACCAAAAAAAATTAAAAGACAGCATCTGATGGTTAGGTTTCTGTAACTAAATGTGGTTAATTTGAGCACATGCCTATCTTATAAATAAGTGTGTGTGCATAAATATATATGTATATATATCATTTATTTGGGCAGTCTCTTTTCTTTGGGTAGTTAAGAAAATATGGCTAACTTCGAATGGGACCCAACATAAGAATGTGCCGTATGTATATACAGTGACGAAGCCACAATTTTTTTTAGGGGGACTGATGACTTGTATCAAGGGTAATATATAAGAGAGTTATTTGAGCAAGTTTTTATTTTTAAGGAGGCTATTATGAAAATTTAGTTAAAATTATAGGCTATTTTTTAAACAAAACAAAAGTTGAGGGGGGCTTAATCCCCCCTAGGCCTCCTCTCCCTACGTCCCTGCGTACACACACACACACACATATAAAGCCTATAGCTCTTTAGCTACTAGAATGACTATGTTATGGCATAATGCACAAGGGTACATAGAAAAGGTCAACTGGGCAGTGAGAAATGGAATTTTCTGTCACACTCGGGAACTCCCAAAATTAATTATGGTAAGTTTTGTGACAGTGAATTAAAAGTTGTTATTAATCAAAATAACTAATTGAGCGGCATAAGATCAGACATCATAATACACAAGTAATCTCTTTCACAAAAAAAAAAAAAAAGATAAATATAATAATAATAAAATAAAACTATAATGTCTAGGTGAGCTTTTAGCCAAAAAAAAAAAAAAAAAAAATCTAGCGGACCTCAATGGGTAAAAAGTAAATTCTGGGATTGGTTTAGCTTTTAATTTTCTTGCGGCCTAATCTGTATATAGGTTCTCAATGTATAGACACGGTAAAACTTAGGACATGTTTGCCTACCATTTCATTTCAACTTAAACTGTACTTTTTTTTGTCTTTTTCCCAAAAAGTTTTTGTTCTGAAAATTCAAAAAAATTTACTATTACAACTAAAATATTTTAACTCAAACTAACAAACCAAACAAACCCTTAATAATTACCTATTAGTTTCCATGTACATAAGTACGATTACTCTGGTGTCCTGGCACTCCTTTTTGCCGGATACGAACGGTACTTATAACGATTAGTGTTTTGAGTTGTATTAAGTAGTATCTTAAATTGTACCGGTTAGTCTCTTTGGTTATCCCCCCTTCTTTCTCTTTCTTTCTCTCTCTTTCTCTCTACCGACGGACGGCTGGATGCTAGGTGGCAGAGTATTTCTAAGTAAGAATTGTGATGTTCATATTGTCTTTTTTTTTTTTTTTTTTGGGCTATTCATATATATTGTCTCTACCATCCATGTTTGGAAATTGGAATCTAACAACTTTAAATTGATATATCTGTATATATATTTTAGAGATGTAAATTGCTATACTTACAAGTTCCTTAGTGCAATCTTACATCTTCCAAGAAATTAGTTTAGGTACAAAAACTGTTCACGTAATTTGATTACTTGATGGAGATGATTATTAATGATCATAATATTGAAATTAGCAAGCCTAATTATAAAAATGCGAAAGTGTATCAATATAAAAAGCCAAAGTTTGGAAATTATTATGATTCCTAATCGGTCTTGAAATAAGCTTAATGAAAGTGACTCATTAATAATTGTAAAGGGCCATATCCATATATATCCAATTATAAGTTGGCAGACAAAATTGTCCGCCATAGCCAATGGCCACTTTCCTTCATTGAATTAAGATGGGTTTCTAGACTAGTCTCCCTCTATTCGACAATACCAAGAAACAATTTTCGCTAACACGTAATCCAAAAGGGCGCCATATATTGTTAGTTAACCCAACATATTTCATTGGTGTTTTAAATTAGAGATATGTTGGAACGCAAATGCTTTTCTTTCTTTCTTTTTTTTTTTTAGTATTTATTTAATAAACATACTAAGTTTCGTTAAATTAAAAATTGACCGTAATTTATTAAAAATAATCAATCAATGATTGATCGCTTGACGGACAATGACCAATCACAAATTGTGTTTTTACCAATCAATACTGATCATTTTCTTTCTTTTAAAAAATTAAAAAAAAAAAAAAGAAGTTCGATCATTTTTTAAATCAGTATTCAAAAACTACCCATACCTATATAGTTGTATATATTAGAAATTAATGATTTTATCATGGATTACAATGATAAATTATTTGATTTAGTGTGTGTATATACATATATGCAGCAAAAAATAAACTTGACTTAATATTGAGAAGCCGTTTTAGTTTTATTATAGAGTTAAAAAGAGAAAAATGTTTCTTTCCAACCGAGCATACGTTTCTTTTGGGTTTGACAAGGAGAAAGGAGACTTATTAGGGCATATTCCCACAAAGAGGCACACGTGATGGAGTTGTCTCCGGCAACGTTCCTGGGTCTCCTTGTCTTTGTCTTCATGAGGAAATTAAATTAAAGAGATCCCACCAAGACAACAAACCTAATCTTTCAGATTTTGCTACATATATATTTGATCATTTTAACAGATCATCAAATTAATTACCGGGCCGGGTCAGGTCGGATTGCCCAAAATATTCACTCTCAAAGTGGACCTTGCGTGATATCCGATTTTGATCCTCACGCGTATGCATATGTACACACACACACACACACACACACACACAACTTATGGGGACACCAAATTGGGTAAACTTATTTTACAATTTGACATGCTGCGTAAGAAATTTGGAATCTTGTATGTATGTACGTATATATGTATGTATGTACATATAGATATTTTCATGATGGTTATTTTGTGTGGTTGAAATATTACCATTTCAATTTGTCGCATAGGTTTGTGTAAAAGTTGGATAGAAACAATGACAGATTTTACGAATTAATTCTACCTGAATTATTTTGTTAATATCAACCATGTTCTTGAACTTAAATTGTACTATATATAAGAATTTACATCAATTAAGAGCATCATTGTAGCAGTCCAACCAATACTTTGTCCAACAGAACGAACACCTTGGATTGTAAATATGCCATTGGTTATCTGATAGAGTGATAAGGTATTATATTCTATTCGATAAATTCTTGGGTTCAAATTCTGTTGTGATAAATATGATACATGGATGATATCCACCATAAAAAAAGAATATGCATGCATCTCTAAAAGACTAAGATTATTTAGGTACGCCGTTTTGTGTGCTTATAATCAATTTTTCTTATAAAAGGGAAAAAAAAAAGTTAAATTATATTACAGCTTCCAATTAACACAAAAACACCATGTACATGGTTTACAAGTACTAGAAATTATCACTTCATGATGTGGTCATCCATGGTATATATATATCAAAACTCTAATATTTGCATTCCAAATCTCTTAAAACTGCTTCTCAAAACTAAAGCCCTATAAACGTACCAATAATTTCGTTTGATGGAATTCTCCTTTTAGGGTGATTTTTGTTGAAACTACAAGGGAACAAGTGGGATTATCTAGTCTTCTCAATTGAGTGTTCGGACCCACACCAGCAACTCGCATATTCGGTCATTTGTGCTTGATGTGAAAGTAATATATATAGTTAATGTGTGTGTGTGTGTGTGTGTGTATATATATATGTATAGAAGTATGCAACACGTTGAGGTAAGGTTGGCCCCCAAGTCATTGTTCTTAAATGGAATTCAAAACACGAGACGTACTTCCAAATTCGTAATTCCTTTTCTTTTCTTTTCTTTTTTCCTTCCTTTTTTTTTTTTTTTGCACTGCAAATTCGAAGGAGTTCCTTGTATGAATATAACCATATATATAATCATAATTATTGAATGAGAAATCTGTGGTTCAAATTCTTTTAGGGAGAAAGAGTAGACAAATTGTGGTCGATCAGATTGCTAAAGGAACAAAAAGTTCACTTATATAAATGATTGAAATAATGATTTTCCATGAATTTGAATTAAATACATATGAGTTTGGAGAAATATTTTAATGTAACTTAAATCTTAGAATTTGTTAGTTTCTAGGAAAAGAGTGTAGAAAAACTGAAATGACAAAAGTCAGAAAGTAAATAAATCCACATCCATACAGTCCTAACTTGTCTACTTTAGAAAAAGGTGAAGCTGATTTACAGAGAGAGAGAGAGAGAGAGAGAGAGAGAGAGAGATGTCAACTTTAGAAAAAGTTGAAGATGATTTATGGAGAGAGAGAGAGAGATTGTCTCCTGATTGTTGTATAAAAGTCATAGTTTAAAGAAGCTAGAAAGAAGAAGATGCACGATACGTTTCTACTCCTTTCGCTTTTTAATTTCTTAAAGCGCATTAAAAGAAGAAGAAGAAGAAGAAGATAGTGAACGAAAAGGAGGAAATATTCAATGTTTTCAGTCTCGAAGAAAAGTTCCTTGTCTAGAAGATTGATCAACTCTATCATAGATGAATTGATCTCAGTCGAATGATTTGAATTAAACAACGTACGACTGTAATTCTCTTTATTCCGGGCCTCATACAATAGATATTGCACTTTACTAAAATCCTATAGTCAATATTTATAAGTCTAGTTTTAGACCTAAGGTAGGGTTAGGGCTGTTTACAGTCAGTTTGATATGGGTTTTTTGGTTAAACCATATTGACCATATAAAAAAAACAAAGGGTTTGTTTGCTTCATTAGTTCAATTCAACTCTAACCGTATTGTTTTTTGTCCTTTTCTCAAAAAATTTTTATCTTTTTTCCAAAAAGTTTTTTGTCTTTTCTGAAAATTCAAAAAAATTTACTATTACAACTAAAATATTTCAACTCAAACTAACCAACCAAACACACACAAAATTATTTTTTGGATAGTTAGGATGATTTGATATTTTAAAAAATTAAATCAAATTATAGATAATTGGTTTGGGTGGTTTAGACTTAACCCTAAAGAATTTTCGATATTTCACATACATTATAATTCGTTCATCTATAAAAAACAAAGATAACCGCCAAAGTAGCAAACATTATAAAATTGTCCATCCATAACGATAAAGATAACATCTAAAAATATTCCCAATCTAGTTCAAAATAGAAAATGTCTAAAGTTCCTCATCCAGAGTTTTAAAATAAACCACAACCAAAATAAGGTAATTAATAAAACCAATTGTTATTGAGAAACAACAAAACAAAAATATTTTAAAACTTATACAAAATGATATAGGTATATTATTGGGCAGATAATTCGTCATCAGTGATCGGTTTTAGACCTTAAACCACTTAACCAAACCACCCACCAAAATAATTACAAAAAAACGACCAAAACCGATGAATCATCTGAAAAGAGTTAACACATTTCGTTCAATTTAATTTGAATTGAATCAGTTGATTTTTACTTTAACGAACTTTTTAAACACCCCTAGATGGGTGCTCATACCATATAATCTTCTCTCATGTCAAGTGAAAAAAGGAAAAATATGGACATTTAAATATTTGCTAAGCCTATTATCCTAACACTAAGCCAGTGCAATATCATGCCTTAACCGAACTCCATCTCAAAATAAAGCTGTTGCCAAAAACAAACCAAAAAAAAAAAAAGTAATCAATAGTTATAAGCAAAGCTAAACGATAATACCACGTATGATTCCACTTATTTATATAAAGGTATAGAGTTTGAATCTCCATCCCAAATAAAATAAATAAATAAATAAATAAAGTTGTTGAATACTCCTACTTCCTTACATTGACATAGACAGTTGTAGTGGACAACCTAGTGGGCCACAGTAAGATGGGCCTAGGCCTAAATGAGCCTACTGGAGTCTATTTGCTTTCTTTCACGTGCTTCTTCGACAGAGATTTCGGACAATTGTCCTCACCTTGCCCGCAGGTAATGACTCATAGTAACCTTGTCTGGATCGAAAGATATTTCCTTTCTATGGACGTAAGTTTTGTTTTCTTAATTTTTGCTCTCAGCAAAATAATCTGAAAAAAGTTATATTTTATTTCTAAAAATTGGTCCACACATTTAGATATTTCTTGAGTGGGCCATAAAGCTTTACTTAGTTACATGTCGTTTAGATTTGGATGATTCGTAAGATTATCCCCAAAAATACATTTGCCTTATTAATATTCTAGCTATAGCGGTTTAAGTTTTTGACCTCTAATTGAATAAGTCAAAAGTCTGTATTATATATCATGCCAAAATTATCATTGGCTAATCAAAAAAGTAATCTACTAGATGTTACAAGAATCAACATGCTTGGATCATTGACGGTCTCTGTTCACCGGTCATTAAAGAGTATTCCGTTAAATAATCTATCTTAGTATTTTTTTTTATCTCCCACACAAAATGGTCTACTGTCTTCGAATCCAATCTACGAAGAGTACTATGATATATTAACTAACTTATTAGCATATCTTTAACTTCTAACACAAAATGATTGGCCGTCTCGCACTTGATTGCCGAAAATCTACCAAATTATTTTTTATTTTCAACACAAATTGGTCATCTTCTACTCTGATCACCAAGAGCATTTTGGTACATTACTTTTGCTAATCTACTAAAATATTTTTCACAATTCAAAATACCTGCCTATGAGATTAAAAATCCGTATAAAAAAACATAAAATTACAAAAATATTACATGAAGAGAATCCAACATCAAAACATGATAAATTCTCATAAATACAATTCCATGTACCAAAAAAAAAAAAAAAACCATCAACAGTAACAACAAGAAGGAAAAGAAAAAGGATCCATAAGGATACCAGTGGATCTCAATGCCGTTGAATTCTAGTTCCGTATCTGTCTCAATCATGAAATTGAAAAAACTCAAATTAGAGAAAAAAAAAAAATTGACAATCCAATATTGATTTAGTTAAAAATTCCAAACTACGACTAAAGGAGGATTGAAAAAACCATAAATAGATACATATTTAATGTGTTGTTTCCCAAATTTTAGATTTTCACATGGACATAAATTGACATGTGCTGGTCCTTTTTATCGGAGAAATAGGCCAGTTAAACTTTTAAAGAAATTAAAGTCGGGCCGTTGTATTCCGGTTGGACAACTGAGTTTCAAAACACGCGGGACAATAAATCCTCAACCATATCTGATAAATAGCATATTTACATAAGCTAAAATGAGTGAATAATAGATGTTCGAAACCGTTAAACTGAATAGTATTTACAAGTAAATAATTATTTTATTCCTTAAATAAATTTTAATTATTAAATAAATAATTTATTTATTCCTAATAAAAAATGTATTAATTATTCATAAATGTATAATTTACATTTTTTTCCCTAAATCCTTGGCTAAAAGAGGAGTCCAATTTAACCACGGATATGTAGACAATAATACACAGCAGAAAACAACTAACAAGATCATAAAATATTCATGTTTGTCAAATTTCCATGAAAGAAATTTATCTAGACATTCAACGAATTACAAATTTTCTTGGCATCCAAACAATCCTGGCCCTCAAAATTTCAGACTCATTTTGAACAAGACGAAGAGTGTGTGGTCCAGCTCAAGTAACCCATCATCTGGTTTTGAGGCCAAGGCACCTAATGATTACAACGAACTCTTCTTCCCACACTCCTTTCGAAACTCCAATCCCATAGCCCTTTGTTTGTGTGTCTCCATTACTGAATCTGGAGAACTCAAATTGTAACAGGTGTATCGAAAGCGATTCCTCTAATAGGATCACCCTTGATAGAGTTATTACGTCATGATTTATATATTTATTTAACTTTAGAACTACGCAATTGATTATGAAAAATCATTCAGTAGTTTTTGTTTTGAATCATTAAAAATTATACTAAATTTAAATTTGATTACTTTGAGAATCCAATCAAAATATTTGACGTGGTTCACATGTTGACTGACATCTAGATCGGTCCATTGAGGCTGCAATATTTTCTCATTTTATAAACTTTTAGAGTCGTTTGCTTTTCACAAAACTAATACACATGTGTATTTATACACATACCGATAAACCAGTTCGAACTTAATCTGCTGTATGAAAATCTATGGCCCTTGGTTTTGTTCGATATCCCTTAACGATGGGATCGCAGAAATCAGTCAAGATAAACTTGAGTTCCTCTCTGGTTTCTTCTATGATAAGATACCATACCAACTGTATACACACAATATACCAAACAAAAAGGAACCACACCAGAATTATTATATTATACCCAAAATCAAATTTAAAAGGAAAAATCATAGTTAATTTCAAACGAAGACGACCATAAACTGCCAGAATGATAAGATTCTACTAGATATATTGTGAGTATATTTTGACCACAAAATAGTTGTTGATAAAAGGGTCATTTCAACCTGAGTGCTCTAAGCAGAGTTTTGCCTGTACTTTAGTCACGGACAAGCCAGTCTCTGCGAATTTCGTTCTTTCCTGATGCACATGTCCGTGTCTCTACTTGAACAACATCGCCCCTTCCCAAGATATTTCAACAGAAAAATAAGTGTACTGTCAAATAATTAAAAGAATGGTTAAAAAAAAAAAAAAAGAAATTAAGGGTTTGTTTGGTTTATTGGTTCATTCTAACTCTAATTGTATTTTTTTTTGTCTTTTTTCCTAAAAATTTTTATCTTTTTCTCAAAAAATTTTTTGTCTTTTCTGAAAATTCAAAAAAATTTACTATTATAACTAAAATATTTTAACTCAAACTAACCAACCAAACACACACAAAAATACCTTTGGGAAAGCTTGATATTTAAGACTTTTTTTTAAATTAATTTATAGTGTGTAGTGTTTTTGCATCAGTATCAACTAATATTGTTTTTAAATAGATTTAAATACAGAAGTTTTGAAGACAGGTTGCCATGAAGGATAGTCATCAACTACAATTTGCGTCCTATAGGCAACCCAAATCAAATTCCTTCCGCTCATTTCCAGTGTTGAACCGAAGCCCTTCATCGCGATCCCCGCACTTTTCAAGTGGTTCAGTGTAGATTCCTTCACAAATATTTTCCATTAAAAAAAAATTATGGTAAAAGGGGTTTGTTTGATGATCATATTCATAAATCAGGATGATCATTTGTTTAGAACTAATTAAGTACCTGCAAAACATACATCGACAAAAAAAATAGTTATAATAATTACTTGTAAAAGATGAACTAAAGCTGCAATGGATATATTTTGCCATCGACGCCTAACTCGTACGATCTAATCGAGAAAGTTTGCTGGAAATAAGCTTTTCCTGCATCAATCTCCCGCTGTATGTGTCAAAGTTAATATTCCCAGCGAGTTTCCCAGCTGGTTTCAAACCAAATTGTTCCAATGTTTTATGCATGTATAGCTGCAGATAATTAAATATAAAAACTTATGCATTAGAATTAAGGCTAAAAAAACAGTCAAGAAACCTCTCTTATTTCCAACAATACCACATTCCATGACATTGTTCCCTTATTTCCATTCCCATTGTTCAGTAAATACCCCAAAACAAACGGCTGGATATAAAGAAACATTAACTGAGGGACAACCTACATATTACAATCTGACATCGCTCATAGGTAGGGTGCATGTAGAGTAATAGTTTAAAAACATGAGGTTTGAAGCTAAGTTATCGAGTAATCCTACAGCCCGGTCCAACGTAGAAACATGTTTCTATAAACTTTTTTTTTTTTTTTTTTTGTCATTTTTCTTTAATTTTATTATTTATTTTTTCAAATTTTTTTAAAAAACTCAAATTTTAAAAGTCCATAATTTTATTATTTTAAGTCGAAATAAGTTAATTTTTTTTTTTCAAATTACATAAAATTTCAAAAAGAACGAAATAAGATTGATATTACTCCTTTTTTTTCGAATACGTTTCAAGTTTTTATACTTTTTCATTCCAAACAGTTTATTTTTACCAAACATACATTTTTAAAACTCAAACCATTTTCAACTTCCACAGTACTGGCTCCAAGCGGAGCCAAAAAGAAAGGGCAATGTTTCTTTGTAGAGATACACATACCTGATTCTGAAGTTGTAGCTGGAAAAGATTGCCATTTGAAACTTCCTTACATAGAAGAGTTTGGTTATTGGATACGTCTCCAGCTAGTGGAGAGAGATAAGGTCTTCCTTTTGTCCGCATTTTAGAACTAATTAATAAAAAAAAAGTTTTTATATGTATTGTGTACGCAGGAATTAGTTTAGTATTATTTTTAATCCTGTCATGTTAACATGTTTTTTTTTAAATGATAATTGTATTTTGGATCAATAAAATACAAACATCAAGATTGTGAATGACCTCATAACATAAAAAAACTTAACCCCAAATACAAATTGGCTCCACAATAAATTCTAATGAAATGCACAAGAGGATAAAACATGTACTGAAATCCAATAATAGGAAATTGAAAAAGCACATTAATCATTGAATACACATATGACTCTTTCAACAATATCACTTCAATTGATGGAAAAACTCCAATCGATCGAGACTAAGACACCCGTAATAAAAAGGTCCCCCCCAACATCACATAGCAGATTGGATAAACAAATAATATGAAAGCATGGGTAAACCACCTCTGTTATTACAAAATAAGCAAAAAAAAAATACCAACAAAATACAAGGTGGAAATAACATCGCTTTTAGTTTAAACAAATGACTATAACAAAAGGAAGAAAAACCCTGGACATCATGGATAATACTTCCGATGACTAGCCAACAACACGGCCAAAAAGACCAAAATGCATCCTCTCCGACCATAAAGCCATCCCTCCCACCAAAACCATCATCTTGAAGTCCAAAGCATCTTCTTTAAGGTTGGTAGCCCGGTGACTAACCAAGAGGCGATGTTGGACTCTGGTTTTATAGGAGAAATACGAACGGAGCAAACCTTGGGACATAAGACATTGGAGAAAGAGAGAAAAAAATATTTTAGTTGCACTTATTTGAAAGTTAATAATTAACATGTTGTACTAACATAATCATATACTCTTATCTCTTGTATTGTGTGCCCCATATATACATTTATATTATATGTAAAACCTCACAAAAAGGAAAAATGATTAGTTTCATAAATATCCCATTAATTATGTACATGTACCCTATTTTATTTTACCACCTAAATTATTAAACTTATTTTTTATGTCTCTTGATACATACAAAGTCATTCAAGTTGTCCCTTTTGTCTATTTCAATTTATTACTTAACTGTTTTGGTGACATGACATGAAATTAACAGCTAATAAATAGTATTTTTAAAGAAAATCACTAAGTATTCAAACAACTGTATATTAAAACATAGTTAAATCAGTTTATTATTTCCCTAAAAAAGAAGAAAAGTTTATTATTAACATAAATCTAAAATAAAAACAAAAAATAATTTAAGGTTTCCCTCTCATCATCTTCATCTCTCTCTTCCACGCCCACCAACGCCATCCACCACACCAAACTCTACAACTATCAAGCTAAACTTCATCATATCAGTATTCTCTCTCCCCTTCCCTCGCATTCTCTCCCTCCTCTCTGCTTTCTTTATGCTCGATGATGCCAGATTTCTACGGCACATCCCAGGTCAAATGGGTGGGCGTGGGTTTCGCAGGACAGATTTGGAGGGCGGCCGACGGAGTCAGCACGGACTTCATATCGATGATAGAGTGTGGCCGGCAATGGTGAATCCAAGAAAAGGAAATTTTGGGTTTTTTTTTAATAATATTTTTGAAATGAAAATTGGGGTGTTTTAGTCTTATATTTTGTAGAAGAAAATCATGAGAAAAATCAAAATGAAAAAATTATTAAATCTCACGTGTTAAAAAATCTGTTTGTGGGGGGGGGGGGGGGAGGCAAATTGACGACTCCTGGGTCATGTACTGATGTACACACTTGCCATACTTTTTTTTTTTCACAATTAAAGCTTATTATTATTATTATTTATTTTTTTGGAAAGTTTCAGCAGTAAACGTTTCGTTCAGAGAAAACATCATGGGAAGAAAACAAAAGGAATGATGGAGCTCAAGATTATGAGATGGTAAACTTTCCATACATTTTTTTTTCTCAATAAAAGCTTATTATTATTATTATTTTAATTTTTTGTAAAGTTTCAACAGTAGACGTTTTGTTCGGAGAAAACAACATGGGAAGAAAACAAAAAGAATGATGGAGCTCAAGATCATAAGATGGTAAACTTTTTTTTTTTTTTTTCCTGAAAATTATAAGATGGTGAACTGAGCATTGATTAATGTTGTTAATAATTATTGATGGTTGGGTTCCTTTGATATGATATGATCTTCCCGATCTTATTTTAATTTTAATGTTTTATTTTTATTTTTATTAATATTATTTAATAATTAAGGTTTTCATTTTAAAATAATATTTATTAGTCTTATTTCCATGCCACATCAGCAAGACTGTTAAAGTTATTGATGGAAGTGGATGGAATGGGTAATTTGAATGATTTTGTAAGTATTAGGGAGCACACAACAAATGGTTTTAATAATTTAGGAGACAAAATAAGATAGGGTACATAGTTTAAAGGCATTCATAAAATTAATCCAAAGAAAAAAATACACACACATATATGCATGTCCACTTCCACCCCCGTTTACTTGCTACATATGCGTGTGTTTTAACAAATTGAACTCCAAAAACTATCATCAGCAGATATACTGTAAAGTGCATTACAATATCTAACCAAAAAAAAAAACCAGTACATTTTTTTTCTTCAGAAGTTACAGTGAAGAACATTGTTACAAAACTACATAAAGTAAATAATAATATGATTTTGAAACATATTTTTAGGTAATTATGGAAATAACATTTTAAACAAAATTAAATGAAGTAAATTCCATAATTTTTATAAAAAAAGTTCGAAATAAATAGCCGTAAATAGAAAATTTATTCCTAGCTAAATTATCTATTTACTTAAAGTAAGTTAATCATTTAGCGAGTAAATTTGCTATTTACTACTACTTATTTTAAATATTTTTTAAAATATGTTATTTCTTTCAATTTTTTTATTGTAAAAAAGTTATTCACTTCATTCTCCCTATTTTTTTTATTGCACAAAACATGCTATGCATGGTTTTTTAATTTTAATTATTTTTTGTTAATCACATGTATTTTTCCTAATCAAACTGGAAAAAAAATATTTACTTGATATTCGTTTAACTATATTTGTGTTTTATGTTTTTCATGCACACTTTGTGTTATATATATATAGGCATGTTTGGCACCATCCACAGAATCAAGCGAATTTAAGAACTGATACTAGTTTTTTTCTTGAGCACATAAAAAAAAAAAAAAAAAAGGGGAACTAATACTATTTTTTGGATCCATGTGATTTACACATTGTATATATGTAGCCACACTTAATTAACACAAAACCCTATAAGATTTGATTCACATATGTGTGCGCATTGTGAACATATTACCGTATACCATACGATTCTTTTGATTTTCTATTTAAAAAATTTGCAACAAACACTTGTTTTATATTTAATTTCTTATTAGAATCTTGTCACATGACACTATTCAGATATTCATATAAAAGATAAGTATAACTAAAAAATATTACATTTAAATCAAATGATTGATATAATATAACACAAGTCATGTTACAAGTGACATATCAGAAGGATGTCATAAAGGAGTCCACCCTAGATGTATATTGTCTCCAGAAATATGTTGCACCAATATTATATAAATAAATTTAGAGATTTGTAGGTAAATGACCCTTTTTAAAGAATTTTTTTTAATAAATAATTGAAGTTTTTATAAGATTAGAAAATGGTCGTTTCTTAAAAAAAGGTTAATCAATTAATCACTGAACTTAATCATGATCAATCACTGATTGACTATAATCAATTGTTGATTAACTATGATAAACCACTAATTAACAGTCTTTTTTAATTCAAACCATTTATTTAAACGTTTATCCCATGGTGTATATATACACAAACACATACTAGTTTCGATTTTTGGGGGGGGGGGGGGTGTGGAACGTTGATCCCATGAAGTTTGCTTTTTCCCTTTTCAGCCAAAAAAAAAAAAAAACTAGTTTTGATGCTCGTCTAAAAGGACGTGCGTTTCATGATAATGTAAGTCCTGCACTTATTATTTGTGCAAAATACTAAAATTATAATAATAACAAGTGCATCATGGAAGAGATCTTCAAGGATTCATTTAGAAAATTTGTCTTAGTACTAAAAATTTAGGACCGTATCATTCTATATCAAAAGGATAAAGAACCACTAATTTTTTATAAGATTTCTTTGCATTTTTTAAATTATCCTAATTATTCTTTTTTTTTTTTTTTGGATTTTGTGATCCTATGTTGTAAGCAAACAATTACAAAAAGAACGATATCATAATAATTGTGAATAAAATATTCAAGTTATTTAAAAAAAAATAGAATCAGAATATATGTGGAAGTTGTAATACATGTTAATATGTCATTTATTTTTAATATTCAATAAGTCTGATCTTAATATTATAATATACTTTCCAGCCCTAAGTCGAGCACAAGTTCTTGAGAGAAGAACAAAAATGACACCTTCATGACACCTATTGGACATTAATTTCACTGTTCATTGTCTGATAACTTTCCTGACGTGCTTAATAGAATCTCTATGGTGTTAAAAAAGTGCAAGATTACTCAATGTGGCAAAAAAATAAAACTCATGCGCAAGAGTGGCTACGAGTGAAATTTTCTCCAACTTCTTCATAAGTAGCCCAACGACTTGCACTTTCTTGGCATCCAAACAGTCCTCCTAACCTCAATATTTGAGACCTTTTCAACAAGAGGTACGAAGACCGAGCACAAGTTCTTTAGATAATCTTTTTTTAAGAAGTTTTTTAACAAATACCTTAAGTTTTTAAAAATTAATTAAAAGACCGTTATTTTTAAAATGATCAATTAATTATGTTAAATGGTCAATAAGTGATTACCAATATTGAAAGTGATCAATTTTTATAATCGATTATTAATTGACTACAATCAATTATTAATTAATCAAATCCAGAAAAAATGGCACACGACCAATATGTCATATAAGTCTGATCTTATATCATAATAAACTTTCCAAGCCCAAGTCGTGCAGAAGTTTCTATAACATACATAAAAAGCTTGAAAGAAAAACCCAACTAAAAAAAAAAAAAAAAGAAAAAAAAAGAGAGTAAGAAAATTACTCAAATAATCGCAATTTTTTTTTTTTATATATTGACCAACATGAAATATATTCTTTTATCTTGGTCAACATGATAGAAATTTTAGTTTAATTTGTGTTATATTGATTTACTATTGCTTTTTTGTTTATGTTGGTGAAATGATTTTCGAATTTATGTCATTCAAGTACATTTCCCGCTAAAAAATACCTCCAGCAACAAACAAAACCATAAAATAGTGTTTGCCAAATTTCCTTTAAAAGATTGCTAACTAAATTAACTGACAAATTCAACCAACTATATTTAAACAAATAGCCCATGCCTTAGTTTTCTCAGCTAAAACTATATTGCTTGGAGGTCCCAAGTTTTGTTAGTTTCTTGGCATCCAAACAGTCCTAGCCCTCAATATTTGAGACCCATTTTCAACGAGACAAAGAGTGTGGTCCAGCTCAAGTACCCCATCATCATCTGCTTCAGAGGCCAATGCACCTAATGACTGCAACAAATTCTTCCTCTCACACTCCTTTCGGAACTCCACCCTTATAGCCCTCAGTTTGTGCGTCTCCACCATAGAGTCTGGAGCACTCTGACATTATTTATATATGATCACCAAAGTTATATTAGGTTATAATCAACTTGAGAATTCTGTGTGGTTGGTTTTAAAAAAACATTCCAGTGATTATATATTTTGTTTTGAATTGTTAAATATGTGTTAGGTTTTGTCAATTTTGTACAAATGAATCTAAACAACTAGTAATTAATCTTTATATAAGAAAATCTATATATATATAAGAGCAGTACATAATACTAATAGGGTGTTTGGTGGAGTAGTTTGAGTTGAGATTTTTAAATTTCAATAGTAAATTTTTTTGAATTTTCAGAAAAGACAAAAAACTTTTTGGGAAAAAGACAAAAAAAAAATTTGAGTTGAGTGGTTTGAACGGGGATACCAAACACCTTTGATTACCTCGAGAATCCAATCAATATATTTTGTATGATTCACGTGTTGATTGACGTCCAGATCAGTCCACCGAGGCTACAAATATATATGTTCTCATTGTTATGAACTTTAGAGCATTTTGCATTTCACAAAAACCAGCAAAACATATGTATAATATACATACCGATAAACTTGTTCCGACATAATTTGCTGCCTGGAAATCTAAGTCCCTTAGTTCTGTATCATCCTTCTCAATGATGGGATCACAATAATCCATTAACATGACCTTGACCTCCTCTCTAGTTTTTTCTATGAATTTGGACAATTTTCTTGTCTCCTTATTCATCATCACGTACCCGCTGTACTTATATTTTTATACATATTAAAAAGGAACCACCTTAACTATAATATTCAAAATTAAATCCAAACGGAGACGAGGAAATATATACAACCAGACTAATAAAATTTTGCAACATATAATTTTGTGAGACCAAAATGAGTTTTATTTTATTTTTATTTGGTTTGCCATTTAGGCTGAATTCTGATTTTATCTACTTTGTTTTCATTTTTTATAATAAATTTAAATGGAGGTTTTAGTTTCTCATCTCCATTTATTTATATAAACATCTACGTAGTCTTGTGAGTATATTTTGACCACAAAATAGTTCTAGTTATAAGATCAGTTTAACCTGATTGCTCGAAGTAGAGTTTTGCCAGTGTTGTAATCACGGATAACCCAGTCTCGACGCACTCCATTCCTTCCTGATGCACATGCCCAAGTCTCTACTTGAACAACATCGCCCCTTTAACAAAATATTTCAACAAAAAATAAGTTCACTACTAAAAAATAATGGTAAAAAATAAGAAATTCAAATACCTTCAGGAAAGAATGGTAACTGTTTTTTTTTATCTTTTTCTTTTTCTTTTTCTTTTATTGTAAACTTTACTTTTCATTCTTATAAACATAAGAAATTAAAATAGACAGTACCACAATTAATAAAAAATGAGTTTTGTAGTATCGTGTTGAGCACCATCATCTCTTTAGTGTTGTTTTTAAAAATAGATTTTAAGTATACAAATTTTAAAGAAAGGTTACCATGAAGGATAGGCATCAACTACAATATGCAGCCTACAGACAACCCATATCAAACTCCTTCTGATCATCTCCGGCGTTGAACCGAAGCCCTCCGCCATGATCCCCGCGCTTTTCAAGTGGTTCAGTGAAGATTCCTTCAAAAACATATATACCATGAAAAAGATTTGATTAAAGGGTTATTTTTTAATGGTCACATTCACAACTCATATATTGTTACAGATTTGAAGATATCTTGAACATATTTAGCGAGAAATCCTCTGAAGACCTTGAAGAGGCTGATGATGCTATCAACCATCGAAAGATTGCTCGTCGCATCGGATTCTTGGAAGAAATTAGCAGATATAAATATTTTGAGGAAAAAATTGCATAAAAATCTGGTTAAAAAAATTATCCTACAAGCTTAATTCTCATAGTATAAAGGGCTTTAAAATTAGAGAATTCTAATGATTTTTCTCTTAGAATATTTTATTTGCTGTTTTTAATTTAGTTAAGATTAGTGTTTTTTTTTTATTGTTTTTAATTTTGTAAGACCTTTTATTTTCTTTTTCCTTTTTAATAGATTTCTTGCTTCATTAAAAAAAAAAAAAATCATAACTCATGTATATATGGTTGATCCAATCAAGTATCCACATAAATTTAACAGGATTCGTTATGTGTAAAAGTACTAATTAATTACCTGTAAAAGATTAACTAAAGCTCCAATGGACATTTTGCAATCGGGGCCTAACTCGTATGATCTAACCAAGAAATTTTGCTGGAATAAAAGCCCGCCCTTCATCAATCTCCCAATGTAATTGTCATCAAGTTTCCAATCTGATTTCCAACCAAAATGTTCAAACCTTTTATTTATAGCTGCAAAAATAAATTAAAATACATGTCAAAGAAAAACTCCAAATGTCATCTTTTGTTCATATCTAAAAATATATGTACACACACACATATATATATGTATGAACACTATTTGAACCTTTGTTCTTGGTCATCAGATCCTCAGCAGAAAATTCAGCCTTACACTTCAAACGACTACCACGATTCAACTTAAGCTTGTTTCCGCTTATTCTTCGGCGAATAGACTCGATTTCTTGTTTATTATTCAGAACAAAAGATCTTGGAGCAGCCAAATGCAGTTCCATGGTAGAAGTTTAAGAAAAATATATATCCTATCTGGTATTTGTAGCAATTAGCAATCTAAAGAGATTAGAAAAATTAAAATATTACTTACCTACATGTAATGTGCAAAGTGTACGTGCATAATTGACTTTCTAAAGGGAAGGAAATTACATAGACATGTAAATTAAAAAAATAAAAAACCCAAACTTATGGTAAGTTAGTGCATCGAGAAAACCAATTAGCATTCCTGATACATATATATATATATACATACATATATATATATATATATTATGTAAGGATCGACAAGAATAAAAGAGACTACAAAGAAACTGAAATATTTTTCTCTGGAGAAACGTATTCTGAAATTTTAGGAAAAGACTTCCGTTTGAAACTTCCTTATATAGAAGTGTTTGGTTAGTAGATATCTCTTCTGCTAGTGGAGAGAGAAAAGGCCCTTCATTGCTTTGTACATAAAACTTAAGTAAAAAAGTTTACAAATACGAATACAAGTAGATTACTTTTCTTAATCATGTCGTGCATTGCTAGTTCTGCTATTTTGAGATTATGAATTAATATATATATTCTATTTACATATGGTCTTATCCGTCGTGTCGTGCCGTATTCAACCTCATTATCCCTATTTACTTGCTATATATATATATATATATATATATATGCATATGTCTTTTAACTAAAACAGAATTTCTAGAGCTATCGTCTCTCTGCCAAGCAGAGATATTGTAAACAATATTTTTATATAAAAAGTAAAAACGTGCTATGTATTGTTTTTTTTTTTTAATGTTAATTATTTTTCGTTAATGCTTCCATCAATGAGGAAATATATATATATATATATATATATATTTGCATTTTGTACTAATCAAACAGGAAAAAGAAAAAGACATACGTCGGACATGACATATGTTTAACTGCCGTTTCACGTTTTTTTCAAAAAGGAGTTTTTATTAAATTATAGAACAGATGATTTATTTCCTTTAGATTTGATCGGCAAAGAAAAATGCATTTCTCACGAAAATCAAGCACATTAATTAATAACTGATACTAATTTTATAAGAGTTCTAGATAATATATAGTCACACACAAAGGCAAGCCCTATATATAATGGTATATATTGTATATAAAAATATGTTTTATCAATAATATAAGACAAAAGTATACAAACAACTTTATTACTTCACATGTTTTTACTTTCTTACATGTAATAGAATTCGAAATTTATATTTGTGATTTCATAAGGCTGTATGAAAAAGGAGAGGGGTTGCTAGTGAAAAAAAAAATTTTCTGTATCAATAAAGTTATTGTAAACCATATTTTTATAAAAAACGTGCTATGTATGTTTTTTTTTTAAATGTAAATTAGTTTTCGTTAATGCTTCCATAATTGAGAAAAAAAAAATCAGCATTCTGTCCTAATCAAACAGGAAAACAAAAAGACAAATGTACATGATATATGTCTAGCTGCCGTTTCACGTTTTTCTCAAAAAGGAGTTTTTATTTAAGTTATAGAAAAGATGATTTATTTAGCCTTTAGATTTGATCGGCAAAGAAATATGCATTTCTCACGAAAATCAAGCACATAAATTTTGATCCTACTTTTGAATCCTGATCATTGTCAAAATCCAATCCCGGTACCAAATCATGATCCCAATCTTGAATCCTGACGTCCCAAACAAAACCGAGACCCCTAAAAGAAAAAATTAAAAAAAAAAAAGCTCCACAACTCCCAACTAAAAAATTACCTTAAATTTATTATTACACAATCATACGACAGAAAACAACTAACAAAACCATAAAATAATGTTTGCCAAAAAAAAATTACCAATATAAATAAATTAGCAACACATTCAACCAACTATTCATTTAATCACATGGCCCATGCATTAGTTTTCTCAGCTAAAACTAATGCTTGGAGGTCCCAAGTTTTGTTAGTTTCTTGGCGTCCAAACAGTCCGAGCCCTCAATATTTGAGACCCATTTTCAACAAGACGAAGAGTGTGGTCCAGCTCAAGTACCCCATCATCTGTTTCAGAGGCCAATGCTGCTAATGGCTGCAACAAACTCTTCTTCTCACACTCCTTTCGATCGGAACTCCCCCCTCAAAGCCCTCAGGTTATGCGTCTCCACTGTAGAGTCTGGAGCACTCTAACATTATTTATATATATAATCACCAGAATTATATTAGGTTATGATCAGTTTGAGAATTCTGTGATTGATTATGAAAATGAAAAAACATTCTAGTGGTGGATATTGTTTTGAATCGTTAACTAACCTCGATATTCAGTGGGGGCAACCGCCCCTCTGACCTGCCCAATGCGATCCTTTGCTTCTACTCCCCTATTGAACTTGTGTTTTCTGTTAAGTCCTTAATTTGCCCCTTTGAAATTTTGAAATTACAAAATTTACTTAGATTTAAAAAAACAATCACTTAGGTCCCAACATTTGATTTATAACACATTATTTCAGACTTGAAACCTTAAATAAACAAGAATGTCAATTACACTACTATTTATATTTGTATTTTAGGCTTTTTAAAGTTGGTTGTTTTACATTAAAAAGTTGAGAAAATAGTTAGAGAATAGAGAGTCATATTTTGAGTACCTCTTTATAATTTTGTCCACGTTCTAATATTAAAGTTGATAATTTTATGTATTATGAAATAATAAAACTATCAATTTTAATGTTAAGGTGGATATAAATATAAGGAGGAGTCAAATGTATGGCATTCTTGCATATAACCCTAAAAAGTTTACATGAAAAAAAAAAAAAAAGAAAGAAAAATATAAAGAACAGTTTTTTAATTTAAAATTTAGTTTAACTAATGCTCAGGAAAAATTTTCTAATTCCGGCATTGTTGATATTCCACTTGATTAATCTATATAAGAGCAGTACATAATACTATGTTGATTACCTCGAAAATCCAATCAATATATTTCGTATGGTTCACGTGTTGATTGACGTCCAGATCGGTCCACCGAGACTACAAATATATATGTTCCCATTGTTATGAACTTTAGAGCATTTTGCTTTTCACAGAAACCAGCAAAACACATATATATATACCGATACTTGTTCCGACATAATTTGCTGCCAGAAAATCCAAGTCCTCTAGTTTTGCACCATCCTCCTTAATAATGGGATCACAGTAATCCATTAAGATGACCTTGATTTCCTCTCTGGTTTCTTCTATGAATTTAGACAATTTCCTTGTCTCTTTATTCATCATCACGAACCCGCTGTATAAATATACACATACACATATATAGCCAACGAAAGGGAATCACAATAATTATTATATTATATCCAAAACCAAATTCAAAAACTCAAAATTAATTCTAATCGACGACGAGCATATATATGTAGACAACCAGACTAATAAAATTCTACTATATATAGTTATGCAGGGGCAAACCCAGGAATATTTTTTCAACGAGGACATACATTAATTTTCTTTTTTTAAGATAAAACAAATTTTAGTAGGGACTATGTAAGAATTTTTTTTATTTTAATAGGTTTTTGTGATGATTTTTAATTTTGGTGGGAACAAAATAGTAAAAGTACAAACTTTTTTTATCGGAATTAATATTAATATGGATTATATGAGAATTTTTTATTTTTAGTAGGGACAAAATAGGTATTATATGATAATATTTTATTTTTAATTTGAGTGTAAATTGTAAAAATTAGAAAGTTTTTGGCACAAAATTGAAAGAACAAAAAATTTGAGTGGGGGCTACAGCTCCCACTCGCACCCCCCTCCTTCCGCCTCTGGTTTTGTGAGACCAAAATGAGCTTTGTTTTATTATTTGTTTGATTTGTAATTGAGGTTAAATTCTGATTTTCTCTTTTTTTTTTTTTCTTTTTTTGTTCTTTCTCTTTTTAATAAACACTAGTCTAAAGCATGTGTTATGTAATAAACACTAGTCTAAAGCATGTGTTATTTACATGTTAGATGCATTTGAAAAATTTTATCTACATACAGAAAATTTAAAAAATAGGCCCACAAAAAAAAGGACCCAAAAAGTTTTTTTAAAAAAAGAGAGGCATGAAAAAATAATTATAAAAAAAAGATAAAAGGACTAAAATGGAAAAAATTGACCAAGACAAAAAAGGATTAAATTATAAGAAACTAAAAAATATTGGGCCAAAACAAATTAAAAAAAAAAAAGAAAATTGAATGACTAAAAAGCAAATACAAAACATTTTTGTCCAATACAAAAAAGGAATAAATTGTAAAAAATCAAAAAATTGGGCCAAAATAAAAAAAAAAGGAAATCGAAGGACTTAAAAAGGACTAAGTTGTAAAAATAAAAAAATGGGCTACAATAAAAAAAATAGAAAACTGAAGGATTAAAAAACAAATACAAAACATTTTCATCCAAAACGAATCGTTTTGGATGAAAATGCCTTGCACAGTAATAGATATTGCACTTTTCTATATATTATTTATAGATAAATGAGGACTTTAGTTCCTCCTCTTTATTTATATGCAAAAAAAATATATGTTCTGTGATTATATTTTGACCACAAAATAATTTAAAAGAATGCCATTTCAACCCGATTGCTTGAAGTAGAGATTCGCCTGTGTTGTAATCACGGATAAGTCAGTCTCGGCGCACTCCATTCCATCCTGAAGCACATAACCAAGTCTCTACTTGAACCACATCGCCCCTTTCACAAAATATTTCAACAAAAAATAAATTCACTACCAAAAAAAAGTATGATAAAGAATAAGAAATTAAAACACATTAACGAAAGCATATGGTAATTTTTTTTTCCTTTTTTTTTTTTTGTGTGAATTTTGACTTTTAACTTTCACAAACATAGAAAATTAAATAAATACTAGTAATATTGAGCATCGTAAATAATAAAAAGTGAGTTATGCAAATTTGGTGTTGAGCATTGTCAATCATCTCGTACATATATATTTTGAAGACAGGTTCCCATGAAGGATATATATCAACTACAATACGCATCCTGGAGGCAACCCATATCAAACTCCGTCTGCTCATCTCCGCCGTCGAGGCCCTCCACCACGATCCCCACGCTTTTCAAGTGGTTCAGTGAAGATTCCTTCGCAAGCATGAGAAAAGATTCGGTAAAAGAGGTTTGTTTGATGATCATAGTCACAACTCATGTACGTATAATTTATATATATATATATATATGGTTGATCGATAAATTTAACAGGATTCATTTTGTGTACAAGTACTAATAAGTAATTACCTGTAAAAGATTAACCAAGGCTCCAATGGACATTTTGCAATCGGGTCCTAACTCGCATGATCTAACCAAGAAATTTTGCTGGAAAACAACCCGCCCTTCGTCAATCTGCCAACGTAATTAGTATTCTGATCAAGTTTCCCAGCTGATTTCCGACCAAACTCTTCAAACCTGTTATTTATAGCTGCAAAAATAAATTTAAAAAAAAATACATGTCAAGAAAAGCTCTAGAGATTTTTTTTTTTTTTTTCAAAATATATATTGGAACGGTACTATTTAAACCTTTATTCTTGATTTGCAGATGCTCGGCGGCAATATCAGCCTTAAACTTCAAAAAACGACTTGCATTATGATCCAAATTACGCTTGTTTCCGCTTATTCTTCGGCGAATAGACATGATTTCTTGTTTTTTATGCAGAACAAAAGATCTTGGAGCAGCCAAAAGCAGTTCCATGGTGGAAATTTAAGAAAAATATATATCCTTTCTGATATTCGTAATAATTAGCAGCCTAAAGAGATCAGAATAATTAAAATTAGTCCTAAGGCTAAATAATACTTGTATGCAATGTTCAAATTGGTGTGAGCGACTTTCTGATGGCAAGGAAATTGCGTAGACATGTACATAAAAACAAACTAAATTATCTTGAGCTTCTTAAATGCATGAAAAAATTAAACCAATTAGCTAGCATTCCTGATGCATAGATTGAGAAATACACACACGCGCACACACACACATATATATGCAAACACAAAATATATAAGGATCTAGAAGAATGAAAGAGACTAAAAAAGTGAAAAAATTTATGTAAGAGAAACGTATACCTGGTTGTGAAATTGTAAGAAAAGACGGCCGTTTGGAACTTCCTTATATATATAAGTGCTTGGTTAGCAGCCATGAGGAAAAATATCGATGTCGATAGAGTCGTAGAGTTTTTAATTTACGGACAATGTCAATGGTTTTCTCGAGAAAAAATGAATATTTAGAAAAAAGTTTATAATTTTTACCGGAACTCTACATGTTAAAAAAAAAAATCAATATTACTTGTTCTTAACAAATTTAGTAATAAAAGTATTACTTTTTTTTTATAGAATATGAGATTTATGTCGCAGAGTGCATAATTAGGAAATCATCGTAATTATACATAATTTCAATTTGATATTATATTCTCCTTACAAACAACATGCAATACAATAAAAGTAGATAAAATTTAAGTGCCAAACATAATAAAGTACATACAAATTTTAAGGGTCTTTAATACCAAAAGAAGTTTCTAGCATATTGGAAAGTATTAGATAAGTTCTAATCTTGATCTAAACATTCACAAAGTAAACAAATTATTTGAAATACAAAAAATAGTCTTGAAAATTATTTTTTTGTTATGTTGAAGATTGTTGTCTTATTTTATTGCAAAAACAAACAAAAATACAAAACAAAAAACAAAAAACAAAAAACAAAAAACAAATACAAAAAACAAAAAACAAAATGTGCTACAAAATTCAAGTCTTCCAAAAGTAAAAATTTTTTGGGATTTTTGGACATCATATGAACATATCGAAATATATCCTAGATATTCATAGACATTCGTCGACATTGGGGATATTTTTTAATTATTGTGAACATTTAACGGACACTCTAAAAAGAATAACATTCTTAATATCTATATCAAGACGTCAAAATATGAAAAACATTGTGAAAATATCGACAATGGTTAGCAGGTATATCTCCAACTAGTGGAGAGAAAAAAGAAATTCCTCGTCTGGTATGAAACTAATTAAGAAAAAGTTTGTTTAAAAACTGTATTAAGTATACAAGAAGTAAAGTTTTTTTTTAATCGTATCTATTATACACTGTTAATTATAACATATTTAATATTGGACATATACTTTTACCCGTCAATGCGATGCCGTCTATATAACTCCTCATCAAAATAAATGCACTGCATGCCTACCCCATTTACTTGCCATAAATGCATGTCTTTTGACTAACTGAATTTCTAGAGCTATCATCAAGCATCGATATAGTCAACAATATATTTATATAACACGTGCTATGTATGTTTTTCTTTCTTTTCATCTTAATCATTTTTCATTAATGGTTCCATTGGCTGATATCCCCTCCCTTCCACGAGGAGATGGTGGGACTCATTTCATTTGTAAATTAAAAATAGAAAGGGGGGGTTGTGGGGTTTGTTGGGGGGCAAGTTCATAAAAGAAAAGGAAATAACGTGTGCCGGTGTGTGTGAGTTGATGTACACTGTACACCGTACATGTACGTACGGAGTTCAAGACATGTGTGGGTGCAAACAAAAAGAAAACGACAAGCAGCGAGAAAAAAGAGAGGAGGCAAAGAAAATAAGGAGAACGCAAAGATTCAACGATGATCTTCTTCTAATCGTCTTCAAATTTCATAGTATACCTGATGGCGGACTAGGTTACGTTCTCAACGGTTTGGATCGTCTCCAAATTCCAGAGTCATGTTGTCGGTTTGGATCAAATTCTCTCTTGATTGCTAGTATTTTGATGGCACCCAAACTTTGAATTTGATGATTATTTCTTAAATAGTAGTTTTTAGAAAATAATCAAGATGACAGGTTTTTAAAATATTTACAATTAATAACAAATTTATCAGATAAATGATTCGTTTATGTCAAATTTATTAGATAAATGATTCATTAACATCTTGTATATGATTTGTCTTAGGATCTTTTAAATATGTTTTGTGAACTTCAAATTGTTTTATTGAAAGTCAGGTGTACAGATTAGTTTTAATCAAATCGTTCCTATATGATCATTCTTAGGATCTCTTAAATATGTTTTGTTAGAAATTAATTTGAGGTTAATTAACTAAAGGATAAAAAGGACGTTTTGTGTTTAAAAAAGCACTTTATAATGGTCGGATATCACATTTTAAAATTACTATGCAACCTTTTTTTGTATTTTAAAATAATAAGATACCTTCGTGATGATTGAGGGGAAAAAAAATAAAACAGGATATCACATGTAGTGCGGGTAGCTATTACCAGCTTGCAACTAAAACAAAATTTGACATCACGAATAAATATTAAAATTATATTTTCTCTCTCATTTCAAATGACGTGTTTTTTTTTTTCCTTGACTGTCGTTTCTTCTATGTTTCAAAAGAAACGACATGCGCTTTGTAAATTGGATATAAAAGTACAATTGATCTTTGATTGATAAATGCTATATGCTGTGTAAGTTTCAATAATCTTTCTTGCATTTACATTGAAAACAACAATTTTTTGTTATCTATAATGTGTTATCATTCAATTAAATGAAGAACACGTCGTGTCCAAGATTGCTTTCTATCTTTTCAAGTAAAACGAGAAAAGTCGTTTGCTTGTAAACCTCATTGCCGTTTTGTTGTAAGAACGACATGTTATTCTATAGAAATTTTAATTTCTGTCGTTTAGTATGAAAACAACTTGCAGTTAATGAACGAAAAGAAAAGTATTTTGTCATTCAATCTTATTTCCAAAGAAAACGACATGTAAGGCTCTTGTTGTTTAATCCAAAAAGCGATATGTGGCTTCTATTGAAAGTTTATTGTTGTTTCTCACGCTGACGATGTGTTGTTTGTACTTTGTAGTGCCTATTTTGCATTTGCTCAAGAAAACGTGCTCATCTTTCGGGGAAAAAAAAAAAATTATAGTGATTAATTCTACAAACAGAAAAGATATTATAGACATTTGCATGATAAAGAGATAAAAAAAAATATTATTTTGTTTCGTATGGAGTATTATCTCTTCACTAACTTTAAAACGACATGTCGTCTAGTTTATATTATCGAAAACACGACAATTGAACTTTTAGGGGGTGTTTGGTTCGCTAGTTTGAGTTGAAATGTTTTAGTTGTAATAGTAAATTTTTTTGAATTTTCAGAAAAGACAAAAAACTTTTTGGGAAAAAGACAAAAACTTTTTGGGAAAAGACAAAAAAAATTTTAGTTGGAACGGAGATGAACTCGCGAACCAAACAGGGCCTTAGTTTCTAGGTGTCATTAGTTATCTAATTCTTGCAATTTGTTTTTTCTCTAGCTGCTTTTTTTTTTTTTTGGGCAATTGTTTTAAGAACTAAACGAACATGACATTCATCTTCTACGAATTAAAATAATGTTTTGGATATTTTCGTTCTTTACAATAAAAAAGAACATTTACCCATTTATATAATAGATATATATTATGATAGGCTATATATTAGGAAAAATTTTCAAGTGAAATGCAAAATGTATATCTCACTCAGTCATTGTTAACAATCAGTGTTTTTAGTTAATAAATAATTTACTTAGCTAATAAATAATTACAGTTAATAGATTGATCATAATTCACTAATGAATTGAAAAGTGAACCTTATGACTAAAAAGATAAGGACTAATCGACATACAGAAATATAGGTTTAAGACAATACATATCTCTGCTCAAAAAATATGAGAGTAATTGATCCATATTCTTCATTATCAAATACGTTATCCAATTTTAAAATCGATTTTTAAGTAATATTTTTAAAGGAAAAAAATCCATAAAGATGTTACATCGTTCTCACAATAAGGTCGTTTCTCGTGCAGACGATGTGTCGTTTGTATCTAAGTAATATTTTTAAAGGAAAAAAAATATATATATATGAATATCTAGAAAAGGAAGGATCTTGGGTGAGCCTCTTAGTTTTTAGGATTTTCAGTCCCATAAACAAGATCATTCCCTTAAGTATGATAGATATAATACATGCTATCACTAAATTAAATTTCAACCGTCGAATTTGGAGCAGGATTTAAAGGAAGATAGGGGAAATCAAACCTTAATACATGAATAGGAGATGTCTAATAAAAACTTTTCATTCCTTTATCATCTAATCCATCTCTGTGGGTGTAATCCGGTTTATTATTATAAGGCCAAGACTAAATTATCTTCCTGTTATCCAAAAAATATCTTATCTTTCCACTAAAATATATATATATATATCTTATCTTTACTTTCCAAAAAAAAGAAAAAATCTAATGCTATATTTGATAAATCAACTTTAACTTAAATTCAACTTAAATTTTTCATCTCAATTTTTGTCTTTTTCTGAAAAGTCAATAAAATTTATAACTACTTTTTAAAAAGTTAACTCAACTTAAACTTAAAAATTTTATCTCATCTCAACTTATTTACCAAACGTACCCTAAATACCATCTGAACCTTTAATGATCCAACGGTCAGAAACCGTGTTCTTTGTAACCAGCTCTAATTGTTTGAATTTCCCAAAAACGAATATCCAGCCTCGGATCAAACCACAAGGTGATCCGACGGTCAAAAATTAGGTCTTTACAAATTTGATCTCCAGCGTCGGATCAAGCACAGCAAAAGAGTCCCCCCAACAATTAATACAAAATTCCACAGATCAACGGTCTTAAACCATCTACTCCGTTTGCTGGCCCACCTGAGAAGTTAAAGTGTAAACCGAAAACCAAATCAAGTGAGCGACGACCGTAGGATGGTCGTCGCTCACGGACAGCCACAAAGATGATATGACACCTACTGATCCAACGGCCCAAAAGCTGCTTTCTGTCACTGCCACAGCTCAAATGTGATTTCAACGTTTTACTCTCTTTCGACTTTCGAGACGCGAGAGAGAGAGAGAGAGAGAGCTTGCGTGAGCAATGGAGCACAAAAGCTGATGCTGTATATTTTCTCTGGAAAATCTGAAGAATCCACAAGAGAAAAAGAAAAATTAAAGAAAAGGAAAGAAATAAAAGTCAGCTCGGAATCCTCTACACATACGCTCTCGTGCATCTATCTGTCCGCTATTTGATTTCGAATACATGGTGCGTTTTTTTTTTTACAAATTTTTTTGTCCTTTTCCGTTGAATTTATGCTTTGTTTTAACTGATTGTATCTGGGCTGAGGGTTTCGACTGCTCTCTGATCCTTGCTGTTTCTTGCTTAATTTGGAAATTTGTTTAGTGGGTTTCCAGTTTTTCTGCAATTCTTGTCATTGGTCGATTCGATTGATACAGTAGTAAAGCATCTGGAAATTCTCGAGTTGCGTGGATTTCTGAGTTGTTTTTTTGAGTTTATGGGGTTTTGGACTAAATGGGTTTTGGCGCTTGAGCTTGATGGACGGCTTTGATTTTGTGGATTTGGACTATTAACTTTGGTTTTCTCACTTGGTGGCTCTCTGTGTTTTGAGGCTTTTTTTAGTGCATTGACTTGCTAATTTTGCCTCCAATGGCGTAAATTTGATCATATGTTTGTGTCTTTGAGAAGCCCATTTGCAGTTTTTCATGAACTAGGTGGTGATTGCTAACCATTCAATCCCATATGTTCCTTTCTCTCTGTAAAATCTGAAAGTAGATTGACATGTTCTTGATTTTCTTTATTATAAAAATTATAAGCCCAATTTATTAGCTTGCAGCATAATATTATACTTTTTACTAACCAGAGCAAATTGAATTAATTTTGGTTTTTTTTTTTGGGTTAATTAGAGAAATTAATTCTGGTTCTGGTTCTGGTTCTGGTTCTGTGCAGTTCATGCATGAAACAAAAAACGGTTTTGAGCCTTGTATATCAGGTGACCAGGTATTTGGTGCAACTCAATCTGAATGTAAAATAGGATTTTTTTTTTTTTTTTTTTCTTTGCCTTTATTTGTTGGGAAGGAGATTTAGGGGATAAAAGGATAAGTTGGAAAAGTTCATAGTTTCCAATCTATGCTTTCTCACCTTCTAATTTGGTTAGTGGACTTAGATGGATGTTTCGTCCCTGGAACCAAATACTGAGACCCAAACTGATCAATACCCTTTGTTACCGGAGCGAATGGAAAGCCATACTAGTCGTGAGCACATAATTGATGTGACTAGTAATGATGATGCTTCATCAAGCTCATCTCATGATGATCAACCTCCAAGAACAAACGTGCCACCTCGTGTTGACAGACAATCGGGCAGTACAAATGTCCCTACTTATCAAGCTGCATCCTCTTCCACAAACAGGTTGAACTCGAGGAATTCCACATTTGTGAGGAGAGGTGATGGATACAGTCGACGCCGTAGGAGCCCCTTGAATTCTGGGTTATGGATTTCTGTTGAGCTAGCTGTAACTGTGAGCCAGATTATAGCATCAATAGTTGTTCTGTCTTTGTCAAGAGATGAAAATCCCCAAGCCCCGCTTTTTGCTTGGGTTGTTGGTTATGCATCTGGTTGTGTTGCAATGCTTCCTGTTCTCTACTGGCGATATCGTAATCGCGATCAGGATACTCAACAGGAGTCCATTCGATCTCATCAAGGCTCTTCTTCACAAAGTAACCCTCCTGAGCTAACTTCTTATACAGCTATCTTAGTTAATCAAGCATCAGATGAAGAAAATAATCAAACTTCCGAAACAGCCACAAGGAACACTCAATCCACGAGACCCTTAAGTACACGGTACGTCTACCATAAATGTTTTTCATTTCTCATTTTACCTTATTTTTTCCGTTAGATGCTGATAATATGATCATGGGTGGTATAAAGCTTACTGAAACCAGATTAGTTTCTCCTTTGCCCGTAATTTTCTTTTCAATATTACAATAGATATTTTCCATTAGATGCTGATTATATGATCATGGATGGTATTAAGCTTACTGAAATCACCATTGATCCAGATTGGGTTCTTCTTTGCTCGTAATTTTCTTTTCAATACTACAAATCTTTTTAGGGAGCAGTGTAGGGACTCCTTATATGGACTATATACTGAACCAGAAGTTGCTTCTATTTTGTAGACTCAACGGCTTAGTGGACCATTTCAAGATGGCGTTGGATTGCTTCTTTGCTGTGTGGTTTGTTGTGGGCAATGTGTGGATTTTTGGAGGTCACTCTTCTCCCTCCGATGCTCCTAAATTGTATAGGTACTTAATACTATCATTCGTTCTTTATTTTCACTGGGAAGATTGAGTCACTTAACAATACAATGGCTTCTTCGCAGGTTATGCATAGTGTTCCTTACCTTTAGTTGCATTGGATATGCAATGCCTTTCATACTATGTGCAACAATTTGTTGCTGCTTGCCTTGCATAATTTCTGTGCTCGGTATCCGGGAGGATCTTTCTCAGACAAGGGGAGCCACCGTTGATTTAATTAACTCCTTGCCAGTCTACAAGTTCAAGTTAAAAAAAAACACAAACGTTAACAATCAGGAGCTTGATTCTGGAGTAGGTGAAGGTGGGATCTTGGCTGCAGGGACAGAAAAGGAGCGTGAGATATCAGGAGAAGATGCGGTGAGTAGATACGTTACCATTCTTCTTGTTTTTTTTTTTTTTTCCCTTTGGTGTTGGTATGAAATTGAAGCAAAAAGATAAGCAAATCTTGTGGTTAGACCACAAAAAAACCAAGTTTAAGCTCTTAAGATTTTCAACAAAACGGCACTGGGCATAAGATTTTTTGTCTTATGTAGGTTGCTGACATCAGTTTTACAATATTTGACACTGGATTCATCTTATGAGATGCCTCTGTTTAGTGGTTGCTGAATTTGGAAAATCATATTTCATAGCTGGATTTATGAAATGCTTTGTGGATGGGATATCCCCAAAAGCTTAGGCCTCGTGTAGTAATCATTTTTATTTTTCATTTTCAAAGTGAAAAGAAGGGTGAAGATCCTGTTTTGCTAAGTCTTGAGAAGATCATTCGTTTCCTTTTAAAACAAAAAAGAAGACCAAAAAAAAGTGTTAACAATTAAGGACTTGATTAATTGTTTGCATATGATTTTCTTCAATGTTTAGTTTATTTATGGGTCAGCTAAGTTGTTCTTGTTATCCATAAATCTGCTGCAGGTTTGTTGTATTTGCTTGGCAAGATATGCAGATAATGATGAGCTGCGGGAGTTACCATGTATTCATGTCTTCCACGTCGAATGTGTAGACAAATGGCTGAAAATCAATGCATCATGCCCTCTTTGTAAAACTGAACTTGGTGAGAATGGCGATGCTTCACCAGCGGCCAGAGACTCCAGCCAGCAATAGGACCACGGAAAAGATTTTGGTGATGGTTAAAGCTGCATCCCTGAATTTTCAAACCCCGTAGGAACTTCACGCCCGGGGAAGGGTGATGGAAATTCTCCAGAAATCTTGTTGTATTGCAGAAAACGTTGATGAGATGGCCAGTCCTGGTAGATCAGGCCAAGAATAAAAAGGGGAATACGCAGATCAGTTGTGCCTAAATCTCTAGTTGTTGAAAGAGGTTGAGTTCCTCCAAAACTCTCCGTTTTGACATTTATGGAGGTTTGTGAAAAATTGAGACGTTTCTCATCTCATCGTTGGACCAACTTAGAGTCTAGTGAGTGTCCTATCATATTAGTAAGGGGTGCTTTCAAAGATTTTTGATCCTACTACTGGCTATATAATGAAAATTCTATATTTTTTTTCTTATTTTTTTTTGTTATTTTGTGTACGAGAAATTGTTATAATGGAGGTCGCAGGCTTTGCTCATCAATAAATTCACCAAAGTTTAGCAATTGAATTTTCCTACTCAAGAAAAGGAGGAAAGAAAAGTACCGAGAAAAAGATTGTACGTTTCTAGATTCCCACATTTTTTTATTCCCTATATAATTCAATAATACGATGACATGTCAACTAAAAATATCATTATTAATTAAAATATCTCATCATATCAATTAAAAAGTCATCTTAATTAAAAATTCATCTTAATTAAATATGACATAATATCATTAAAGGATACATAAACCTACACAAAGAAAAAAACATAATTAGCCGAATCACTGTCAATAGAAAAATTAAAATTAAGGGATTTTAATACTTACCAACTAGATTTTGTTGCTTCGGGCAACAAACAGGCATGAACCATTTCACGAACTATGTGTTCGAATAACCCAAAGTCCTGATAGTTAGCCCTCGGTCTTCCAGTCGAAAAACAACATCGATGAAGGCGTATAGGTGCACTATTACATGGTAGGGATTGTAGCTTTCCATGAATTTTCCATTTCTCATTCAACGACGGAGCTTTACTTATTTCTTTTTTTGAGGATCGACAAATCAAATGATATTTTTGTTCCAATTTTTGCCTCTTCTCAATTCATATCCTATTGAGATCACTTGATTTTTCAAAGCAAATTCCCGACACCCGAAGGAAAGTTTTTGGTGAAGGAGGCGCATTTGATGACGACTTATAATAAAACCAATCCAAGATGGTCAATCAAAATTTAGTATGCATCATTCCTCCAAGGGATGTGAATGGTACGGGTGGGCGGGCAAGTTTCCGAACGCCCCGCCCCTCCCCATTTTAGAGTCAAGAGATAATTTCCACCTGCCATTGAATATTATCTTTTTAAATTTATCCTTGATCACCTTCTCATTTTTTGAAATGAACATAACAGACGAACCATGGAATCCTCAAGCAAATTCCATTAAACAGATGGAAATATCAGAATTGCAGGACTCCTCTCAATCTTCCAAAAAGATTCACATCACACAACGCTTAACTAGTGAAACATATAATTTATGAATTCCACGGCAAAATTTTTCACATAATTTGCTGATTGTACATACCAATCAAGTTAATGAAATGGGCATAATACAACATGCTCCCGGTAATTGTGCTGACCGGATCTAGAACAATCAACTTAAAATGAAAACGAAAACGAAAACGAAAACAAAAACGAAAATTTTTAGCTCTTCCATCGACCTAAAGTGAATTCGAAATCTAGGAGCAAACCACATGAACCACCCCCATCTACGATCTCACTCAATTGTGATCTTCATTAAGTTAGTTAAAAGAGAAGGCGAGAAAAGGAGGAAAAAAAAATCAAAATCAACCCTAGAAGCACAATGAAAAGTAGATTATACACATTTGCGAACGGAATACATTTTCACAATTGGTGAGGTAGGAATCTGATCTCAAAAGGAAAGGTAAAAATGGAATCACTATAACCCGCACCGTCCTCTCTTCGAATGTGCTGCAACCTTCTCTCTTCTGAGTATTATGTTTATGGGCTGTGGCTAGAGATTCGTTCACGATCCACCATCAAGAAGGTTGAATATGCAAATGCGTCAACTTAACTTCCAGTTCAGCATCATGGTCAGATGATAAGGTCTTTAAATGCCTCGAGTTTTCCATTTGGTGCAAGGGAGCTACCTGAATGGTCGGTACTCCCGTTTTCTGAATTCTTACTTGGGTTGCGCGCAGAGTTGGCCACGGCAGAGCTGAGTCTGCCCCCAAAGTATGTTGAGTAAGGAAAGAATTCGGTGCATCGCTCCTTCCATCCTACAACAAAGTAATTATTTTACCTCTTAGAGATGCCTAAATCACTTTGATCAAATAATCCTAATTTTAAAATCCAACATCTTCTACTGAAACAACACCTAAGAAACACGCAAAAGAAAAAAGTTGACTGAAAAATGGAAGAGAAAATGTCCCCTTAAAAGGATGCTGGGGTTGTTAACAACCATGAGATGGGACAGTGCACATAAGATGACTGAGTAATATAATTTAGCATGTTTCTAAGGTAAGTCGTTCAAACAAGGGGCTAGGACTTAAATAAACCGAAAATATAAAGACCACCAAATAGTATCTCATCACTGAACCTCCCAATATCAAAATAGTATCTAATCTCTTGCATGGAAAAGAAAGGAAATGATGCAATGGCAACAAGCCGCTCGGATACACAAGTGAAACCATAACATTCATTGCTGCTAAATATGTTAAACATGACATGAACAGCAACTGTAGATTTCGATACTTACTCAGAGCAGCATTTTGGTCAAGAAGAACCGTTTCTAGGAGTTTGTGGACTCTAATGCAATCTTTGAGTTTCCATTCCTTGACTGGTCCAAGTGCCCCATTACTGACATGATAAGGACATGTTTAAGTTCAACAAATTAAGATACACACGGTGCAAAGTTGAAACTCGTGAAAACAATGTGCAAAAAGCAAAGAGCGTCTACTACATTGGCACTGGATTGTTTGTTGATTCTTCAATTAACCTGACAGCCTCGGTTTTCTTGTCAGGTTGTAAAGCATAAAGCATCTCTGCAACTGCAGCTCTATGCATCATGGAAGCTGTAGAAAACCAAAAAAGAAGGGGGGCAAAAGGTAAGCCAAATGATACCAAAAAAAACAATAAGACCACATTGGATATATGAGGCAAAGGCTGATAATCACCTTGATGTTTCTCCAAGAAAACCTTGTTTGCCTCGATCAGAGATTTCCCATGCAATTGACTAGACAATCAAAAGAAACATTGAGTACTTTTTTTTAAGTAAAACTACACATACTGAAACATTAAAGACCGAGAGTCAGAGTGAGGAAGGAGTAAATGTAGGAGAACCTTATTGTTGGGCGTTCTGCTTCCAAGACACTCCAAATCAGTTTCTCAGCATCGGTAACTGGAGCGGCCATTGAGTCCACTTTATGGAAAAATTTAATCTGTAATAATGAAGTTCACAAATCACAATAAACCCACAGGGAATGACAGAGCACCACAAACTAATTGTGATATTTACAGTACTCTGGCACATGGACTACAAAGACACATACCAAGCAGCGATGTGTATCTGGATGTTCAGCATCCAATCTGAGTAGCTGCTTTACTGCCTGCAGGTTTGTTTCCAAAAAAAATAAAAAATAAAAAAGGGATTAAAGATACATTTCTTTTTTCCATTTTTTTTAAGGACAACTCAACTAAACAAATGTCAATGGTTCAAATTTAGTTTTTCCTTTTCCATTGACATTATGAAACCACAAAGCAACAGTCATCCGAAAATATAGGCCTCTAGCTACACACTTAAACATAAGTTTACCTGGAAGGCAAGTAAAACCTTCTGTTTTCTCACATTCACTTCAAAAGAAAGTAAGTGTGTCTCTAATGAATCAGGGGAGTTCTTCTGGAGCAGCTTCAAGTACTTCGTTGCTTCTGCTAGTGGATCTTCAACCTGAATAAACACAGAGAAGTATGAGGGGCCATACTTTCCACATGCAAGACATACACTTCCATGGTTATGGAAAAATCTCCAAGGAAGTTGGGGAATAATTGAAGTTAAAATGAACCTGCAACAATTTTTCGCCATGTGGATCTGGATCAACAGGCTTAACATTTCGTTTCCCAGCCTTAGAGACATTACTAGCACTGGATTCTTCATTTTTTCCTTCGGCCTCCTATAAAAGAGCTACTTATTAAGACGAAAATAAATAAAAGAGAAATGCACGATAAGCAACAGGAAAAACAACAGTACTTTCTTTGCCCGAGCTTCAGCTTTTCTCTGTTTTTGCCTCAATTTCTTTTTCTGAGAAGGAGGCAACTTGGACATATCATCATCTTCTTCAGCTGTTGACTTTGAGGGGGAATCATACAACTTTATGTAGCATCTGCAGGTAAACGTCACATCATTAACTGATACAGAACAAGAAATAAATGTCCTATAAAAATTTAGAGAATTATTCTATGAAGCGTCAATGAAGGACCATTTGAATTTGACAGATAATTAGCATTTCATCAGGAATCAAACTAATAAATGGAGCCAATGTTCATACTGCACCTGATGGCACCAGTGGCCGCTTTGTGAAAATACGAATGTGAATGCAGCCGATCTTGAAATTTAAGCATTTCAACATAGGTACGCAATGTCATTTTCCTTAAACAATAAGAATGGAAGTCAAATTGATCTTCAGTAATATCCGCATAGTGCTTCTCCACGGCTAGAAATTTCTTCAGAGCTCGTCCAAGATCACCTTGGCGGAAGTAACTTTCACCAGACGCTAGCTCATACCTTCAGAAATAAATGCAGAAATTACTTATAAGCAGACTACCAAAACATCAGCTTTGAAAATTAAATAATTCAATTAAGTAAGTGGAGACGGACCACATGCACTGCATGTCATGCAGGTTGTTGTGTTGATCTCCATCTTTAGTGAACAACACTGCAGTTTTTTCAGCTAAACCCACCTGTAAAAAAGACGGGAAATCACTTTATTTTTCCAAACGAACAGGAATAAGAGAGAATAAAACACAATGTGAAACACATCTGATGCATTTAGAAGCCACAAGGAAGCAACAAGATCAATGACAAAAAAGACGGCTTCAGTACCTGATCAGCCTGAAGCATACGCTTAACACATTCACTGTTTATATAACGATCTGCAAGATCCATACATCTAGCTTCATCTGCTAATGCAGCAGCAGCAGGCAAATCACCAGAGTGCTTCAAAATCCGGCTCTGAAAATTTTAAAAAAGAAGCTATGGTTCAGTTCAAAAATAAATCAAGCAAATACAGAGGTGATATTACAATATGTACCCACGGATGCATATATAACCATAATTCGGACATCTTGTGTGGTAATATTGACACGTGAAAACTGTCATTTACAAAAGATAACTACAATAATTGTCCGTACTTGATCAATACATCAGACTCCAAAAACATAATAGAAATAGCAGATGAAGCAATTATCTAAATCTGTTGCAAGAAAAAAAATACAAACAAAAGAAATTACATTAGCAATCATAAACCTACCTTGGCAGAGTATAAATCAATCACAGTTGGAGTGTGCTCAATGGCCTCATCAATTTTAGAAAGAGCAAGGTCATATTGTCCTCGTCTATCATAATGCTGCATTCACACAGAATATATAAGCAAAAACAAATTACAAGAAATATACAAGGGCAAAAGTAAAAACTACAAAAGCAATAGTGGCTAACCTGTGCTAACAAGAATAAGACCCACAATAGAGTCGAAGGAGGTTCCTTTTCTTCTCTGCATATCGGGTAAACACAAAAGCAAACGACGTCAACAAGAAAAGATACAGCTTAAGGCTATGAAACCACACTGTAGTAGCGGTATAACAAAAGACACTCAATTCCACTTTAACTTGAGGGCCTGCAACATTACAATACAATGAAGCTTTAGTTTATCTTACCTCCCTGGATATCGACCAGTTGTCCTAATTGAATTCTCCAACTCAAGAATAAGTTGTTCCAGAATATCAGCCTGCAAAACAGTGCCAAAACATGAGTTTTAAAACAAACTGAGTTGATATTTCACTGCGTTCTAAAAAACTCCAAACATGGATTTGTCAAATAGTCAAAGGAAGAAAATTAACCTTGCCAGGATGATCGTACAAAGGAGAAAGATCAGAGAATAATGAAGGAACCCCCTGAAAGCATTAAAAACGTAGGTTGAAAAAAAACACAAAAAAAAAACAATAAGACCAATCATGGTACTACGAAATGAACCACAACTACCTTGGTAAGGAGAGGCCTAATGTAATTGTCTGCTGCTTCTCGAAATTTGTCACCTTGGAGAAAGTCGAGTGGTATTCTCTAAATCATTCCAAGAGATTTTCAATGGAAATTATGAAAAGTTCATCATTTTTTTTTTTAAAAAAGAAACTAACAACAATGAGGCGATCAAGAACAAATAATAATAGAAATGATTCTGCTGAGGGTAATTCCGATGCTGCAGATAACAACAGAACAGAAACAGTTGCAAGGTAAACAAAAGTTCCTGGCAAAACACGATTCACCTCACCATTTCTCAACTAAGAGTTTCCCCTGCAACGTAGATGCCATTTACCTAAGCTTGTGTCTAAAATGAGATGAAAATAGGAATATTGATCCATGAGAATTAATATAAGGAATGGAGAAGTCTGTATCCTTATTCTAACATTCCAAGGTCCAACTCTATAATTCATAGAGTTCACCCATCTTCAAAATTAATGCGATCAATTTCCTGAACATAAATTACCTAACATGGCATGGGAATTAATAAACCACATAACAAACATAGAATCAAAATCAGATAAAACATAATCTTGGACCTAGTGTACAAAATTTACAGAATATAGCAGAATAAAGATCTTGAAACTTAAAAAAACTGGAATCTACTCCACCATGGTAGTAGACCCAACGTTTGGGTAAGTAGTCCAGTGAACCTTATATTCAAAGAAAGAGTGACTCCATTTAAAGGAAAGACAACGGCAAATTTTTTTGAAAATATAAGAGCAGGTAATAATTTACCTTGACAGCAGATGACCAATTGAATTGCTGCCTAAGCGATTTGTACAATGTATCCAACTGCTCAATCTGATCAGATGAATACTGGACGTTTTCTGAATAGAGCCCAACACATTTTTGAAGGCCTTCATAGTATCTGAAAGTTCACAGTCTAAACACATTAAAACAGGGCATGTGCCACATGCATGCAGCCAAGAGAGAGAGAGAGAGAGAGAGAGAGAGAGAGAGAGAGAATGCAAGTCCCTCAAATAACATGGATAACAACTTATCATCCACAGGCATATCCATGACTGCAGAATAAAATTAAGAACAATGTTCTAAATCTTCATAAATCGCATAAATCTCAGCCTAGGCACCAAAAATCACCTGTAATTGTCAGGATTCATGGAAAGTAGAGCATTGTACAAAGTAGCACCCTCTTCAAAGCGACCAAGTTTGACCAAAAGAGAAACCTCTTGTTCTTTGTAGGCTAATTTATCAACCTTGAAACACAAAAGTGATTATAAGTACTGAAGATCATCATGCTCATACCCAACAAAGAAGCAAATATTTAAAAGAAATTAGTGGGCTAAAGCTTACTATTTTCAACTCTTTGTTATGCAATTCATCGAGGGCTCTCTCAAGAGAACCAGATTCTTCTAGCAATGAAATCTGGATAGACAGATGATGCATACAACTATCAGAACCATTTGAGAGGGCAGAAAACCCACTAATTTTTTTCATCCACAATTTAAAAAAGAATAGAACCATTTATTGATCCATAAGAATCGAACATAATGCAAATAGAAAATTTGAACACTAGCAGGCCTTCAGAAACCAAGGAAACAATAAAACCAACCACAAGGAGTGGGAAAACCTAGAAAACATATATAGAAATAAGAACTGCTGTTTGATTAATGAGACGATCTAAAAATTCACCACTATGAACAACTGTTTATCCAGTCTCAATTGTTATCAAACAGAAAGAGCCATCTACAGAAGCTACCAGCCTCAATACCTTATACAAGAGCATTTCCCCATGTTCACAACGTTCATTATCAGGAGGAAAATCATCTTCTAGTGTACCTTCATATGCTTCAAGAATTTCAACTGCTTTTATAGCACTAACGAGAAAAAAGAAAAACGTTTAGTGTACCCAACTATTATCATCCAAATTAAACATCCAAAATATAAGGCCCAAAAGAAGTGCTAGCAACACAATTTTCAAGAGGAATCATTAAAGCATGTAGTTACATGATTAAAAAACACTTGGAAAAAAGTTTTCTTTTAAAGAAAAAAACTGAACTAAAAAAAGAAAGAAAAGGAGTTTTGAAGAACCAATAGGATAATCATTGCCACAAGTAATATTTGAACCACAAATATCTTTTCCAAATTTCAGATTAGGATTCAAAGCCCAAAATTCTACTTGTTGGATGTTATAATGATAAAAGGTTTGGCAACTTATTAATTGTTTAGTATGAGAATAACTCACTAGGAGGGACTAACAAGAAAACATTTAAAGTTGTCACGTCAATGATAACCAGAAGACAAGAAGGGACTAAATAATAGGAGGAAAAAAAAACTTTTATAGTTTCATGATCAAAAGGATCAAATTATACTTTGAGTTTAAATGGTGGGCAACAGCAAAGCCAATCCAATTCATACGATGATTTGGTTTTAGAGACAGAAGCTGTTGTCTTGTCTCAACAAAACCTGTCAAATCCCTCATTTGAGCCTGCAACACGATGAATGAACAACCATCATTAGCTGAAATAACATAAGGAAAAGAACATAACTAACTAACAAAATTTACTAAACAAAAAGACACTACAACAATGCATGATAATGTCACGATTGACAAATATGAAACTGATAGCTATATCTAACAATTGAGATGCTTTGAAATGGGAAAAGCTTATTGTTAGATCGTTGTTAAGCATTACGTGACCATAAGAGGAAAGATCCGCACTGTGAAGGAGTATGCACGGTTAGTATGGGGAGAACAACTATTAATCAAACTGAACATAGGAATTATATTTGGTCGGTCAGACTAATTTGAAGTTTTGATGAAAAACCAAAATATACATAATCAGTTTAGTTGTTTAGTTTGGTCAGTCAGTGCTAAAAGGTCAAATAATTTTGGGCATCTGAAGTCGTTGTGTAAAGTAACCATTGAATTTATTCACAAACTTTACTAAACTTTTTGAAAAACTATCTTAATTCAGGAAATCCAAAAGATATAGGGCGTGATTCAAAAAATGACAACTTTTAAACGGATGACAGTTATGAAAATCTATATAACAAAAATGATACATAAGAAAGAGGAATTTATTTAGACACGCATTAAAACTGATCAACCAAATTAAGAAGAAGAAGGGATTATTTTGGTTTCATTTCATCGGTTAATTGAACATTCCTAATCAAGAACATACCTGTAATAGTGACAGGTCCCTTAGGATTTCAATATTATCAGGATCTATCCTCAGCGCATTCCTATAACATTTAATTGCCTCCCTGTATTCTCTATCTGACCGGTAAAGAAGACCATAAACATGCCAGCAAACATGACTTTTGAGGTCATTCTGCATAGAGACGAGAAAAGCCGGACATTAAAGGAAAAGAAAGATTTTGGAAACAGAACACTATCGTAAAGCATTTATTCATACCCTTAACATCCCCACCTTTAATCCTAGACGAACAAGTTCGTATGCTTCAGATTTACGGTCCATGCAATTTAACGTCAACCCCTTCATTGATAAAGTTTCTGACAAACATTGAAACAGAAAAATAAAGGGAAGTCCTTTAGTTGTACAAAGGAATTCCAAGATTGAGAATAACAATAACAGAAACCATGAGACGGCATAAATTTAAAACTCTGATGACCATTACAGCTCTGTAGTTAAATCCGGACAATATAAACTCAAGTTTCATGCATAAAAAATTGTCCCAACTAAAATTTTGATAGACTAGAATAATTTACTCCTGAAAAAGACATCCCAAGATTTTTTTTTTCCCCTCAAGGAAATTGTTACGGAGCCTTTGGGTTATAACATGACAAGAAAGGAACAGGGAAATTAAAAAAAAAAAAAAAAAAACTGAAAAAAAAAACATAAACTGCCTTAAGCTCTTAGCTTATTGTGTAGTACCAATTTACAAATTGTGGTACTACACAAATTGCATGAAGAAGAAAAATACCCCCGTGGTCTGGAAACTTTTTCAATATAGTGTCTGCTGCTTTCAGCCCCTTCTTATACTGTTTTGTTTCATATGATTTCTGCAACCAAAAATGGGCTTTGGTATCAATGATAAATCCAAGTATTAATCGAATAACAGCATAAACAAGCACAAAATCACTGAATTAAACACAAATTGGTTTCTTAAACCGTAATTATCTCCGTTGAACCATTCATTGAAGTTTTGACTCAGAGCTAAAGTGTTCAAACAATCAAAAAAACTTGAACTTGAAACAAGAAAATATGTTTAATGGCACGGAATATACCGCATTGCATCAACTTACAAACGAAGGAATTCAATATGAATAGAATTTTCATTATTCACTACCCAGTTTAAATTCCCAATTCTCCCTAGTCTAACACTTGAATCAAATAACCAAGCCAACATTAAAGTTCAAAACTTTATCAATGAAATCATCTCTAAACAAAAAAGAATCCAGAATAAGGAACTTCCTAATCGTTTCCGACCATGCATTCCCGGCATAATAACAAGAAATTGGATACAGTTCACCAAAGTAAACCACACGCGGTTGACTTAAACATCTATTAAAACCACAAAACCGATTGAAAAAGAGCACTGATTTTTCCCATCTAGATCAATTCTTCAAGCATTGAACGGAGAGTGAATAAGCAAGCAATCACCAGACGAAATCCAAAAAATAAAAATTAAAAAATAAAAAGTCTAGGGTTTTTTGCTAATCTGTTTTTAGCGCAAGAAAGAGGAAAGTGAAATCGAAATTCGATCTCGAAGCGATTAAGAGCGGGGAGAGAAGAGGAGTGAATCGGAGCTTACGACGATGAGCTTGAAGAGGTTGGCCTCTTTTTGAGGGAGAGAGGCACCCATTGTGGCAGAGGAAGAGAGAGAGAGAGAGAGAGGAGAGAGAGAGAAAGAGGAGACAGAAAGTGAAAGTGCAAGTGAAAGTGAAAGTGTGTTGGAGTGGAGCTGAGGATATGAAGAAGAAGAAGAGCAGAAGGCCTGCGTTGAGGAGAGAAGAAGAGGAGGGAGAGGGCGAGGTGGCGTTTATCTGCTGCAACCCTACTATCACAGGAAGACGCAAAAACAAAACTATACAAAAACAAAGCAAAAAACAAGTCAGAAAAAAAAAATTTTAAATCTTTATTTTTTAAGTAAAAATCTTATAATTCATACGACAATATTATCTTCTTCTTCTTCTACTTCTTCTTCTTTTTTTTTCTTTTTTTTTTTTTTTTTTTGACTTCTCACATCTTCTTTTTACGAGTTTTAAACTTGTCTTTTCGAAAGGGTTCTAATTTTTTTTTTAAGATAAGAAAAAGCTAAAAGCAAAACTGTACAAAAACAAAAAAACAAAAAACAAGTCAGAAATTGTTTTTTTTTTTTAACTAAAATCTAAAATCTCATTATTCATACGACAACCTAATTTCTTCTCCTTCTTCTTCTTCTTCTTTTTAACTTCTCATATCTTCTTTTTAGTTTTAATTCTTTTTTTTTAAACATAAGATAAGGAAAAAGTTTTTTTCTTTCCAAAATACATTCCTTTCAAAAAAAAAAAAAAAGAAAAAGAAAAATGAATAGATCAAAAAAAAAAAATCTGAACTGACAACACATCAATCTAATTAGGGTTAAAAAAAATATGTACATGTTGAGTAGAAAAGCGTAATGTCGTTTCCACTATAGGTTTTACGTCATTCAAGTAAAAGCGACACGTCGTTCAACTTCAGGGATTTTGACGTCCTTAACCAACTATACTTCCGTTTTTGACAATTTTTCAATTTGTTTCTAGAATATGTTCCCTCAAAGAAATTTAAATTTACTATTTAAATTTATAATCCTAATGGACTCTTTAAGGAATAAATCTCGTGTTCTTTTAAAGAGGAGAAACAATAATTTGTTCCTTCTTCCAGTTTGACGTCGTTTATGACTGCATGTAACGTCATTTATGGTTTAAGAATCTTTTGTGATTTTTAGTGGAAGAAATCTGTTGTTGCTTGGGTTTTAACGTATCTTTTGTGTGTAAAATTCCACGTGTGTTCAATCGATGAAGATATATGTTGTCGTTTTTTTGTTAAAAACAAGAAACACCACTGCTGTGGTTTAAAATTTTTTTTGTCGTTTATCTGTTGGAAGATTTATGTTGTCGTTTGTTGTTTTAAAAATAAAAAAATAAAAAAAACCTGTGGTCTAATTTTTGACTTAAAAAATCTGTTTTGTCGTTCATTGGTTAAGGATTCATGGCCTTTGGCGTTTTAATGTTTGAAAAGTCTGTTGTCGTGTTTTGTTTAAGGAATCTGCAGACATTTTTAGTTCATCCGATGCGTCGTATTTAGTTGAAGATATGCATTATGTTGTGGTTTTGTGTAAATACGACGGCATGTGTTATTTGTAATCGTCTATGTTAAAAACGACGTTAGTATTCATATTACACATTTGTTGTCGTTATTAAAAAAAAAATCAAAACGGTGTTTTCGTTTAGAAGTTTTCTGTCGATTCCCTGGGAAAACATACGTCATCTTTCTCCTGTAACGAAAAGATAACATGTTCCGGTGAGATTAGTTTGCCAGTTTAAAACGACGCGTCGCTTAATACCTTCCAGTTATTGTATTTTTTGAACGACGAGATTCTCGAAGAATTTTTGCTGTCGTTAGTCTTTCTTGTCGTTTAGGAAGAGAACAAATTGTTGTCGTACTTTTTTCACGTGTAGTCTTTTTTTCTTTTTTCTTTTTTCTTTTTTCTTTTTTCTTTTTGGCTGGAATAACTCAACAAAATGATATTTGTCTTGCAAGCTATCTTGACCGCTCCACAAAACGACTTGTAGTTTTCTAAGGGTTCGTTGTGCGGACCTTGTGGTTTGAAATGCAAAATGCACTTGGATGAAACACAAGGTTTATAACATTTTTGTCTTTTAAAAGTTTCACAATTTAGCAAATTAGCATCTACACTTTAATTTTGACAAATCAAGCCAATATCATAATAATGTGTTGCATAGTGCTACATAATCAATAACATTGTGGTTTAGACAAAAACATCCGCATGTGTCACACATGCATAAAGACAATTTCTTCCCAATTGTAACATGGTTAATCCATTTTGGAACATTTAACAATATTCTTCTAAATTTGCCAAGTGATTTGTCAGAGTTAAAAATATTAAGGGCAACTTCATAATCTCTAAAAACCCGGGGGGAAAAGCGTCATACACCAACGCTAGAAAAGCCTAGTCAACAATCATCTAGAAAGGACATGTAGGTTTTTTATTTTTTATTTTTTATTTTTTTAACTCTATTCCAAAACAATTGAGACAGGGTGTGAATATACCATAAGCGTGTAGCCATTCGTTTTGTTTTTTGGTTTTTTCATTTCTCAAATTCGAAAACAAATGCGTTTTTTCTTTTCATGGTACTCGCACCTCTTTTCCTTTGATTCCACCTTCAATACATTGATGGTATGTTCCACAGGATGGCTTGGTATTTAAGAATCTATGATCTACCCAGAAGAGTGTGATATGTCGTTGGTGCAAAAACAACCCGGAACTTTATCGAAGTCTTGAAAGGTCCAACTTGCAATTGACTTTGATCCCCATCTAATTCGTACAATAATAGATTTGACAATTCAAATTAAAAAAATCATTTACCTTAGTAATGCCGGCCCAGCGCTTCCACAATGGACATCGGTACGAGAGAGGAGAAAGGATCAACCATCAGTCAGTCCCGAAAATGAGGAAGCTAAACCCGCACTGATGAATAACCAAAACCCTTAATCGATCGAGTAAATAGGGAAAGTATAGATTGTTATGAATGATCCAGTATCGCATACAGCACTAATATCAACAAAAGAACATTCTCCCATATTCATGTAAAAAAAAAAAAGTGGCATGCACCATTAAAAGGGACATGTAAAAGGAATTGGGAGGTAGCAAACAAAGTTGATTAAAAGAAATATCCACTTTCATCTTCAAGAGAAAGTCTAGTCATTGTTTAAGGAGCTTAGAAGATACATTGTTGTAAGCAAGATCTATTTCCTCTTCTGTCATCTCAATAGTTTCATCACTGTCATAACCAGTCACCCTCTTTTGTTTACCAGTCTCCGGTTTTTTCTTCTTCTTCAGAAATGGGTCATCTTCTGCACTGTCAAATTCCATTTCATAAACCCGTTTGCACTCCATGGCCTGTCTGCAGAGATCCTCTTTAGATATGGAGGCGCCATTTTCTCCCATTCCTTCAAGCTTTGCTAACTCCTCAACCACACGAGGGACGAATTTCCATTCCTCGGTAATTTTCTGGACATCCTACATAAACATTTATGAAAATAAAATATTAGGAGATAAAGCAACAATCCTACGCTTTGCTAACATCTCGATACATATTTGTTTTCAAGGGTTTGAGAATGAATGATGTTCAAGTTCAATGAGCCGATGCTATACTGTCCGTTCGCTAGAAGGCTGGAGTTTCTACCCACTACCCACAAACAAACTCATGTGCCGCTGAATCAACATAACTTTCTTATTTTTTAACTTATTTTTTAGTTTTCTTTTGATTCTTCCTTTTCTCAAGGCCTTAATTGCAAAACGCACTGCGAAAGAAGCAACAGAAGCAAATGTGTTCTCGTGATAATACCTGCTTTTGTTCGAGATAATCTATTGCATCCTGCAAACAAGTTAAAACCCCCTCAGCTGCTATTTTCTTTATCTCATCGGGCTCCGGCTGTGAATGGAAAGGAGAACAAAGTTATTCTTTTTGCAAGAAGCGTTGGGAATTCCACACAATGAAGCAAAATAATGGACGTTTATAAGAACTGAGACTGTGTGACAAAAGCAAGACACGCTTTAGATTCTTTTGGAACATTATTTTGAATTCTAGAGACATTTTGATGACTAGATAAACTGTTCTGTTATTCAGCCAGAACGGTAAAGGATAAAAAAGATGATTTATTATTTGGCATATTTGAAATAGCATGAATCATGATTGATAAAACGATACAAGTACAGCCTAATTTCACATAGTCCAAAGGAATTCATTACTGAGGAAAACATGGCTTCTGAACCTGGAAGCACCCCAAACTAACTTACGGTCCAAAACACATAAGTTATTACAACAAAAACACACAGGTTCATATGTACATGCGTGTGTGTTGATACATTTTTGACGGAGAGACAAAACAGAGCCACTAAAACGCATAGTGAATTACCTTTTCTTCTTGACTCTCCAGCCAAGAAATTGTGTTGTTCAAATCATCAATGGCCCACTTCTTCACTTCAGAAGGAGAAAAGCATCCTTCAGTGGGATCAGAATCTTTTTTCTGTTGTGCAGGGAACAAGAGAAAGAAAGGGAAACTCACTCAGTACACATAGAAGACAATTGCACCCAACCGTAGTCAGTACAAAATTCATTCATTTATTTATTTTCCTCCCATGAGTGCGTGTGTGTGTGTGTGTAGGTCATGCAGACTCCTAAATGCATCAGACATGTACCTTTCGAACATTTGAGACTTTTGAGTGTGACCCTCCATCTTCTTTCTTGGACCTTTTAGGCGGGGATGCTTTTGACTCTGCAAGCGTCATTTAATTCAAAACATGAATGGTCATAAATACCATACCCAAAATTTGTTGACAAGACGTGGCATAAACTAACTAGACTTGTTTTCAATATCAACTAAAGTCATGCATAAAACATATGACAGGAAAAAACGATATCAAGTCCAAAAAGACGCATCTTTTCAAGTCTAAGAAATACATGTAAAACTCAAGAGGCAAAAGATTTCAACAAAACATGTAAATTCCGATCATTCTTTAGCCATATCAGCAAATAATAAATCAATCTACATATCCCTAGAGCTGCTTTACAGTTGCACTGATACCTACATACAAGTATAGTACCTGTGCTGGTTTCATGGGAAACATTGCTTCTCCGCCACGGTTTGCCAGCATGCATAATGTAACTTTCAATGTCGACAAGCTTCTTCTGTGAGTAACATTCTGATATCCATTCCTAACAAAAAAGAAAGCTCGAACTATCAAAGATCACGAAGCTTAATATCCATATCGAAAATAAAATGCCGGATCATTAGCTTAGAGAAATGATGCTCCAGATAACTGAGATCTGACTAATTGTACGGTTAGCCTAACAAAGCACATGGACAAGCCAATCAAACCAATCATGAGTGACGGTTTGTGGATTCTAAGGCTCCATTTGGGGTAGCTTCTCCAGACGGAGTTTTGCCGTTTGATCCAAAACTCTTAATTCTACACCTCACTTTCTCTCTCTTACATTTTCAAAAAAACTCATAACTTTCTCATTTTAGATCTGAAATGAGATGATTCTTATATCAAAATGCTCACAGCGATGAGACGAATTAAACATGATACATTTTATATATTTTTTTCTGAACATATTTCAAATTATTGCACTATTTTCTATATCACATCTCATTTTCAAAAGTCCTCCCCCAAACACATATTTCCAACCCAACCTCCAAACTCCGTCTCCAAAAGTTCCCCAAGCCGGCCCTAAATGGAAACCAAAGAAGAATTGTCTCTGAAAATCCTATGGTCACATTCTTATTAAAATTAGAATTAAGATTACGAAACGAGTAATTCATTATCCAAAATCAAGTATGACACGCCACATCCACACCACATAATCGAACAAACCGAACCGGAGAAAAAGAATTAATCTTCAACACATTTTATAGACAAGAACCAAATCAACAACATTACAAGGAAAGACCTTTGAAACAATAGTCCCACAATCAGCCTGAACTTGTCGAAACTTCGGGGTGTTGGGAAACGCACAAATCAAGAGCGTGCAACCCGAATTCCAATCAGGCTGGTATTCTGCCCCCATTGCCAGAGCCTGCGATCGCAACGTGCTGCGCTCGGGATTTACAAACCCAGACAGCACAAAAACCACACCTTCCTGTCAATTAGAGCCATTTCGTATATATGGTATGATCAAATTAGTTTTGAGAATTCGTCCAAAAAACAAAAACCAAGACAACATAATAAAGCGCATTCCAGTTCGATCCATTACCAAGAGTTTGGAGAAGCTTGCAGATTTTTTGGTGCTCTCCATTTCCTTAGCACCTAAATCCCTCTCTCTGTGATGGCCTTTGCCTTGTTTCGGTTTCTCAGATTCATCACTTTCCTCACTTGGTTTCCCTCCAGAAGTTTCACCCTTGTTCATCCATGGAGGCAGGTTTCGCTTCCCAGCTTCAGACATGTCCAAGTCCAACACCCCCACTTGACCAACCCCCAAAATATTTCTTTTTTTCTTTTTTTTTTTTTTTTCCTACCCTCTGATAGCTCTACCGTTAGCACCGGTGTGATTGTCAGCCCGCCAAGCCCAAGGAGGCGGAGCCAAACCCAACGAGACTGTGCGACATGGTAGCATCTGACGCTTAGCTTTCCATATATTTAATCGTTCGGAAATATTAGCAGCCCGGTGGACGTGCCGGAGTGGTTATCGGGCATGACTAGAAATCATGTGGGCTCTGCCCGCGCAGGTTCGAATCCTGCCGTTCACGCTTTTTTCCTATTTTTATTTATTTTCTTTTCCATCTCATTTCTCCAGTTCTTTTTCCTTTTCAAAAACAAAAACAAAAACAAATACAAATAATAGTAGTTTCCGAAAGTAATTATGGTTATTTTTTTATTTTTAAAAGAAAAACAATTATGCAATTCATATCCGTATGACCGATAACACAAATCCTGTTATCTCTCCTGTTAGGCAATACAGATAACATTACTTGTATTTTATTTTTTAAAATAAATTTTTTTACTGCAATTAAAATTTATAAGACAAACTCGAAACTGTTGGAAAAAACTATATGAACTCACCTTTTATTAATTGAACATTCAAGTCAATTATTTTGTTAGTTTGTAAAGTTGGTAGACATATAATGAGTGTTGAATATTTTATGAGCAACGTAAAAATTGGCTTAGATAAGTTCAAATTTAGAGGTGTTTATGGATCGAATCAATTAATATCAATTCATAGTTTAACTTATAACTTTTGACTCAAGAATTAGTCTCCTAATTTAGTTTTTTTTTTTTAAATCAGATTTTGTGAATTAAGTTTGTGAGATAAGTTAAGGGGGTGTTTGGTGAATGAGTTTAGTTTAAGATTTTTAAGTTCTAATAGTAATTTTTCAGAAAAGACAAAAATTTTTTTCAGAAAAACACAAAAATTATGATGAAAAAAGTACAATTTAGTTTAAAATGAAAGGGAAATCAAACACCCCATAACAAAAGATCAATTCTTTGACTGGGAGCATTTATTTATTAAATTATTAGTAATGTCATGTTAATAAATCCGTTACAGATATAGATAGGAATGGACCAGACTAACATTTTGAACGATCTTCAATATGCAAGGGTTTGTTTGGTGAATGAATTTGAGTTGAAAATTTTGTTGACTTTTCAGAAAAGATGAAAATTTTTTCAGAAAAAAAACAAAAACTTTTAAAAAGAAAAAACAAAAACTGATATGAAAATTTTGAGTTTAAACTCGAACGCCAAATAAGACTTAAGTGTAAAGAGATATTTTTTAACAATTTAAAACAATCAAGAAACATGCCAGGAAAGGATACATAACTCAGGGACAGTAATGAAATAAATCCTTTGTAAAAACCGTCAAATGCAGGGGTACATCTGCAAAAACGATTACAGAAAAATACTGTCGAAGCCTCCCGCTCGTTCCCCCCTTTCGAATTCCCTCTTTCCACTCTCACTCTCTCTCTCTATTTCGATTTAGGGTTTTCTGGATTCCAATTCAGGAGAAAAAAAAGCCCCAAATGAGAAAATGGTGACCGATAATCGGCTCTCCGACCTCGCCGATCCGCTCGAGAACTACTCGGGCCTTTCCCTCTTCCCCAAAACCTTCAAAGTATCTCCTGACGATTCGAATCCCCACGACTTCGACCGCCAACTTCACGCCCTCCACACCCACCTCAAGTCCATGGTACTCTCTCTGTCTCTCTCTATAACTTCTCCAACTCCTCAGTTCTAGTTTCTCTTCTAATTTCCTCTTTTCCTGCTATTTCAATTTCTATTATGTGTTCGTTTCCTGATTTTTAGTTGTTGTTGTTGTTGTTGTTGTTTTTTTTTTTTTTTTTAAGATGTTCTTCGAGCTGTTTTTTAGGATTTGAGAAATCCATTTGTTTTCTAGGGTTTTTAATCGTTAATGCCTTGATTAAATTCTTCTACTTCGGTTGTTCGTTGTTGCTGTTGTTGTTGATAACTTAGAAACTGTACCAACAGTGTCGAATTCTCGCGCTTCAGATGGTTAGAAGCTCAATTTCATTTGACTTGATGCGAATAGTTCGATTTTGGGTTTGGAATTTACCGGTGAATCGATGAATTAGCCTTTTCGCGTGTGCATCCGCTTGATGGTGTGGAATTTATATAAATAGGTATGTGTATACACATTCATATGGAATTGATCTTAAAACCATTCTATTCAGGCCTTGAGAAGTCCTGATAAGTTACGCGAGCAGGCCAAGAAAATTATAGATGGAAGTTCCAAAAGTTTGAGCTCCAAAATTGTGAGCGACCAGGCAGCAGTTGACAAAAATGAAGCCCTTCCTGCTGTGCCTGAGGTGGTTGATCCTCGAGATCGAAGACCAGCCTTGAACCGTAAACGGGCTCGGTTTTCTTTGAAGCCTGATTCTAGGTAAAAGTTTGGTATCTTAGTTCCTTAATTGAGTATGAGTCTTTTTAGAATATTATTTGAAGTGTGCCGTATCTTTATTTGCAGTCAGCCTGCTGTGATTTCCGTACCAACTTTGGACATAAAAAAGCTGAAGGACCCTGTGGAATTTTTCAAGGCCTATGAAAGACATGAAAGTAAGTTTTGTTTTGTAATCTTTACTGAAAACGTTTATGCAAGGCTTGGTTTTATTGTGTTTTGATTGTTTTGCAGACGCCAAGAGAGAAATACAGAAACATCTGGGTGGCATTATGTTGGACACGGAAGAGCAGAATCCATCTCTAGTTCAGCGACCCCGTCGACCAGGAATTCTGGGGCACGATGAGAGGTTTGGATTGCGTATTACTGTCTTGTTCCCTTCTACCGCCGATCCATCTCTTTGGTAAAGCTTATATAAGCCGATCTTATTGTGCATATTACAGGAGATCAGTCAAATACAAGCATCTATATTCCTCTCTGGACTTTGAAACCAACAAGAATGTTTCATCTTCACAAGAGATAAATAAGTATAACATTCTCAGTCCAGTTTATCACAGCGCACAAGAAGAAACTGTGCATGATTTTGCATCACAGGAAACAGAATTAGTTGGTAAGAAGATGTAATACGATGCATATCCAGTGTTTAAAATTGTGCAGTTTGAGGCGTGCCTCAGTGAATTGCGGTGAACAAAAGTAACTAGGCCTAAGCCTCAAGTGCGCACTAAATTGCGTACGCCTCTCTGAATTGAGGTGTACTAAAAAACTCACACTATTGCGCAATAACCGAGGCGGTAGCCTCAATTTTTCAGAGGTTTTTTCTAGACAAAAGGCCCAAGGCCCCAAAATTTGATTGTTCAGGAAAAATAAAAAATAAAAAAGTCCATATTTAGGGCTTAAGAAACCCTAGATGTATTCAACAATCCTGTTTGATAGAAACCATTGTTTTGGCTGCTCTTCCTTCATTATGTTATGTTATGATTTCTACCTACTATTGATTTTTCATATTTTTTGACTTATTTTATGGTTTCATTTTGAGTCTTACACCTCAAACCGCATTAAGGCTTACGCCTTAACTCGCAAACAAAAAACGCCTTAATGCCCGATTGCGCAATTTTAAACATTGTTGGTATCTATGTTTGCTTATTTGGTTTCCCTCATATTCTCAACTCTTATGCTTATACTATTTATTTTTCTTTACTTTTTAAGCCTAGATGCTCTGGCTATGTTAAATGCCTCTTGATGTTCTGATTGTTATATAAATAGGTTCGATAGCCAAGGAAGACCAGAAGGTTGATGAGATATTGGATCAACTGCTTTCTTTAAATGGCGAAGACCTTGAAGGAGACGGGGCAGTGAATGTTTTGCAAGAGCGCTTGCAGATTAAACCACTTAAATTGGAGAAATTACAGCTTCCAGATTTCCCGGAGATCCCAAAGATAGATTTGAAGTCTTCAAGAATTGGAAAGCTGCCAAGGCGTAGTCAAGTCCTATCAGATATAGATAATTTGCTACAGGGACCTAGCAGCAAAACACCTATGAAGCACAGACTGGGAGTAGAAAGTCCTATTTCTTACGTAGCTTCTCCCACCCCGCCAAAGAATCCATTTGCTTCATTGTCATTGCTCAATCAGAGAATTTTGCGTTCAAGTGTATCAAATGATCCATTTTCTGCTCATGATATTGATCAGCCAGTTAGAAATGCTTCTTCTACTAATAACTTAAATAAGGAATTTGATTTGGCTGACGAAGGAACGCAATCTAAAGAGACTGTGTTTGAAACTGGCGACAATATTGAAGTTGCCCAGGCCGATACAAGTAAACGGCAGCAATCTAAAGAGCCGGTTAGAGATTCTTCTTGTACTGATGGCTTAAATGAAGAACTCAATGTGGCTGATGAAGGAACGCAATATAAAGAGACTGCGTTTGAAAACGGCGACAATCTTGAAGTTGCCCAGGCCGATTCAAGTGAACAAGATGTGGTTCTCAATATGGGCTCAAGTGCATCTCATGTTCCTGTGGATGACAACACAATCAACAGTGATATGGATAACCAGGTTATGAATGGCGTTGCCCAGGCCGATACAAGTAAACGGCAGCAATCTAAAGAGCCGGTTAGAGATTCTTCTAGTACTGATGGCTTAAATGAAGAACTCAATGTGGCTGATGAAGGAACGCAATATAAAGAGACTGCGTTTGAAAACGGAGACAATCTTGAAGTTGCCCAGGCCGATTCAAGTGAACAAGATGTGGTTCTCAATATGGGCTCAAGTGCATCTCATGTTCCTGTGGATGACAACACAATTAACAGTGATATGGATAACCAGGTTATGAATGGCGAAGCATGTGAGCGCGAGACTGATGAGGATGCTGAAGCAAATGGAACTAACGTCGAGGAAGTAAGTTACTGGTTGCTTGTTTAGTTTTGTTGTAAAGAGTTGTGAAAGATTATCCTCGTAATTTTATATTTGTCCAATAAGATACAGGTAGAAAAGACACTGCAGGAAACACTGGTTCCCACACAAACTGGCCTCACAACGGTGGACTCAGCTTTGGAAAATTTGAACAGCATGCAGTGTCATTTAGGTATATGGTTATCTATTGCTTCTTTTTCCAAAATGTTCATGATAAATACAGGGGCATCTATTGATAATATGCTAGCTAAGATTTGAGTTCCTCTGACAATAAACTCTTTACTTCTGATGTCAGGAATTAGATTGTTCTTTTCGGATATTAACTTGCTCTTAGATAATACTTCCTGCTTTTCTTTTCTTTTCTCTAATAGACAAACCAAGGACGGCTTCAATTCGAGACCAGGCAACGGATGGGAACTCTGGAATCCCTGACAATGGTTCAGAACAGCATACTGAGGTTGTTTATCATACTTTCAACTTTTCCCCCCAATCTTTTTTTTATAATGTTTTTACATTTGGAGATCTTTCTCTTTCATGTTGACATTTGGCTGAGTAAATTTTGAAATGTCTTGTGAAACAGATAGAGGAAGAACACCTCGAGATGCCATTGAACAAGAAACGCAAAGCAAATGCAGAGTCACAGAAAGCACCCAAGAGAAGAGAGATTTCTGGGAGGAAAAGCCTTGCAGGTGTTTACTCGTAAAAATTCAGTATTGCTTTATATTACCGCTGCTTTGTGCCTGTTTTTCACTGCCATTGTTAAGAGGGCTTTTTTTATTATTATTTTTCCCTTAAATCTTTGGCATCTGTTATCTTTCTAGGGGCTGGTACTTCGTGGGAATCTGGGGTAAGGCGAAGCACAGGATTAGGTGTAGACCTTTGGAGTTCTGGAAAGGGGAGAGGTTATTATATGGACGCATACATAATAGTGAGTCTCTCAACTCTTTTGCTTGGGTAATTAGTTACACGGCACAAGCCATGCCGTGCAGTTTAATGATTACTGTTAGAATAACATTTGAAAATTCTTGCTAAAAAAATGAAAAACACGAGTTAAGTATGGTATATCATGATATCATCTTGCAGGTCTTCCAACGGTAATAGGTATGAAGTATGCTTCCCCAGGAAAAGCCGATCGAGGTCTCAAGGTGAAGTCCTTTGTCTCTGAAGAACACAAAGAGCTTGTTGAGCTAGCTGGTCTTCATTGAGACTGTTGTATCTGCATGATTGAAGGGTATGATATCACTCTGACCTCGCTTTGTTGTCTCATGTACCATCAAACATTTTGTGTATCGAAACCAAGTCTTTAAAAAATGGGGAAAACGTCTCGATTCCTGACTTGTTTCGTTGCAAACCGTGTTGTTCGAAATTAGATTCGCGTTACAGATGCTTCTCATTGTATAGGGTACTTCATCTTCACTTTTGTTCGAAGATCTGATTGTGTTACTACATACATGGTAGATATCGCTTGTTCACTAGGAATCTCAGCTTGTTTGTATTGCGACTGCTTTGACATCACAAATAAGTTAACGGAAAAGCAATCTTAAATGGTAGGTTGTGATTTTTTTTTTTTTTATTTTTTATTTTTTAACAAACATGTTCACGAAGTTAATCCCAATCATTTAACTTTCATTGTTTGAGAAAGATACAGAGTCTCTTTTTCCTCCATTTTCTGGTGCTACCATCGTTTGATTCAGGCGACATTCATTATATTTTGTTGTGTGCTGTAAACGTTTATCATGGATGCAGACTATTGAAAAATTGCATGATGCAGACTATTGAAAAATTAATCTAATAGTCAAAACACAATTTCTATAATAGCTCCGTTTGTGCAATGATTATCTCCATCGCTAATGATGATGCACATTTTATTTGAAAATTGCTTCGAGACAGAGCCAACTTTTAGCTTCTTGCCAAGTCTTCCCTCTGCGAAGTCGAATCAGAATATTCAATTTGTTTAATGCAAGATAGAATTTTAGCTTCTAGAACAAATGCCAAATTGACCGTTGTCCTTTAGTAATTTTCTACCTTTTTTTGTTTGAAATAGCAAATTGGGCATTGAATTTTATTTTTCCTTTTTTTTTTTTTTGGACTAATGAAAACAAATTGCTCATTAATTGACAACAAAATATGTCACTTTGAACCTAGAATGAACTTTAAAATTAAAAAAAAAAAAAAAAAAAATGGGTATCTACATGAATTGATACTTGGACTTGATGGAAGAACGTAATATGAGCGGCAATGCCTGCATAATGTTGATGTTAATTTTCCTTATTCAATTGATTTTCTTTTATAATAAATAACCGTTAATCAACGCTTCCTCATTATGATATATGAGGACTAATTTTCAATGTCACGTTTTCTTTTTTAAATAAACTATCGAGGATTATCGTTTAAATTATAAAAATAAATATATCTTTTTAACTGATATAAATATATATTTTTTTTTTTATCAAATTACTTAATTTGTTATAATGACTAGAGCCAAGACCGAACCCCCCCCCCCCCAAAAAAAAAAAAACTAAAGAAATTGTATCATGTCATATAAGTAATGTATTGACAATTTGACATGCAGACAAGCAAATCATTATCCATGAAATGACGAGGTTAACGACAAGTGGTTAGGCTAAAAATAAAAATAAAATAAAATAAAAAAAAACCACCGGTGGTTAAGCTAACACATGCTGGGGTTGTTGCCTTTAGTGAAACGACTTAATATCATTAAGATTTTGTTTAGCATATCAGTTTAACTCTAATTAAATTATATTTTTCATCTCAGTTTGTCTTTTTATGAAAAATCAATAAAATTTATATTTAGTTTTTGAAAAATCAATCAACTCTAATTAAAAATTCCATCTCCAACCGACGAATCAAATGTAAAATTAAATATAAATTGATTGTCATTTATCTATATCTCATCAAAATATTTTGATGTCACAGAGCTTGTTCGGTTACATATTAATTAGGATTATTTTTTAATATCCAAAATACATGAATTTTTATCGAGCGGCCACTTGCACCTTTCTTAAGAAAAGATTCTCGTTTGTTTTTTGCACGGTCTAGACAAAATAATGCGAGCAATATTATATTATATGTTGTAGGAAAACCACATAAAATGATTTATGGACCGACGTATTATAAACAATGGTTAGTTCCAGTGATTATCCGAAGAGATGCCTTTTAAAAACATGACATGATGATTTTGGTTCTGTATTTGCTTTTGTTTTGTTTTTGTTTTTGTTTTTTTTTTTTTTCAAGGTTAATAATTGGTTCCAGATTGACAAACTGAAATGATGCCCATTTGCATCACACATGACAGCAATGCTCAACATTATCCGCTTCGATGATTTAGATGTAAATAATTAATTTATACTTTTCTTATTTGTAATATCACTATTATAGGTCTATGTTAAAAAAACCCAAATAAAAAAATAAAATAAAAAAGTGATAGGGCAAAAAGTCAGAGTGCCCCTTTGAGGAAAGAAGGGATAGATGTCTCAAAGAAAAATAAAAGCATTGACTTTGAGTGACATCAAATCTAAGTACTTGATTAACAACAATGTAATCCACGGAAAAAATCGATGTAATCCGAAATAAAAAACAGTACAATTCATTAAAGAGAGAGAGAAATAGATAGAGAGAAGAAGGAAAAATTTCATCTAATAGTATAATGATGACAAATAAGATAGTTCTCTAATTTATATATTTATATATATATATATATTTCAGCTATATGTATAGGTCTGAATTTGAGAAAGTTATAGGGATAGATAGATAAAAGAGCAACCATAAAACTAGACGTTGACATTAAATCGTTTGGACTTTTTAATAGGATTGATTGTTAAGGATGGAAAGGAAGCCATCATCATCTACGTTTTCTTTGTTATGTTATTAAATTAGTTACTTGACTTCTTTTTTTTTTTCCTTATTCATTCGGTGTGTGTTTGTTTGCTTTCTTTAAGTTTCATCGGGGAAGATATCAAAGCAAAATCCCGTTAGCAGATTCATGAATTTCCCTCTGGACAATATATATATATATATATGTATGTATATATTTGCTCGAAAGTGTATGTGAAAAGTATTGTGAAAGCTGAAATCTTCCTCTTTTTTGTTTTTGAAAGCTGACTAGCTTCTTTTTTTATTATCTTATTATTTTATTTATTTTTTAAAAAGCTGAAATCTTGCTCTTGAAACAAATTCAAACAATTACCCTTAGAAAATTGTAGTATATAGCATTTTTATGGGGGAAAAAAAATTTGAAGCAAATAACAAGAATTTAAAATATTTAAAACAAGAATAAATGACCTAATTAGTCCTTTAACTCTTTTTGAAAAGTGACGGTTTGATTCCTATTCTTTTTTTTTTGGTCAAGATAACCCTTAACTCTTATTTTTTTGATCATTATAGTCATTTCTGTTAAACTCCATTAGGGGGAGTTTGGCAAACATCCCATTTCAAACTAATTTCAAACTTTTTTTTGTTTTTTTCCTAAAAAGTTTTTGTCTTTTTCCCAAAAAATTTTTTGTCTTTTCTGAAAATTCAAAAAAATTTACTATTACAACTAAAATATTTCAACTCAAACTTACACACCAAACACCTCCTAAATTTCTAACGAAATATAGTTGAAATTGACTTTTTGCAGTGAAAAAGACTAAAATACTCTCAAATCCCTTGATAATTCCCTCTTTACCCCCCCCCCCCCCCCCCCCCCCCTCCTCTTGTTGTTCTGATTCAGAATCAAAACCAAACCACCAAAAAATGGAGCCTCTGATCCCCAACCTCGGCCTTGAAGTCAAACCACCCCATTTCTTGCCCATTTCCTCGCCCAAATCGATGGTGCCCGATTCATCTGTCTCACATTTGCCTCGGTTTCCGAGCTCAAATCGTCGTTTAAACTTCAATCGGATGCTTTCTTCTTTTTCTTCTAATTTGCAGTGCTCTAAGAGAAATGACGTCACTTCCAAAGAAGAGTCCGAGGTTAAGAAACGGCTGAGATCGATTGGAAAATGAATTTTCGGATACACTACCGCGTCAGGTCTCGCCCCCCTTCCCTTGAGTTCTCGAAATCTGGTTTCAGTTCGCCCCCCTCCCCCCCTGCATTGTCCCCCCCTCCTAAAGTCGAGCCCTCATGCCGAGCTTGCCCCGCCCCCCTTCATGAAATCTAGGTTGCCCCCTTTTTCTCCAGCGTTCTCACTAAGCATGGTAGCCCCTTCACCCCCTGCATTGTCCCCAAGCCCCCCCTTGTGGTTCTTGACCGATCTTGACCCTCCCCCCAGATCTGGGCTTTTGATTCAAAGTGGAGGAGAGAGAAAGAAAGAAAATTTTAATTTTTTAAAATTAATTATTGTTAAATTATTAAAATATCATTTTAAATTAAATCACATGCATTGTACATGACTCGTTCCGTTAAAAATTTAACAAATTTAGACGGAAATGACTAAAATGGCCAAAAAATAAGAGTTTAGAGTTATCTCGGTAAAAAAAAAAAAGACCAAACCGTCATTTTCGAAAGAGTTCAGAGACTATTTAGGCCAATTACACTTAAAGTAAATAACAAATTTGTTAGGTAAATAACACATTTACAAGACATAAATAATTCATTTACTTAGTAAAATTGTTACTTATTATTGTCTACTCCAAACATTTTTAAAACTAGCTATTTGTGTCAATTGTTTTTTAAAAACAGTTATTTATTTCTTCCTTCCAAAAAAAAAAAAACAGACGATTAATACAACATATGTTTAAATAATTTTTTCGATGAGTAACATATGTTTAAATATTTAGATCTACTGCAATAAAAAAAAAATTATACTACACATATATATTAAATTTATAACTTTAGACATAAATAGTGCTGGTGCATCCGTTCTAATTAGGACATTTTTTAAATATCAATTTTACTATAGGTGAGTTGTTGTTTTTTCACAATTACATATAAATATTTTATTTTACTTGATATGACAATCTTTAAAATATTTATAGCTGAAAATATTGATAACTCAATTCATTTATTGTAAATTAAGGGGTGTTTGGTGAATGAGTTTGGTTTAAGATTTTTAAGTTTTAATAGTAATTTTTGTTGACTTTTCAGAAAAGATAAAAAAATTTTTCAAAAAAAACAAAAACTTTTTCAAAAAAAAATAAAAACTGAGATGAAAAAGTATAATTTAGTTTAAAATGAGTTAAAATACTAAACATCTTCTTAGTATTTAGATAGATTAGAGTTGGGATCTTGTTAACATTTTTATTCTGCTTTACCAATAGAGAGAGTGCATTATTTTGTGTCTGTACTGTTAATAATGTAGAATCGTGAAAAAAAAAAAATCAAAACAAAAAATGTCCAACTGTGAAGTTGAGAAAAAAATTCTAGAAGAAAAGAAAAAAAGAAGAGAGAGAGAGAGAGAGATATGAAAGTAATTGACTAACTAACCAACTGAATTAGGACACCTGTCAAACAGTCACATGTTGTCGATGATTGATTCACCCATGACAAAGACAATTGCAAATTCTCTCTCTCTCCTTTTTTATTATTATTATTATTATTATTATTATTGGGTTAACGATAACATGCCATTTTCAAACTTAGCATTAATTAATGGTTTACGTTAACCACTTGGGTGAATGCACTGATATTGACATCCCAATCTCCGACCATAGTTTTCAGTTCCCCAAAAATTAAAACGTCGGTTTGCTTAACTAAATGGCCATTGACAAATATATACATATATATATATATATATGTAGAAAACAACTTGTTTGGCTTTCTGAACCTAGAATTGGGAAGTGGGGACTTGAAACTCTAACAATGGCCTGTTTTCATATATATATATATATATATATGGTCCATAAAACTGGTCTTACTTTGTCTTGTCCCCATCACTTATCACTCTCAACATAAACCTCTTGCAAATCCACGCAATTTTTTAAATTTATTTATAAATTAAGCTAATTGAATGTTCGTGCAACCAATCAAAGAGGAAAAAAAGAACCACCCTTTTGACAAAACCAGCAAAAGAGCACAATTCCAAGATTAAAAATACCAAAGCTTCTCGAAAGAGAGGACCCAAGATCCAGACATATTCTTAGATTTAGTATCTTTCTTGTTCTTTGATTTTTCTTTTGTATTGACAGATAGAGACTCCTACTTTACAAAGTATATGGATTTGATTTCGGGTCTTCCGGATGACATAGCCCGTGAATGCCAATTCGGGTCACCCACAAGCAGTTTGCGGTGGTGGCTGCCGTGTGTAAACGGTGGAATGCTAAGATTGAGCTGCCGGAGTTCCTCGTCTTTAGGAAGATCACCGGTCATAGCCAAGGAGCAATTGTTATGGTGCAAGCTCAATTCGACCAGACCCATAAATTGTCTGTTCAAACGACCCGTTGTTCTGGTTTATCGTATCATTCTTTGGGAGCCGGATGCAGGTAGATGGAGCGAGTTGCCGCTTATTCCAGGTTTGGCAGGCGGGCTCCCGATGTTTTGCCAGGTGGCAGGTGTGGGGGCAGATTTGGTGGTGATTGGTGGGTCCGATCAGCTGACCTGGCAGGCTTCTGATTTGGTGTGTGTTTACAACTTTTTGTCTGCCAATTGCCGGCGCGGGAAGGACATGCCAGGTTGCTGAAGGTCTTTCTTTGCATGTGCATCGGATTTTGATCGGATGGTGTATATTGTCGGAGGACACGAAGATGAAAAGAATGCATCGAGATCAGTTATGGCGTACGACGTGGCGAAAGATGAATGGTTCACATTGCCTGAAATGGAAAGGGAACGAGACAAGTGTAAGGTAGTGTTTCACAGCGACTAGCTCCACGTCATCGGTGATACTCCACTGAAATGCAAGGCCGCTTCGAGAGGAGTGTCGAATCGTTTGATGTGTCCATGTGGCGGTGGGACCGCGTGATTTGGATTCCTTAGAGTTTGCCATGTGTCCAAAAACATGTGTGTACGGCGATGATGAGGCAATGTACATGTGTCAGGTGGTGACCTAGTCAAATGAAAGAATGCCACGTGGCAGAAGTTGCAAAGCTGCCAGCTGAAGTGGATAAAGGTGAGCCCCACATGGCTTATGTTTTGGATATGGATAATTACGATTCGATAAAGTTAGAGACCCCTCAAGAATTTTCCAGTCATGTACAATCAGGTTGTTATATGGAGATTTTGATCTTACACAAAGTGTATTGTAGTAATTTTGAACAATATTATAGTTTAAGAATACAATGATACGTGCATTTGGAGTGCATATATAACCATAAATTTTTTTTATTAATTTTTGTATTTTTTCTGAAAAATCAATAAAATTTATAATTAGTTTTTTAAAAAAATTAATCAATTTTAACTTAAAAATCTCTCAAACTTATCTCAATTGGATGTTAATAAAATATAAATTACCTAATATAAACTTTCATAAGAGATCCGTTTTTAATCATAAAGGTGTTTGGACATTACTAATTTTCTAAGTATTTTTCGAAAATTTAAATTTACACAAGGGACTATACCTTTTGGATCATGACAATTAAGAGAGAGAGAGAGAGAAGAAGAAGAAGAATTAAATAGTATATTAATATAAAATGGTGATGGCTAAGGTTCTTGTCCACGCAAAAAGTACGAAAGAGAAGAAGATGAATTAAATAAAAAAAATGGTGATGGCTAACGTTCTTGTCCACTCTAATAAATTAAAAAAAAAAAAAAAAAGGAGAGAGAAGAAGATGAATTAAATGGTAAATTTATATAAAATGGTGACGGCTCAAAAAGTACGAAAGAGTTAATTAGTACAAAAGAGGTAGTATGTGATAAAAAGTCATGCCTCATGCGAATACTTTGTGTGACGCGGGATATCTAGCCAATAGAATGCACGATCAATATGTCCCGAATTGTGGACCATGTACATTAATTATTTGGTGTTACAAAACTTCAACTTGTCTTGGTTGATTTATTAATCCTTGTTAATTAATAATTTAATATAACCCATCTTCCACGAACTAGCCTACCCTCCAAATTTCATTTGACTTCTTGTTAAAAATAAAAAAATAAAAAAATAAAAATAAAAAACTGGTGATGAATTTATGGTGCATCGCTCTTATTGGTACCTTGTGCATTACTTCTAGTCGTTGAGTTAATTACTAGCTGGACATGGGACCCCACCTTATCGGAAGGATCAACTGGCAAGTTCTTTCATCCTATATTTTGATTTTGATTTTGATTTTACGTTTATACTAAGAATTCTCAACCCATGTGCTTTTAGATATGGGTCCGTTTGTGTTTCTTTCCAGCAAATTTATAAACAATAATATTAAAAAAAATGTCAGTATACCATGTTTCTGCCACTTGTAGCTTGTCTATGGTGTTCGACATTGTAAGCAATATATATACATCTATATATATATATATGGTGGAGAGAGGGGGGCTGGGGCCATTGCCCCCTAACTTCTTGTGAAATTTAAATATAGCAGGATTTTTTTTTTAATTTAAAAAAAATTGATATGTGTATAAATTAGTTTTTATCTCTAATAAATTAAGAGTTTTCTATATTTTATTAAATAAATAGTTTAGATTTTAAAAAATAAAACAGTTTTATTAAATCCATATATATTAGTCAATCTAATGACTTGATCTAAAATCTAAATTATAATTTTAATAACATAAGTATTTTAAAAAACTGGCCAATTATATTAAGTAATATTTTGTCTACACATAAACTAAAAGTTTTTAAAGGAAGCCAATTGTTCACTTTCTCGTTCCACCATTTCCAAATAAATTTGGAAATTTGCTCTGTTGTTTAGGGTGCGATTTTTATTTTTCTTCGGTTTATTGTACTGGATTTCTCCTTAATTTGAGACAACTTTGTCTTGGTCTGTCAATTAATTCTTCTTCAAATTTTTGTTTCTGCTTTAGGCTTGTATTTCTTTTTCTTGCTTCTTGTTCTGATTATTTTCCTTTTCTTTTTAATTTGATTATGATTTTTCTATATGTCTTAACATGGAATTGACGGGCTATGGTGTTATTGTTTTTTCTGAAATTTTTTTGTTTGTTCTTATGTATTAGTGATAATAAGCTAATTTTGATTAGAAAATTGGAAATATTTCACTAAAAATTAATGATTTTTCGTTTTTGTTGTGGATTTTAGTTTAGAAAATTAGCAATAGCATTACTTAATATTTTGGATTTAAATAAAACTTTTATTTTATTTTTTCAATTTAGTTTGTGGTAAACTTAGACATGCCTTTTTTCTTTTTTCTTTTATTTAATTTTTCTGAAGAATTTTGGGCTTATAGGCTGTATTGGTATTGGGACATATATGGAAGATAATTTTTTTAAATGACAACTTGATTGTCTATATTGAGAAGGAAATTGCTGCAAAATTTAGTAGTGGATTAATTATAAATGAGTTGGTCTCTATGAAAAATCATCGATCATAACTTATATTTAAAAAAAGAAAATGATATTTTGAGGTATATGAATTTGACATATTTGCTCTTTTATTGAGAGAATAATATTATTTACAAGTTTATAAATTTTTTTTTAATTTTTACAAGTGACATATTAGACATAGAGTTTCAATATGTGAAACTTAAATAGCTATAGTATTATGAAGATATTAAGATCAACAGTTTAATTTCATGTTCTTTCTTATATTATTTTTATTTTTATTACATATAACTGACTATGGAGTGTTGTCCTATTTAAATATGATACTAATATTTTCATGTGTTAATATATCATGAATTAATAAACAAAAGCTGTTATAGATAGATAAATTTGTTTGTATAATCTTGATTAAAAAAATTTTTAGCCCCCTATTAATAAAATCTTGGCTCCATCACTATATATATATATATATCTGAATATTAGTCCGTTTGGTAAAACGGTTTGAGTTGAAATTTTTAAATTTAAGTTGATTGACTTTTTAAAAACTAATTATAATTTTTATTGACTTTTCAGAAAAAGATAAAAACTGAAATGAAGAAATACAATTTAGTTTGAATTGAACCGTTTCATCACACAAACCTACAGAAAATAATGTCCCTTCCACTGCATGAATTATATGCGTAGGCCAACTGTGTTGAGCAATATCTTTAGCTTTCTTAAGTTTCTTTATCTGTCCTTTTGTCTTTATATTAATAATATTCCTTACACTTCACGACCCGCAAAGATTAATTCAATTGGCTATATATTTTTTTTAAATGCCTCTCTCCTTACTCATAAGCTTATAACCCTAAAAGTTAATGTTCCTCTAATCCTAGATAGACTAAATTTTAAGAAAACTAATTTCTTATATAACATTTTAACAAGTTATTTATTGGCAAATAGTATATTCAATTCATTTAATAAATTAAAAGATACCACAATCAATTGGTCTATGAAATGATTAAGGTAATTAATATTGAGGTCAGCTGGCAAGTTGCAACAATAATTTCTTCTACTGTTTCTGAAATTTCAAATCGAACTCCTTTACTTGCATAAAAATAAAAAGGTAAAGTATCAAATCAATAAACCCTAATTTGTCTTTATAATTCATCCATTGATTAAAGTGCTAATCCAATCCCAACTTACATCTTCATGATAATAAAGTTGACACACAACACATACACAATTTTTGGGCCAACGCCAGTCTTGTTTACAAATAGTAATATCATAATTAATTTATTCTATGGAAAACATAACGGCAAGATATTTTATCAAAAGAACTTTAATTATTAGTCATCAGATCTTACAACAGGTTCTTTTAATATTTCATAATTTTTTTTCATAGGATTTATAGTTAAATAGCCATTTTTTGAAGAAATTTTTTAATAAATGGTCGGAGTTTTTAAAAATTAGTTAAAAAACCTTTTTTTTAGAATGGTTAATTAATTTTCTTAAATGATCAATCAATGATTGACCATAAGACAATCACTGATTAATCATCATCAAATTTTATTATCAATTACAAACAGTCATTTTCTTAAATAAAAAAAGGTTGAGACTTCTATTAGATTATGCGATTAAAAAATACCACCCAACCTAATTTTTTTTTTTTTTCATTTTGATATATTTAAAAACATATATTATCATTAAAGATATGTTATCGTAAAAAGTTCATAATTTTATTAGTTAAAAACAAAATGTCGGTAGCCGTAGGAAAAAAAAAAAAAAAAAAAAAACTTTGCTCTCCACCGTAACATTAGAAAGATTTGCAGGAAACAAACACAAATTGGAAAACGTCTCATAAACGCCACTCGATGCATTAGTTGGTTTCTATCCAAACAAAAAGTATCAACTTGCTCTCATATCAATGCCTTTTGTAAGTCTTTAATTATGGAATTTTCCAAGTCAATTTAAAATATGAATATAAAAATATGATTGGTACGTGTGATTACAGGACCTCGTTTTTAGTATACTCTTATCTTTATCTCATTGTTTTGTTGCTTTCCGCCGCCTCGACACTATGTGCCACTTTTTCTTCAACCTGTGACATTCGTAGCTCGTTAATTAAAATATCCTGTCAATTAAATTATTTATATCATTCAAATAATAAATAATAATCACCTATAGATGGGGGAGAAAAGAGTTAGATTTTATTTGGTATTTAAATTTAATTATAATTAAAAAATATATTTTTATCTTAATTTTTATCTTTTTATAAAAAATTAATAAAATTTATAATTATTTATAATTATTTTAATATGATTTTGATCGAATATTCCCAACAATCATACTATTATTACACTATAAGTACAAGGTCCCAACATAAAAAAGACTATAAATTTCTGTTTAAAATGAAAACAGTAGTGTATGAAAGCAAAAGAAGAGGGGGAGAATTTTAAGGTTGTATTTGAAAAATCATTCTATCGGTAAGATTTTGTTTCTAACTCTCAAATATGTATTCAATTCTATTTATTAAATATTTTGAAAAAAAATAAGATATAAAGGACAGATAAAAATAACTCCAAAGAAAAGTCGCCTCTAATAGTCTAATTAATGTTCATTGTCGGTGAAACATTCTTCGGTATCTTCAAATCTGAAAGGGAACTTAAATGGTGTACGTATCTACTCTCAATTATTGAGTCCTTCTCAGCTTACTATCACACAATAGTAATTGGAGAATCAATCGTGGCAATAATTATCCAAATCACTCTCTTAAAAGGTAAAACCTCATGCATCATTATGAAGATAGTCTAGAAGGCCTGCTTATTAAGATGAATTTTTTTCTCATATATATATATATATATATATATAGATGAGGACAGAGGACCTTGTAGTGGAAGACGTCATTCATGAGTACATAAAAAGTGAACTCATTCATATCTTCTCTGCCAAAAAAAAAAGAGAAAAAAAGGGCTAAACCTTCTAGAAGGACAAAAATTTGGACAAGTGTGCAAGCGAAACAAATATTGGTTGTATGTCACTCGCAAGTATAGTAGGCAAGTGGCTTTTTTTGAGTTGGGACCACGTGGTTGTCACCTTGGGCTGTGGACTTAGCCTTCTTTTTTTAGTAGTCTTGTTACTAGTCTTCCCACGCTTCTCAGAAAAAGTGGAACCTTTTTTTTTTTAGTTTTTAGTTTTTAGTTTTTTCCGTCACTCCCGGCAAGTCTGTTGTTTCAGCCAAAACAGGCAAACCGCAATAAATCCAGGACGCATATTGTACATCACTATCAGGCATAAAGAAAGTAATAACTTTAAAAAGATGTTTAAAAAAAAAAAAAAAAAGGTCATCACGCGTTACGCCTTCCACTTCAATGATCATTGAATAAGTTTAACTGTACCAATTGGCCTTTGATTTTCGATTCTAATATAATTTGTGAGGGCAAATGTTAAAATTTTATAGTATATTATATAGAATTTTATGATTAGAGTGTGTTATACAGAATTGCCCTATTTATAATTGAGATCGTTGAAAAATTAAATTAAGACTAAAATATCAATTCTTTGATACTCACGGAATTAAATAAACATATATATCTCATGAGACAGATGGATTATAAATATCAATTCTTGATTATTAAACAAGAGATTTTTATAAAATTCCTTGTAAATAAATAAATAAATAAAGAAAAGAGAGATAAATAAAGAAAAATAAAAGAGGTAAAAAAGGTCCATTAAAAAAAAAAAAAATCAAACGGGCATTCCGAACCTCCAATCAAACACTCCCACACGACTCAACCTTCTAGAAACTTGAACCTTATCATCAAATTAAAATCAAATAGACTTTTTTTATGGGGTATTCAGTAGATTATTCCCTTATATGTGTATCTATATATATATATAGATCCACCCTTTACAAAAATGCATATTTCATGAATCATCGACCATTACTTTGTCTTCTCATTCTAGAAATCTAGACTTCCCGTTTCTTCTTCTTCGTCTTCTTATCTCCTCAGAAAACAAATAAAGGTCAAATTTCTTTCTAAACACTACAGAACGTTCTTATACAGTTATATCTCTGTTTTTCTCCTTTACTTTTTCTTGTTCAAATTCCCTACTTATATATAGAGAGCCCTTTCTCATATACCATATCAAAATACGTTTTTCATAACAATCTCTTTACAAAACGTTTCTAGAATTCCATAATTCACCCAATTTCTTCTCTCTCAAAAAAAAAAAAAAAAAAAAAAAAGAAGTTCAAATTTCCTTTTTGCTGGTTTGTTATGGAACTGATTCCGGGTCTACCCAACGACATCGCTCGGGAGTGTTTAATCCGTGTGGATTACGAAGATTTCCCAGTCGTAGAATCGACTTGCAGGAATTGGAGGGCTGAGATTCACCAGCCGGAGTTCTCCCGGCGAAGGAAGGCCGTCGGATGTAGCCAAAACCTCATCGTCTTGACCCAAGCCCGGGTTCAACCTGGGAGTGATCTAGGCACCCGAACGAAGTACTTGGCCGCTCCGACTTATCGTCTCTCGGTTTTCGAGCCGGCGACGGGGAATTGGTCGGAACTGAATCCCGATTTCGGACAGTCCGATAAGCAGTTGCCCATGTTCTGTCAGCTTGTCCGGGTCGGATCCGACCTTATTGTTTTAGGCGGGTGGGATCCGATGACGTGGACGGCATCCAACAGCGTGTTCATTTACAACTTTGTGCGGGCCACGTGGCGCTGTGGGGCTGACATGCCCGGTGTGCCGAGGTCGTTCTTCGCTTGCGCGGCGTCCGATTGCGATCGGATGGTGTTTGTCGCAGGAGGGCACGATGATCAGAAAAACGCATTGAGATCCGCGATGGCGTATGACGTGGTGAGGGACGAGTGGGTGCCCATGCCTGACATGGGAAGAGAGCGGGACGAGAGCAAAGGGATTTTCCACCGTGGCATGTTCCACGTCATCGGCGGGTATTCCACCGACATGCAAGGCCAATTCGAGAGCAGTGCAGAGGCGTTTGATGTTTCCACGTGGCAGTGGGGCCAGGTACAAGAGGAGTTCTTCAAAGCCGGCACGTGCCCAAGGACTTGTGTGTCGGGAGAGGACGGCGCATTGCACATGTGTCGGGCGGGTGAGGTGGTAGCATTAAAGAATGGCACGTGGAAAGTCGTCGCTACTTTACCCAATGAGGTGAAGGAGATCACGTACGTGCTTGCGTGGCAGGGGAAACTGCTGGTGATTGGTTCACCCAGCTTCGGTGAGCCCCACGCAACTTACGCGTTAGACATGAGGCGGAACACGTGGACAAAAATGGCAATGCCGGAGGAATATGCAACTCATGTTCAATCAGGGTGTTGCTTAGAGCTCTAAAAACTCTAAGCGCGTATCTTAATTAAATGTTCGAACTAAAGTTCAAGTTTGAGTGTGTGTACATATAAGGGATTGTATATACATATTTTGAGTTGCTTGTGCGGGTTTTGATATATATATATATATATATATAGAAAATGAATATGAGGTAGTGCTACCAAAGTTGAGTCTACAATTAAGGTTTTTTTTTTTTTTGGTAAATGAGTTTATAATTAAGTTGTAACCAATACCAAGTGGCGTACACGGTCCCAGTTTTTGATATAACTTGCCGGCATGAGAGATTCGTGTTTTTTTTTAATCCTTGCCAATATAGTTCAACCTTTTTGTTGTTTGGAAATTTTGCGTAATAAATGCTCTTTAGGTGGGGCAAGTCCTTGTAATAGGACCCAAAATCCAGGTCTCAAATCACTATGACACTTCACGTTATTTCATTTTCTAGCAACTAATTAACGTGTGGGTAATATGCCTTATGTTATTTTAGGAATTAATTAGAACCACGTATGATATAGAACATGTTAATTATTCATGAAGGTTAATGTTTGTCAATTACATAATTTAACTATTTTAGATACGTAGATGTGGACTTAAAAAATCAAATCTCTAACGAAAGAGTTATGGAGTGATCATTTTGTATTAACGGAGTAATTAAAAAGATCAGTCTTTATCTATGTTTGATCTTGACTTAATTCCACCAATCAAAAGGATTTTTAGTTCCTATGACCAATGGATCATAATTCTCGGAGATGCTTCTAATTACCTATATTATGGCTATAAACCTTTTGATAGGCTTTTTTAATTTCAATTAAATTTATCGAACATCTTCAATCATCCTCACAAGTCAAGGAGAAATTAACATGTTGATGGTGAAAAGCTATAATCAACCGACCATAATTAATGCCTTAAAAATGATCATTATTAAGAAAAAGTTTAGTATTGGTGTTAGGATTAGGAAGTGTCAAAAGATTGTAGAAATGTCAATAACTCTTTCCAGAAACAACAAAGACAATAATAATAATAATAATAATAATAATAAAGGGGTCGTTGAGAAGAAGAAAAGGAAAGAAAAAAAAAAGTGTAAAAATGGTTTACATATGTCTATTAATTCTACAAACCTTTTTCTTATAGAAAAAGGGAGGAAAAAACATTCTGCTTCCATTTGATAAGTTCGTTGGAAATGAAATTTTTAAGATGAAATTAGTTAACTTTTCAAAAAATTAATTATAAATTTTATTAACTTTTCAGAAAAAAATAAAAAATTAATATGAAAAAGTAGTTTAATTAGAGTTAAACTTAAATAGCAAACATGCACCTGCAAGTCATTTTGCATCATTCTCATGGGGCACCCCAAAATAATTGAAGACATTCGTTTTTAATGATAAGCAAGACAATTAAAAGAAGGCTAATTCTATAACGGGGGTAAAGATGTTTTATCCCATCAATAGGTTAAAATTTTTTCCCCCATGAATTTGATAAGGTAGAGTGTGCCTATTGTAGAAGTCCCCTTAAAAGAAAAGGGGAAAAAAAAAAAAAAATCACCAACTGCATAAATACATATGTGAAATAACATACACATCTATCAATATATATGTAATAACACTGTACCGCAAAAAATTTACATGATGCATTTTAAGCAGCAGGCAAGGACGGCGGTAAGTGGCATAGTCAGAAATTCTTTTCCAATGAGAGTATTATATTAAAAAAAAAAGGGTCTTTTTAAAGTAAGGATAAAATTAAAATTTTTAATTATCAAGAATTAAAATAAAACTCAACCATAAATTTCAATTACTAAATGAGCATAATTATATGTAAAGGGATTTATAGATAAATGATTTTTTTAAACATTATTTTTAATAGACAATTGAAATATTTAAAACTCTGAAAAAAGAGCGTTTTTTTCTTAAATTTTCAATCGGTTTTGATTAAACCCGAGTTTCAAACGGAGATGAGATTAGATAATGACTAAATCTTAATTTTTATTTGGTAACTTTTTAATGATAAATTAATGATTTATCACAGTCAATCAATTATGGACCATGATTAATCAGCAATAGCCTCCATAAACCTTACTTCACGCTGTTGTTGTTGTGAATCCCTTGTCATCACTGTCGCAGTGGAGAAAGTTGCTTCGTTGTCAGCATCGCTGCAGGCCACCGTCTCAGTTCCTGGGTTTGTGGGTTCGTCGTTTCTGGTTGTAGGCCTGGTCGTGGTTGAGGTGGTGATGGGTTTCGTGTGAATCTCTTTTGTGAGATGGTGGCCATCAATGCGCGGATTGATAAACCACGAAAATGATCATCAACCTCCTAACCTTAAAAAAAAAAAAAAAAAAAAAAAAAAAATCGGCCATTTGTTAAACCGAGTGACTATCTTAATTTTCCAGATATTAATATGAAATGGGATTACATTCAAAATTGTTGAGAAAATTTAGGAAAGTTGAGTGAAGGCCCGCACCCCCACTTAATGTGGCTTCGCTACCGATGGCAGTCTAGACATAATCAAAGGAAGAGAGAGAGTTGGTAGAGAGTCTTCACTCCCCATGGCAATTCCATCCAAGGACACAAATCTTGAACTCAACACATTCTTAACATTTTCATCATCCCACAGCAGCTTATCCCACCAATCTCTCTGTCCTCTAATCTCCCTCAAACTTTCCTTTGCACTAATATTGCAATCAAATGGGAGCTTCACTAAACTCGGGCATTTCACCACTTCAATCTCCTTCAGCAAAGGAAAGGCCTGAGCCTGCAGGCTTATACTCTTCAGCCTAGGAAGGCCTTGCAAATGCAGCGTCGTGAGACACGAGAATGCTCTCGGATTTTCATGTCTGATTTCCTCATCAGAGTCATCACTCAAAACTTCTCTGATTGACGAGCACTCGATGACTCGGAGCGTTTGCAGGTGTTGAGCATGCACTAGCCAATTCATTTCCAACATTTCGCACCGAACAACTACCAAAACGCGTAGGTTTCGCATTTGTTCAAGCCCCATGATTCTTGTGTTGTCTGGAACGTGCCTGTCAGTAGAGAACCTTGTATCTTCTGCTTTCGCACTTCAATTTTCAGCGGATTGGCATTCCATACCTCAAGAGTGTCGAGATATTCCAATCTGCTTAGAGATGAAGTCGATACTTCGAGTGAAGTGAAACTCCACAGAATTGTGAGATTTCTAATGCAACAATGCAACTTACCACTGTCAAGTAGCTTCTGAAAAGAGACGGAGTCAAATGTTGTTAAAGATATGTCCTCAATGTGTCCCAAGCATTCCAACTCCTCCAACACGGCTCTTTCATCATATTGTGGACAGGATTGCATCCGACTAGGGCTTTGTAATCTACTGAACACTTGCAAAGATGAAAGGCTTGACAAAACTCCGCTCGGGATTTCAATTAAAACATACGTATCGTTTAGCAGAAAACACTTCAGTTTTTTGAGATTCCTAATCTCGACAGGCAATGCCCTTAAAGCTGTTCCAGACAAGTTCAGATGTTGCAGGTTTACCAAGTTACAAATTCCCTCAGGCAACGAGGTTAGGCTTTCATTACCTGACAAGTCCAATACGCCCAAGGCACTGGTGGATTCAAACAATTTGCTTGGAAATGTCCTCATCAAGGAACCGGTAACAAGCAATGTGACGACCTTAGGACAAAGCATCACTCCATCCAGATTCCGAATCTCACAACCCCACAATGATATCCTTTCTGCTTCCTTCCATTTTGCAAACTTGTTTGCCTCAGCTGGCTTTACGCTCTCTTTAACCAGATATTTGTTCTTCTTTTGGTTGCGCTCACAAGCTAACCACAACGCCATGTCTCGGATCACATCATGCATCTTCACGTATTCTTCCGATTCGCCACTTTCCAACAAGCATGCCAGTTTCAAAGTCCTGATAATTTCTTCTCCATGTCTACGTGCATCAGGGATGTCATCGAACTCATCTAGAAACCCCTCCCCTATCCAGAGATCTATAAGCGCGCTCTTTCTAATGCTAGAACCCTTCGGGAACAAGGAGCAATATAGAAAGCAAGTTTGAATCGTACCAGCAGGCAGGCTATCATAGCTAAACTCAAGAAGATGATACATGTCATCCACAATACCGGAAAAATTTGAGGGGTTGCTCCTTAATAACTCGATTGCACGTTCCCATTCCTCGAGTTTCTTCCTACTAGCCATGGAACGGCCAACGGTGATAAGAGCAAGTGGCAAACCTTTGCACTCTTCGGCAACAACCTTGGCACGGTGTGGTATACATGGATGAGAATTTAAAGCTTCTTCACCCACCTTCTCCAAGAACAAATCCAAGGCCTTGTCTCGTCCCAAGCACTCGACTCGTATGCACTTGTCAGCCTCCATTTGACCACACACCTCCTTCGAGCGGGTTGTGAATATTACTTTGGAACCATTATGAATATCTGGAACGGGAACCCCAACTTTCAAGAGATCAAACCGCTTCCACACATCGTCTAGTAACAACACAAACTTTTTCGCTCTCAAAGTCTGGTATATTTTTATGGATCTGTCTTCTACTTGATTGGATTTCCACACATCCGGGTTTTCTATTCTGTCATAAATAGCATCTTGAATTTTTGATATACTTGCTTCTCTGGATGCCACAACCCAGATGACCACGTCGAAGTCGTGGCCTGTACCAACGAACTCATTGTTGATCCTCTTCAAAAGAGTTGTTTTTCCAACGCCGCCCATGCCGTACAAGCCAATGGTTCCCACGTTGTTTCTCTGAATGCATCTCCAGACCTCAAGCAAGGTCAAGTCCAAGCCCACAGTTTTCTCTACCGGCATCTCATCCACAGGATTGCGCCGCAACTTGTCGGAAATTGTTTCAAATTGTCCTTTTTCCGCAAGGTTCCTCACAGCATCTAGCTTTTTAGCCACTGCCTTCCCAATCTTGTATCTAGACCAGCAGTTCTTGGGACAACTTCCAAGACACTTGTTCCCAATTTCTTCATAACCCTTTAGAAGAATTCGATTCACTTCTTCTTCAATGGCTTCCGCGCTTTCCAACCATCCCTTCACTTGATTGGTACCCTGCGAGCCTTGCGCCTCAGCAAAGTCAACCCTTCTCTTTACATCTTGGGTTAGGTTCCTGAGCTCATTCATGGCACTACTCAAACAGTTGACGTTCTCTTCAAGATGCTGAGCATAAACCATCCGCTTGGCCGAGCAATCCCACAAGCGAATTCCAATGTCCAACATTGGACTCACGCAGTCCATGGCTCTTGCCAGATCTTTTGAATTAAAAACTGAAAAACAGACCAATTAAGAACAGGAAAATATATACATATAAATATATATATGTGTGTGTGTCTCCACTTACAGGTGATCAATTAACTGTAGATGGAAAAAGCTCAGAACTTTGAGCCAGCACGAGAATTTGCACCTCTTGTCAGTGAAAAAAGGCCTTTTGAGCTTCAAAGATGAGAAGAAAACCGGTAGAAAAAAGACTGAACCAAGCAAAGTCAAAAGTCTTCCAACTGACCCCAATTTGCTTCCATAATTGAGAATAGGAATGAATTTCGTCCACATATTATTGCCCTTTGGATGGAGTGAATGTTAGCATTGGCTTAAAGTACATGGGCACGAGGAGCACTTTCATTGGAGCACTTTCATTTCGTTGACTCAAGTAGATTTTGAATAAGAATAACGTTACAGTTATCTTTTGAGTAACTCTTTTCTCTCTCGTTTTAGCCTAAAAAATGGTGGTGAAGCGACCTTTTATTGACTATGGGCACATTTTCTTACTTTTTTTTTTTTTTTTTTTAATTATGAGATTACTGCTAGGCCAAATTTACAATCACTTTTCCTACTCATCTTTTATTTAATCACTTTTCCTACTCATCTTTTATTAATTTAAATAGTTACCAGTAGGTTTTTATAAACATAATCAAAATATACCCTCACTTGGAAATATATAACTCAATGTTTTTAATAATACCCCGACAAAGAATTTTCTAGCTCCGCAACTGCTCAAAAGTAAAAAATTGCGCCTAACCCACTGACATTTGGATGGTGTGTTGGTCGTTAAAAAAGGGTGCAGAGCACATGCTCACGAAAGAAGTTATCTGGTTTTCCATTTCCAGTCCTCGCCAAGGCACAACACCTTGGTGCTCTGCTCTATAAAAGCCAATAGTGTATGTGCTTGAACGCATAAATCTATCAAAAATAGGATATCATTTTCTAAAGAAGTTAATCATACAGTTAATCAATCATCATATGATCAAATTGGGGAGGATAATCGTACGGTTATCAATCATCATATGATCAAATTGGGGAGGAGCAAATCGGATTCAAAATATTCACAGCAACCGTGAAATTCAGAAGCAATGAAAGAATTGATAATGACATGGTCGGTAAGTGTCATTTGGGTCTCATGCACTTGACGAGAACGTCTACAAACTTCTTGTACATGTGCCGCTTTAAGTACATCCTCTTCACTTTCTCTCTTCCTTTCTTCCCCATTTCCTTCCTCGTCAATGGGTTTTTAAGCAAAAACCGAAGATTTTCGGCAAGGACAGGAGCTCCTGGACGGCCTATAGGATGAAGAAGACCCGTCACATTGTGCTCAACAATCTCTTTCGTGCCCCCGGCATCTGTTCCAAGCACCTGTTTTCGGTAAAATGAAATCAGAAACAATTGTTGTATTGTCAACGGAAGTTGGTAGTTCGTTTTTGTAGTATAAAGAGGAAGCTTAGTAGCTATTGTGGGGCATGGATAATAATTTGGGAACTGATTACTTGGGAATCCAAGTTAGGAGACATAGCAGTTCCTCAAACTACTGCTGGGTTTTGTACCGAGATTCTATTTTCCTAGGTTTTCCTTTGAAATTTCTTCAACAAAGCTTCTTTTTTTTTTTTTTTCCCCCCTTGCGATTCCGTGCTTATTGTTTTGGGTTCCTAGCATATGGACTTGCAAATCGAACTCACAACAGACATAGGAGATAAAGTATATGGCTGTTCAATAGAGTTGAGACAATGCGCTTTCACTATGTCTTTCATTAGTGAAGATCAGATTTAGGGGAAGGAATACTACTTTTTGATACTTCAGTAGACCTTATCCAACAAGTAAGAATAGAAGGCAATGTCATACCGGCAGACCAAATGTCATGGCTTCAATTGTCACTCTCCCGAATGTTTCTCCCAGTCCCTGGAAACGGTTTGATAGCATTTGTGTCAGTAAAATTAAAATAAAGTCTCTAACCAATTACAAATCTAGACGTGCTAAATTTCCAAACCAATTACACCTATTTTTACATGAACATAAACTATATATATATATATATATATATGAAAAGCTCGTGCACCTGGGAGTTGATGACGTAGACATCTGCGGCGGAGTAAAGTGCAGCTACCCGTGTAGTTGCTGGAGTCCACATCACCGACTTTGACATGTTAGAATGCTGGGATAAAAAGTTTAGGAGTTCTTTGACGTAAACCAGCTTATTGCTCTTGGATCCAATTGAGCCAATGAGAATTTTAACAGACTGGTCACGTCCTCCACTATCTAACATCTTCTTCCTATGAGTAACATCAGAGCCCAAAGAACCTGCATCGACATCAAAGATGCGAGTTAGATAGGAGACTTTCCCGGGATGTTAAGAAGCTCACGGAATAATTGTGAAGTTAAATTTGTTTCATGATCCGTCCCTACCATTCAACTTTTGAAAACAGCTCTCAGACGATGCTTTTTAGTTGACTTAGACTGGTGAAGCTTCATATCCTCTGGATTTTTTATACTAGATTTTTCTTGGAAAGCTTCTTTCTCAATCACCAAACGACCTGATTCAAGAAGCAAATGCTGGCCCTTTCCGGAGTTTATACTACTCAGGGACATCACAAGCATATCATTATCTGTCAAGCCCATCTCCTTTCTGGCTGAATCTCTCAACAACTGCCTTTTCTCCATCATCTTCTCAGTACTGAAAGATGGAGTATTAAGAGTACAAGCAATGCCAGCTACAAAAGCTATTTCATCATTAATGGACAACGGGACGAGTGCAGGTTGAGACCTAAGCCTGACCTTTTCTTCATCGGTCCAAGCTAGCCATTGTTTCGACTGTAATTCCGATATAAAAATTAGGATCTTCACTCGATCGAGAACGACCTTTGCCCGATCAAAGTATTCTCGCCGGTTTTCCATAATCCACCAAGCAATTTGACTTGCACCAGCTGGAAAATTGTCTATATATTGATCTGAAATGATATGTTCCTTGTTAATGCAATTTGTATGCGGTTCTATGAAAATACCACCAAATATCCGTTAAACTTTAAAAAATGGTGTTAGTTTTACAATCTCCAAAAAAGCTCAATGCCTCTCCCTTAGTTGAAGCATCAATAGAAGAAAACAATGAAAAAGATGCACCAATATTAAATAACGGATGCATCACTGCGTAAGATATTGATCTCAATAAAGGGAAAATAAACTGCCCATAGGAGGGTAATCATTGATCAGTACATTACACTTGCAGCATAAGAGAGAAATGCAAAAATTGTAATGCAACAACTAGCGGTTCACACTAGCTTCAAAAGTACGGTCAGAACCTTGCTTTTTAAGAAAAACAATATCCCGTAAGTTTACCAGAAAGATAAACTCAATCCAATTTGCAAAGCATTGTGAACAAAAATCATGAGACTTGGACTAATATTTACATTTGAATAGACTTAAAAAAAAATGTACTTCCATAGTCATGATTAAATAAAAGGTTTCACTTCAAGAGCTTAAAGGAAAAAAAGAAAACTGAAAACTCTCAAGTATGTATGGGTTAGACACAAAGTTGGATACACAAAATCAAATAGTGAATTTCCCACAGTTAATATTCAACCATTTTTACTCTTAAGAACGATACTCCTATGATAATCCTGCACTGCCAACTACAAATTCACAATCACTTTGATATATAAAACGAGATTAGTAAATTGTGGTCAACCGATTCTCACCGATCCATGATGCACAGACTGCTGATCCGGCAATCACAAGATCAGCCTTCATGGCAGTTTTGAAGCTGTGATCTGCTTTGTCCTCAAGAACCTTGATTTTTCTCCGAACAAGCTCTGACATCAACCCACCCTTCTTGCTAAGAGCTACAACAGAAACTGTTGCTCCACAGCTCAAAAGCTCTGTTGCCAACTCCATCATTGAAAGCGGAGCTCCGGTCATTGAAAGTTCATGGAATATTAACACAAATCTACGAGACCAGACCATGCGTGCAAAGTCCGACTTCCTATCACAGGTTCCAGTACGCTTCTCGGGACTCCATTCCAATATTCTATCTTCTAATGAGCCAAACGGTCCAACCAGCATTCCATAAGTAGCATTTGTCTTGGGAATATCTGGTTCCTGTTCTTCTATTTCAAGGTTACTAATCCTCTTCGCTGTCTTCTGTTTACCATGCACTTTATCACGTGAACTACGGGTTGTTCTTTTAGTTTTCTTTTTCTTCGAATTCAACTTCCGATGAGGTGAAGCTCCATTCTCTCTTCCGGCAAAAATCACATCTCTCCGCTTATCAACTTTAACCTGATTTTCACCAGTCCCATTCTTAACTGCCAAAGAAACATTTGCGGCAATCAAATCCTGTTGCACATTCTGTTCGGCTTCTGAGTTCCAATTATTTGGTTTGTTTCCGAAGCCCATGACATTATCCTTGTCATTGTCATGAGCCCACCTAGACTGAACAAAAAATCCAAGATACGCCCAAAGTGTAATCAATAACAACCAAAAGAGTAATCTATTGCTGCGGAACCACTGTATACCAGTTGCACTACCCCTAGCTTCTCTTCGAGGGGTCCTGCTAGATTGTGATCTTCGAAAGGATGGTGAACTCCTCGGAGTCGATCTCCCCGACAATGTAGACTTAAAACTACCACCTATCCTTAATGGCCTAAGCTCCAGTTTATTGATATCTTCTTCCATTTCTGGACCTATATTACATTGCCTTGTATGAGTTGTATTCTCTTCTCAAAAATCAGCAGACGAAGAAAACCTCTTTCCACTGATCATTCTCCAACAGCTCAGCAAGTTTCAAACTCTACATGAACTATGAAAACAAAAAAGATCACAACTTTTTGTTATTCCTAATCGAACCAAGAGAGCTTCCGCGATCTTTACTCAAGTTCTCAAAAGGCTCCACAGTTCAAGATTTTTTCTTTTTCCAGATTTCTTGCAAGAAAACAAGACTAACAAACTAAAACTACGAAAAATGAGTTAAATTTAGTCCTGAGAAGTACAGAACAACCAAGAAAATTGCAAAGTTCAAAAGTTTAGTTAAAGAAAGTAAGAAAAACCTTACATTCAAAACAAAAATCCGATTCTCATCCACTGAAAGTCTCCAAATCACGTAGCACCAGATGCTCAAAGCTGATTCAAAACGTTTTCCCGCATTTTCCAGTAACCAAGCAGGTGGAGAACTAACAGCAAGAACTCATCAAACTGAAAAGGAATGATCATTTTCAGTAACATAATAAAAAATTTAAGAGAAACAAAGCTTCGATCCAAGAACACTCACGGTTTCAGTACCAATTCAAACGCAGCAACTTTCGGAGATTGAGCTGAGGCAACAACGAGTTCTGAGTTCTGACGGGAACTGAATTACTGAGTCCGAAGAAAAGCCGACTCGGATCTTTCGGAGGCTCTGAAAGCGGAGAGCTCAAGATCTGAACAGAGGTTTTTGTCTTTCAAGTTAAAAGCCTGCTTTGCTGTTCAACATCATTACAGAGACGAAATTAAGGAAAAAAAAAAAAAAAAAAGGGGGATAGAGAAAACAAGGAGAGAGTTTTTTTTTTTTTTAATAATTCTTTTGTTAATTTTTATTGGTGGCACGTGCGAGTCAACTCGTGTAGGCAGTGGTCCGCTACGGCACTGACCACCGGAAGACATGCGAGAGTTCCGCAAATGGCGTCTTAGGGTCAAAAATTGGACAAGTTGCGTTGACTATTATACACGTGGACAAATGTGCGTAAATGCCACCCTGAGCTTACCTTTGTTTCAGCTCTGCTAATTAAATTCTCTCATTAATGGAAGAGATAGAGTTTTTTTTTTTTTTTTTGGGTAACCAAAGAACAAATAATAATTTAATTTTTGAGTAGGTTGAGTGTACAACTGTGTCGTCGGTGGGACTCAACATTTGATCCATGCCGTTGGATTTAATCCAATCACTTTTCTAAGATTTATTTGTTTCTCGGACTCACCATTCTCTCCTTTTCTCTCTAAAAACTGCAGTTAGCAAGTCATATTCCCTCTTTCTGGCTAGAAAACAATTAAGGGGGGAATCGGATAATTGAGAGCAACAAAAAATTATTTTTCTTGATATTTTTTTTTAATTTTTGCTAAAGGTGCAACAACTTTTATTAAAAGATTAGTAAGTTGAGTCAGTCTCTTATTCTTCTTCTTCTTTTTTTAATGATAAGTCTTCATGATATTATAACAATAAGAATTCAGTTGTAAAGTATTACACACACACACATATATATATATATATATTTCCATTTTATTGCATTTTAAGAAAACATACACCCTTTTAAAAAAAACTTGATAGAATATTTGATGGTTTAGAATGGCACAATGTCAATAAAGTATCAATTTTAGTAAGTATTGGTCTACTATTGATTTACCATTACTATTTATCTTGATCTATCGATAATATACTAATAAATTATTAATTAATATTAATTAATCAGTGATAGATATCAATTTATCAATGATTAATCTAAATCTATGAATGTGGACAATAAATCAGCTCATTATTGATGAAACGTTAAAATATATATATATATATTTTTTCTAATTTGAGATATTTGCTGGAAAATAGTTCTAAAAAAAAAAGAAAAACCCCATTTGATTTTATTACATAATGAAAAGTACTCCGTAGCCTTGTCAGAGAGAGGGAGGAAAGGCCCCAACCCAAATCTCAAAAGCCAGAGTCAGTCGAAACTTGCGATTTTTGATTTTTTGTTTGTTTGGCAGTCTCGTTACAACGGTCCAATTTATTATTCTATCTCTTGGAACTTACAAGAAAAGCTTTGCATGTGCTCCAATGGGGGGCATGAGCCGTTGTACCAAATTTTTACAATGTTGTAAAGATAAACACACGCAACCCCACCCCCCCTTCATAATTAGACACTTTCTATCCAATATATATATATATATATATAAAGAACCATAAATATTACCTTTTATCTCTTATTACGTTATAAAAGCTGGACCGACTGTACGGACTGCATCTTTTCTTAAAAAAAAAATCGTTAGCACCAGAAGCCCCGGCGTCTCTCCAATGTGACACCATTTATTCATAATGAAATTTTATTTTATTTTGTTTTGTTTATTTAATTGTTAAATTTATTTTAAATAATGTTTTTTCATTTTGGGATAAGATAATATTTGAATATGTAAAAAATTTTCTTTTTAAAAACAAAAACTTATTTTAAAATGAAAAAAAAAATGATACTAAAAATTATACATTATGAGGAAATTTCAAAAAGAATGAATCTTTTTTTTTTTTTTTTTCCAAAAAGATCTTATACAAAGTTTAAAAATGAAATAAATTTTCTTTTTTCAAAATGAGAAAATGATCAAAAAATTGAGACAAATATTTTTTTTGCAAAAAATTTTCCAATTTGGGAAATTGAACTTGTTATCCAAATACAGGGAGTTTGGACTTTGGTGCATCAAATTGCTGTCTAAACAATGCAAATCCTCTTCACCTTCAAATTACACACCAGCATTCATGATCATGATTCATATGTTTCTTTCCTGATATCGAGGATTTTCAATCCACTATCATCAAGATACAAACATATCATAGCCAAGTCTTGGCATTTCATGAAAACCAACCAAAAACAAAAAAACAAAAAACAAAACAAAACAAAAAACAAAAATAAAAACAAAACAAAACAAAAAAAAAATAATAATAATAACAAAACAAAAGAAAAACTGAAGTTTGTCACATGAGTTTGAATGAAAACAATACAAATTACTGCACCAAGTGGGGGTTTTCCGTGATCACGTTTAATTCTGCGTCCCATCCAATATTCCCAGAGCTAAGTAGTGGTCACCAACAATATTTTATCATATCATATCAAGAACAAAGTCTAAAAATGCAGAAATACCTCAAAACCAGGAAAACTAAACTAAACCACAAAGACAGCAGAATATGAATAGAAAACCAATTTCACCATCATTTATAGAAAGAGCAACAATAAAACTTCACCAAGGTAATAGGCTCTGCACAATAACTTTTGCACCTCTTTTTTCTTTTTTTCTTTTTCGTTTTTTTGGGGTTATAGATCAAAGAGAAGCCTGCCTACATTTGTCACAAGCTTCACTAAAAAAACCAAAGCCACAGAAAAAAAACCTGAACAAAAAAAACCAAGAAATCGTTACAAATCCATCCAGACTCGAATAAGCAAGATTAAAAATTCACATTCTCTATCTACTTCTGCTATGTATCCTTACCGCACATTTAAATGAGGAACTGCCACCTGTCAAGCCACAATAGCGATCTTAAGTTGTGTGCAGCATTGAGCAGGCGTTTTCCCCATATATAACTGCAAGAACAACAATAGGGAAGGAACGGGTTGGGAAGAAAAGACAAGGATAAGCATGCATGAAAAAAAAAAAAAAAAAAAAAGCCATTAGAATACATAATTTCTTAATTATATGAATATGCAACAGCACTAAATAAGGAAGAGCAGACATTCTAATATCTAATATGCTTCACCACTGCAAATGGTAGGTGAAAACATCCGAACTGACATTTTGTGGTCCAGCAATGTAACAATTGTATTTTATCTTTCAACTTAGGTATTAAAAGTGACTCTAAAATGATCAGTTCAAGCTAAAAAGGGGGCATAGATATAAAGCGCATACCTAACATATGTTGGAACATATTGCGGTCCAAAGTGCTCCAGGACAAAGCTGGGTAACACAAAGGACCTAGAGGTAGGCCTGACATCACAGTTTATGACAACCCAGAAATTTCCAAAGCCCCAAAGTAACACAATTTTATTTGGCCAAAATAAAATCTTTATCAGCTTATTCAAACAAGCTCCATCCTATTTAGGTAATTCATTGACCAAAGTTCATCTCCGAGTATCTGCACATGGAGAACAAAAAAATTTAGAAGGCAGGAAGCATAGTATAAGTCCCACTATAAACGGAACCCTTCTTGTTTTCGAACTTATATATGCCCCTTTTAGAAGGGTAGCGGAGAATTGAAGGGATTAAGGCAAGGCTATTCTATCTTGTTTTACAGTTACAAATGACATCATGGAACAGTTGCGGACATATATAAACTTACCTGCGAGGCTTATTTTGCCGCTGCCCAAATTCATCACTCACAATTTCTGTATGAGAATAACAAAGTGAATATCCACCGATATATAAACATAAATTGATAAATGAGACTCAAGGTAAGATAGTGCCGTACCAGGCTTTTGTGAAGACTTCCATTCGTTATTGGGTTTGTTTGCATTAGTTTCTTTGCTGCAAACATGCAAACTACTAATGAATAAAATGATATTAAATTATATCCTATAGTCAAAAAAATTGAATAAATTATACAAAACTGGCAACACCATGAAACTTAGATGAGACTATAAAACAAGCTATTCATACACTTCAATCTGGAGAACCAGCATTTATTAACAATATATCAAACAGACACCAGAAGGAAAAAAGATAGCAAGCATCTTGGCCAAAATGAGGGAAAATTTTGCAGAAAAAAAAGTCATATTAAGAAAGTGACTCATGAAATAAGCTTGGACGTGACAGAAAAACAACTTAACATGCAACTACAACAGAGGGGGAAAACATAATCATAATAATGTAAATAAAAGAACTAGCGATAACATGCTACCAACCTTGAGGCACCCCCAGAAGACGACTGTCCTGATGGGCGAGCATGGTAAGCACCATCAACAGCAATATAGGGTGGACAATATGCTCCTGCAGCACCGGCCAGAACTGGTAGCCTGAGAAATTCAAATAATCAATGTAACTCCCTAGTCATGAGGAACACGAAAAACTCTATACATGCAACTCCAATGTATCATGTTTTCAGAACTAAAAAAAACCCACTTAAAGAGATACTGTTTAGACACTAAAGAATTTAAAGAATTTCCTATACGATTGGCACTTATTGGCTCTCAGCAGGGAAACAAAATAGAATCTGAAGTGTCAAGGTCGAAAGTTTGAATATACAATTGCACCCCATTAAAAGCACCACTCAACAAATTATTGATATAGGCAAGGCATGAAACCAAAAGCATACAATATAAATAAACAAGAAAATCAATAAAAGAAAACTGCAAGTATGGTAAAAAGCATGTACCATGTCATCTCGGAATTTCCGATACCCAGACCTTGTGGCTGAGCAACATATCCAGGAAACGCCATCCCAACAGCAGGAACTCCGATACCACCAGGATGCTGGCCTCCAAATTGCATGACTGACCAACAAGAATACAAAGCTATGTGAGGCTCATAAACTTTGGAGGATAAGAACTTGTATTTCACATGATAAGTATACAAAGAAAAACGGTTCATCTCAGTAGAACATAGATATTTTTGATATAACAAAATGCCAAGTGATGTAGTAATTAGTTAACAAATCTAGATTTTCTGACAAGTGCAAGAATACATTATCGTTAGCATTGATAAACCTATTATATAAGTGAAAAAAATAGAAATTAAAAACAAAGACACAAATATATATAAATATAACTCCATGTTTTATAGCTAACTATCACCCCAAGAGGAAGCCCCATGAGTGTATGGTTATAAGAATCAAAAGAAGAAAATGTGCCCAAGAAGCATTACCTGGAAGAAAGGCTGGAGTACCAGGGAAGTTCTGATCTCCATGACTAACACCCATGCCCCCAGTGGCTCCAATAACCTGAGCTCCACCATACAAAACAGAGCCCCTTCCACTACCCTGAGCAACGCCTTTTCCCTTTGCATTCATTGCTGTTTTAGATTTATTTGCCTCTGAAGTTGATTCCCCTTCTACAGGTTCAAATGAACTAACTGACAGTGCTGTATTTGGCGGCGAAGAAGCTTGAGATCCACTACCAGGGCGCTGTCCCAACTGCTGCTGAGGAGACTGCACAGCAGTTTGCCCTCGGCCTTGAACTGGACTTCGCTGAACAGCATGTGGTTGTTCCGATAAAGAACCTCTTATGGCTTGGTTATGAGGAGCAGGTTGATAAGCCATCTGTCCAGGGATAAAAGCCCTTCCATGAATCCTAGACTGAGAAGACCGAGTTGTATTTACCAACATTGCCCCAGAAGGTGGCATTTGTATGTTACTCAAGGTTTTCCCGGGACCTGAACTGATGGAATCATTGATGTTGAGCTTGTCCATGCGAATAGATTCAGCTACATTCTTTCCTCGCGTCAATGTATTGTCCACAGCAGATGGGCGAATGTTCCGGCCAGTACCTCCTGCTTGAACATCCCTCTTCTGCGAAAGAGAGATCTCCTTATTGGAAGAGCCTGATGGATAAAAAGGTGGAGAAGCAGAATTTAAGCTTGATGCAAACACATTTTTCCTAACAGGAGCAGGGTCAAATTCTGCATTAGATGCTGGTGCAAAGGCTCTGGCTGAGTTGGTATTCGAAGACTTCTCAATATGCTTCCTGGATCTACAAAAGTCAACAAAAAGCATACTAATTTATAAAAATATCATAATGAATTTAGCAAGTAAATAAATCATTTTTCTTCAACTAAACAAATAAATAATTAATTGATGGTTGTACACTTGTACTCACTGTTTGTTTTGCGCTGAAGGTGCCTGGATGTTGTTCTTTGTCATGGGTTCGTACTTCCTGGTCCCTTTCCCTCTCACACCCTTTGATCTCTGGCTCTGATCAGTACTGTTGTTATATGTTTTAGGCATGTTGCCTCTACCATATCCACGGTCAACACCACGGCTTCTACCACGACCCCGATAATGACCCTTAGATCTCCTTCCCTAAAATTCCAGAGGATGTACAGCTCAGATTTGAAAGACCAAGAAGAAGGGGTAAAATAAACACTCCAACCGATACAAATATGTGGGTTGCACATATAAAACATCATTACCTCCTGATAATGCCTTTCCTGCAAAGTTAGCTCTTCAAATTTGTCATGTCCCCACTTCCTGTCATCTTTGGACTCCCACAACTTCCTTCCACCCTGCGTTCGCCTGTTCAAAAATATTGTTGCATTCTTGTTAACCATAAGCATTCTAACTTCTCAATATTCGACAGGTAAAGTCTAGTAAAGAAGGCATTACAAAAAGAGAGAGTTATCTTTACTAGAGAGAAGTATGCCCAAAACAGAGGAGTAAAGGGAAATCAACACCATAAATGTTAGTCCTCGAACCAGACTAACGATGGGTAAAGGTAATCAATAAAACAACCCAATTACAAGAGTATGGCTCCACAAACCCCTACAAACTATATCTGACAAAACCATAAGTGAAAAGTTCTTGAACCTATAAAATGCATACAAAGGTAATCGATAAAACGACCAAATTACGAGAGTAAATTCCACAAACCCCTAAAATCACGTCCGACAAAATTATACCTGTGGCGACCACCGGCATTGTCCCTAAACCGGTCATCGTGCATGTAAAAAGCTCCAGCAGTGGGCACCGCAAACGGCTCGTGCTCCTTCTTCTCCTCTTCGCCCTCAGCCTGACTCCCGCCATGAGCCTCCACTGACTCTTCCACAGGGCCCCTTCCATTTCCTGCCACCTCCTTCGGAATTGCGCACAGCCAAACTCTCAACCCCACCGGCACCACCGCCACCCTCGAGCCCGCGACCACTCTCCTCGTAGACCACCTCTCCTTCGTCAACCTCTTCTTCCTCATCATCAATCTCTTCCTCTTCTTCGTCTTCCAAGCCCAATTCCTCTTCATCGTCCTCGTACTCCGCGGCCCCGCCCTCACCGTCCGATTCGTCCGAATGAATCCCACCCCTTCGATCCGCCCTCCGCTTCTCGCCGCCTCCTCCTTCCCCTTCCTCGTCGTCACTCGCTTCCCGCCTCCGCATCGCTAGAGGTCGCTTCGCCTCCTCTGGATCACTGTCGTAATCCACCTCTTCCGCACCGACCGACGCCATCTCCTCCAAACAACACAAAAACCCTAAATCCCCAAATGTCGCAAAAAGGTATAAAATTTCGCCGAATTAAAACTAACCAAACACCAATTACTCAGAACTCAATCAGTCGAAATCTCTAAGAAAACTCAATCTTCCAAACTCTCATTCAACCAGTTAGAAATTGATAACGAGAACCGCAGCAAGAAAATTTCCGTTCAAAAAAGAAAAGCCGAGAAAAATTCGCGGGAATCAAACGCCAAGATTGGAGAATTCGTCAAAATCGAAACCCTAAAAGACCCAAATTTCAAGAAGATTAGGGGCTTTTTGGTTCTGGACTGGGATCTAGGGATAATCCTCGTGAAACCCTAGATTTTGAGAGGGAGAGATTTTTGGGGCTTTTGGTGCGTCGTCATCACTTGAAATGGAAAGACAGAATTGTTGGAATTTCTTTATAGATTATTATTTTTATTTATTTAAATAAATAAAAATATCTTACCGGAGAAGTTGTAGCCTGTAGGGTATTATCTAGTTGTTAAGCGGTATTATGGGAAATTAGTGTGTGGTTTGCGACGTGGGAGAACGCGATTGGTTAGGCTTCTGACACGTGAGAGATTGCAAGGCTGGTTTCACTTGAAGATTTTGGCACGAGCGATGCTTACGCTCTCTCTTCTCATGGTCACGTGAGGACGGGGTTCCGATTGAGTGAATCTGAATCTAATCCACCAATCACCAACCAATCAAGCATCGCCACGTCATTTTCCAGCGAGGGCTCCAAACCCATGGTCGTCATCAGTTTTTGAAGGACACATAATGATACCAATGTATGTTTACCTGATACTAATGCAGAGGTATGGAGTCGACTTATGTGTCTTTTTATCATGTTTTCTTTGCATTAACACACATTAATTAAAAATTTTATTTTAATAAATTATGGTATCATATTGATACAAATTAATAGCGGAATCAATTTATTGTTTCAATAGAAATATATATTGAAAGATAAAATTTTTAGAATAATTTTTAATGGGGATAATCAATTTTTAATAACAGAAAAGTAAGAAAAATATAAAATTTTTGGAGGTCAAATTAAAATAATAATAATAATAATAATTGAGGCTTCCCCCACTCGTTCATAACTGATTCTGTTCCTGGCCAAATCCCTAGAGTATGAAACAAAGACAAGAATTAAAACTATCACATTATATCAAAATCATATCAAATTAAAAAAAAATATATAACTAAGTGTTGATAGAGTGTTGAATTTATTTATTCGGCCCCTCATCCTCTTGAGGGATTCCACCTTTCTCCGTATCGAAATGTACTGTTTCGATTGAAAGTTATAACATAGCTAATCTAACAAAGATAAAGATGATTTTAATAATTTTTCATCATATAAATTCTCTGTCTCTCAGAATTTACATTGTAATATCTACAAGACTTCATATAAATAAAGATACATAATAGAACTTAAGAGACGTATAATATTCAACAAAATATCAGCGATAAACCAGTTATTATGGTCTCTTCTAGTAAATGACTCCTCCATAAGATTTTAACAATTTTATATATTAAAATTTAAATATAAATATTCAAACCATCCTAGAACCATAAGGAACATGTACTCTCAAATCATCAACGTGCATTACAAATACATTTGCGTCATACACGTACATGTGTTTGTGATCATATAACGTGATCTCATATCACAACAGATATCAGTACACATTCCAAAGGAAAAGGTGTTTGTGTTCCTTCTAGTTTAACCGCACCATTATTCTAAACACCATATAATGAAATGAAAACTTATATATATATATATATATATTAAGGAAAAAAATCGGTGATGTCTTCAGTCCTTCTAATAATATGTTAAATCTACTGGGATCATAGATGGAATAATAAGGATCCTGATTCTAGATTTCAACAGCTAATAACTCTCAGATTTCAAGAGCTAAAACTCAAGTTATTTTGTCAAAAACTAAACAAAACGTGCATGTCGATATTTGAACTTGAAAGTTGATAGAAACGAAGATTTTATGTAGAGTTTTCTTGTCGTTATACCACCATGGCTGGTGGTGAAATGAAAACTCAGTAGCAGTTTGCTAAAAATATGGCATCCCATTAGCTTTCACGATCAGCTAATCCCAACCACATAACCCACCAACCATGACTCCTTTCACTCCCACTCTGGCACATCCATCTCCACCCATTTCCACTTTTTTTTCTTTCATTCTTTTTAACTTTTGCCCTTTCTCCTTTGTTTTTTCCTCCTAAAACCTTTTCATTCCACTCCCTCGCTCCCCCACCTCTCTGGACATTATCTCAACTTTTTTCAAAGTGTTACTAATGTCACAAGTACAAAACATGTCCAAACACACAAAAAATAAAAAAATAAAAACAATGAAAACATTATTATTTTTTTACGAGAATTATCCGATGCTTTAATTTAAACCACTAAATTAATTTATATCATATTCTGTCGGTTTTGTATTTGTATATATATAAACATTTTTATGTTCAGAACCGCACCCTACCAAAAAAAAGTGGTTATCTTCTTCGTTGTTCAACCAATAAAAGGGATCACATCGTACAGAACATTCTAAATCACCATCAATATGGGCACGTCCATCACTTCTCAAGGGGCGTTCCAGTAATATCCAAGCCCTAATAATTTAGCTCTCTCTCTCTCTCTCTCACTTTTTGAGTTGTTTTCACAGTCCATGTCTAGCACTTAAAAGAGTGGTCTCACCAGCTTATCTTGTTATTTGTCAAGTGATCAGTTATTTCCTCTGAAATTGCTCGACACCACAAACTTAAATACAGTGTAAAACTTTCTAATAACTTTTATAAGGAAGATCATAACGGTTTTTTTTTTTTTTTTTTTAAATTTTATTTGACGGCGATGGCTAAACGGCTCAAGGAGGACGAGAAGAACGAGAGGATCATTCGTGAGCTTCTGAAGCTTCCGGGGAATCGGCGTTGCATCAACTGCAATAGTCTAGTGAGTAGTGATCTCTTTTTCTTCGATCTTAATGAGTTATAATCTCCATTATAATGACGTGCCAAAGCGAAAAATGTGTTTCAATTTTATGTGCTTATTATGAGCAGGGTCCAAGATATGTGTGCACAAATTTTTGGACATTTATCTGCACAACCTGCAGTGGAGTACAGTAAGTGCTTATATCTGTTTATTCGCTTTAATTTTCTTTTTTTTTTTTTTCCCTTCCCTTCTCGGGGTTTGCTCGGTGTTGCTTCATTGCTAACTTGATCACAACCGAAAATCCAAGCCGGGAATTTACACACAGAGTGAAATCAGTCTCGGTATCTAAGTTCACTTCTCAAGAAGTTGGTGCTCTCCAAGGTGGAAACCAGGTACATTATATTTGATTCACATTCATACTTGCTAAGCTAAACCTTCTTTCCTTTGTGTGTGAGTACTTCTTTGTTACTTGATCGCTTCACATCCGTTACATTTCGCAGCGTGCTAAGGAGTTTTATCTCAAGGACTTGAATCCACAAATTTTCCCTGATAGCAGGTACAATTTTTTTTTTTAAAATTTTAATTTTTTGTTCTCTTCAAATCATATCTACTTTGTGTTAGAAACTTTAAATCACATACTGCCAACTTGTTTCCGTTTTTGAATTTCAGTAACATCGAGAGACTACGAGACTTCATTAGGCATGTCTACGTCGAAAGAAGATACAGTACTGGTGGGAGAATTCACAATCCATCAAGTATTAAGGTGGCAAATTAAGATTTTTTGCAATTTCTTGAGCTCAATTTCTTGTTAAACTACACTTAACTATCGAAAAAAAATACATATTAAGCAGGTTGAGAATCAAAAGAATGGTCAGGACAAGAGAAGTCAATCCCAGATTGAGGTGGTAGGCCCCAAATTTGGTCTCTCATTGCAAAGAGCTTCGTCTTCTGTCATCGGAGTAGCGATCAGTAAGAATTACACGGCAAGTACTACGAGGCAAATTTCATCCAATGACTATAACTGGGCCACTTTCGATTCTTTGGTGTCTCAACCGGGTTCAAATGCGAAAACGATTAGTTCTGAGGTGTCGGTTAATGGCGACTCCAATGATCAGGTTCGGGAAAAAAAAAAAAAAAAGTTTATCCTTCTCTTGATATATTTCCTTGGTGGTGGTGCTATTATAGTTCTCTTTTTTTTTTTTTTTTTTTTTTTCCTCCAACTGATCTGCAGGATGTTTCCGCCGCATTACGTTCATCCATTCCTGAACCTGTTCCAGGACAGTATGCGGCTCAAGCCTATGGCATCCGGTATCCTTCCATTGCGGTAATATTTCCTTTGTAGTATCTACAAAAGAAAAAAAATGAGCTAAAACGTCTAATACTCATTGATAAGGGTCTTGTGTTACAGCAAGAATTGCCTGCAATTTACCAACGACCGAAATCGACGAATCCCTTTGATGTGATCCATGAATCAACTCCTGTTCAATCCCAAACGGTAGGAGGATGTCGCGCGTATCTGAATCGACAATAATTTTGTGTTTGGACAGATTTCAGTAGAATCTGTAGTACAAAATATGACCTTTTTAGTAACAAAGTTTTATTTGACAGGTTCCTTCCATGGCATGTTTTCAACTCTCATCACCTCCTATTTACACAGCTGTTCAGCCACAACAATTTTGCACCTGGAGATTGCCGATAAGTAAATAAATTTTTTATATTTTTCAATTGTCTAAGTTCCTCTATATCTTATATATGTTCTTGAGAATTCTTTTTTTTTTTTTTTTTGGTCTAATTTTAGCTACACAAACTCAGTCACAAATACCAGGGAATATGCTTTATCTGGGGTAAACATTCGCAGGCCGTTTGAATTTCCTGTTCAAATTTACTTGTCATACCTGAAAGAAAGATGAAAAATGAAATAATTCTTTTTTGTTTATTTTAATGACATTTCAGGCATGAAATTGGAGTCTTTAATACTGCTAATGGCAGCTTGTACAGAAGTCAGGAGACAAGTGATAACCTGTTAGTCTCCACGACACAAAATTCCTTTTCTGCCATTGGAGGCAATCCATTCGAAGGTAATTAATATATACTTTTTTTTTTTTTGAAGATGATGATCAAATTGGCTTGGAATGTGAAAAATACCGGGTTTGTATAATAGTTTTCTGTGCTCTTGCAAAAAAAAAAAAAAAAAAAAAAGTTAATTAGATGATGTTTTCGCAATGTAAATATGGTTAGTGTTGGGTTAACAGAGGTGGGATTGGGGTTGTAATCTGTGTTCTCTGTGTCGTTTTGTAAATCATGTAACTATAGTTGCAACGTTCCACTCGGTCATAAATTAATTTCATTTCTAAATGTTTAGATACACATGGATGGAGTAACCCTGTTCAAGTGGGGACTTCCACCTTTTTATTTTATCTTTATCTTTTAATGTACGCTCCCATTGAAATGAGAGACTGACTCCATCATTGTAGATATATGTATATGATATGTATTCATCATTCATTACAATATTGAGATCTTTTCTTCTCAGACCTTTCAAAGGTTTCTAATATTCTCTGTAAGATGGTCATCAAATCAAAATGTGGCTTCTAATGGCAAAACTGGATATTTAAAAGCTACATATATGTGTGTGTTTGTGGGTGTGTGTGTGTGTGTATGAAGTCAAACACCAACGACACAAAAAGGCCGCCTAAGATAAAATTAAAATTAAAAAACTGGAAAAAAAAAAAAATTCATGGATGAGCAAGAATTTTACATATAAATTTTAACAGTTACCTCAATTTGTGAAATGTCTGTTATACAAAAGAAAAAGTTGCAAAAGAGCAAGTACATGGAAGGAAATTGTAGAAGGAAACATATAAAGCTGATGATGTTATGGAGGATAGCACATGTTGCAACAACAATGGTGCAAGGCAATTGCAAAGGCTCTCTTCCATCAGCACCTGAAATGTCTCTTCTTCGTTCATGTCGTCGACTTACCGATCATCAGATTGCGGATTCTGCTAAAAAAAGATCTTGCGATAAAGCGTGTTATTATATGTGTAAGAAGCAGCGGATGTTCGGAGATCCCCGGTCTACATGGTGCCATGGAGAGTGTGTGTATGATAGCCTCCGTGCGAGACGTGTATCATGAAATCCTGTGTAGTGCAACCTTATTTTTTGGTTAGTCCGCAACACCCTTTTTAATCACTTTCCAAATTGTGTTCTTAAATTAATGTAATAAATGTGAAATTAACATTTTTATGTTGTGGATTTAATCAAGTATCTATCATTTGAATTTGTAAAATATATTGCTACCGAAAAAAAAAAGTTCAGATTTTTCTTAATAAGTGAAAAACTGTTTATTTATGTATTTTTCTGCTTTCTAATATGTGTTCTTGTCTTGAAATTATGACTCAATTAATGTTTCAAATGTATCAGAGAAGATAAAGGTTATGAGAACTGAGAACTGAGAACCACAACTCCTACAACTTACGCAAACCAGACACTTCTTAATTAGTCATTTTTACACACATGCACACACACACACACACATATATATATCCAAATGTATGGAAAATTCTATGGTGCGGAAACGTACTTTCCCCAATGAAAAAAGTAAAGGCTCGTATTCAATCAAAATGAGGATGCACATGGACTCAATCACACGAGATTAGAATCTAAATATAACAGAGATAATAAAAAAAAATGACCACAATTTTTATTAAAAATACGAATTTTAATCCTTATGTTTTCAGAAATAACAAAAAATTCTCGTACTTTACTAAACAATTTGAACATCAAATTCAGATCTAATCCCTTAAAAAACATTTCTAGATTTCAGTTAGGGCAGCCGAGGGAAAGGGGCACGATCACAACGCGGTGGAGGCCATCAGGGGTGGGAGGCAACTTTACTAGAGGTTCGAAGGGGTGTCACGGGCCAGCGAGATCTGGCCACGAGGAGGCCGTCGGGGAGGGGGGGTCCTTTTCTCACCAGAGATGAACAGGGGGGTCGTCTGGGCTCGTCCATTTTATTATTATTATTATTATTTTATTGGACATATGACATTTTGTGCAACTACTCAATCCTATCCATACGTTTTAATCTAAATGGCTCTAAAATTGAGCTCTATTGAACTCTATGACTGTGCTCCTCAAAAGAGTTCTACCATAGACTCTCTCCATAATAATAATAAAGGATTAGTTTTATAATTATTGCGTGCCGCCTTATTCATCCTTCTAAAGTGCCATCTCTCAAGTCTCAACATTCTACCCATATGCCTTATAACCATTTGCTAATGATTGGGTCTATTGACACCCATCATCTTGCTTTTATTGCCCACTTTCCAAAATCATTAACAAATTAATTTTAGAATTAAAAAAATTACTTGTTCTATCCCTTAATTTTCCCAAAAAGCCTTTATAAGTAAATTATTTGTCTGTCTTCTTCTCCACATACTAAATCTAAACATTTGCACAGTTTATTTTTAATATGTTTTGTTTTACTTTTTATTTTAAATTTTTTTCTCACGAGATTTCGTTTTTTCCCCCCTTTTTACATATCCAATAAAAATTCTTCATTAGTTTATTTGTTGAGATAAAAATTATGCAATTATTCCTCGGTACACTTCTTCTTAAGACGATAAAAATACGAGGATAATATACTGATGAAGTTGTATTCCACAAACATGGTTGAAAATGTAATAATTTGATTAATACTTTTATTAGATAATTAGAAAAAACTAAATATTTAGAGTTTGCATGAATTCTTAACCATTTTCCTCAATTATTTATAAAATGAGTAACTAATCAAATCAATATATTTGATTATATTCACATTATGCCTACGTGTTTTTTATTTGCTTGTTATTTCTTAGAAAGTAAAAAAACTAAGTATAATATAGAACTACAAAAACTATTGAAAAATATGAATAATAACAAACAAAATAAAGAATGTTCTCTTAAAAAATTCTCGTGGAAATAAATTAAAAAATCACAAAAAATATTTTAAAAGAAAGTAAGGAAAAAAATGTATAGGGATTTAAACGTTAATAGAAGGAGAAAGAAAAAAGTAAATAATTCATTTATAAGGGCTTTTTGAAATAATTAAGAGGTGAAACAAATAATTTTTTAATTTTAAAATTAATATGGTAAATGATTTTAAAAAGTGGGTGGAAAAAGTAAAATAAAGAGTGTCAATAGACAAACTCTTTGTTAATTAATAAACTATTGGAGATTAGAACCAAAAGTATCTTATGAGTTAAGACCGCATAATGAAACATTTTCAAAGGGTACATAGTTGAAAGGAGTAAAAATAAAATTGCCCCTAACTTGAAACCAAGTAACACCGGCATGAGCAAAGAATATAAACACACACACACACACACATATACATACAACTTATATAAGTGTGAGAGCCACGCAAAGAAGTAGTTGGAGGATTATTGTATGATCATGTTCACGTCGTTTATTTTTTGTTATATTTTCATAATTAGTTCTTACTTATTAGTACCACATTATTATTATCTTAATTATAAGTGTCCATTAATTCTTGAGTTTGATTCTGCTAGAAGAAACTGTTGAGAGAAAATGTTGCCTTCTTCAGTGTCTAAAAAGTGGAATGGTTGAAGATGCCAGGTGGACTTAGGCTCCGTTTGGTGAAATAGTTTGAGTTGAAATTTTTAAATTTTAGTTGGTTGATTTTTTAAAAACTAGTTATAATTTTTGTTGACTTTTTAAAAATAGGCAAAAACTGAGATGAAAAATTTGAGTTTAAGATGTTCTACCAAATGGAACTTCAGTGTTACGAAGACTGTATGGAAACTTTGCTTCAACGGTAAACGTAGATGTGGTCCTCTTTAATTCAACTAATTCTTTTCCCAAACACTTCTCATTCTCTAAATGATCGATTTTACATAATTTTTGTTTTATTTTTATTAAAAGTATTTTCTTCCTAATAAAGCTCTTAGTATATAGATTATATTAGTTAATAGTGGAGTCTAATTAATGCCCTACATAAAGACAATTAAAAAAGATGAGGTTGAAGGAGTGTGAGTTGATCAACATAATAAATTCCTTTCTCTTAACCATTTATGTTTTGTAAATTTAATTTTATTTAATAATATTTTATTTCTAGTAAAGGTCTTGGTAATGTATTGTTAATTGTAGAGTCTAATTATTGTTTTATGTAAAGAGAGCACGCAGATCAATCTCAGATAGATAGAGAGAGAGAGGAAAAAAAATTTGATGTTGTGCGAGTTTCTCTTTTAAATTTCTTGATCATCATATTGAATTATTATAGTGAGTGAAGGAAAATGTAATCTCACGTTAAAGAGGACATCTATAAATGTTGTGTGTTCATATTTATTTATTTTTCTTCTAACATTTTTGCTGTTCACAGTGAGATAGAATTAGGCATCAAATTATCAACATGCACCCCAAATGCCATGTCCATGCACATATCAATTTCCGTTCAAAATGTTGATGAATTTATTAAAGGACCATAAATGTAACAGATTTTGAAATTTAAAGAGTAAACTGTGAAGATTTTAATTTATGAATTGATTTGTCAAATACGAAAAATTAGGGGGTAAAAATAAAAAATTCTCTTCAATAAGGTTGATATAACCATATTTATGACGACAAACTTATTGGACTGTCATATCAATGAAGGAATATATCAATGCAGGAATAATCGAGCAATATATAAATTTAAATTAGTGAAGGAATATATTATCAATATATCAATGAAGGAATATATATATATATATATATATATATGCAGTCAGTGAGCTTCCTCTTTAATGCTTGTCAGTGTGCTACGAATAATTACACAGGTATAATTTTCAAAAATTGGAACGACATGTCGTTGTCTTTCGTCAGAAGAAAAGAGCATAATTAAACGACATTGAACATTATGGCTGTTTGAGAAGTGGAATATGAAACGACATGTCGTTTAGTTGTTAACCGAAAACGACATCTTAATTAGTAATAACGACAGTTCGTTTTCTTGTACGAATGAAATTCAACTAGGAAATTGGAAAATAAGACAGGTCGTTAAGAGTCGGAAATTCTACAACGCTTTTCTCTGTGAGACAAGAAGTTGACCGAAGAAAACGACCTGATATATATGAGTATGTTACATATCCAATGAAAAACAAGGTAAGAATATTATAAAATTCTCATTTAATGAAATGTTAGCACATAATGAACACTGTCTCAATGACATTTTTTTAAATTAAGTAACAATTTTGATAATAACAAGATATATGAAAAATACGTGATAAAAATGTTAAAATAAAAAAGCTGTCACATGAACTAACAATAGCCAAAAAAAAAAAAAAAAAAGAGGTCACATGAATTATGAAATATGCATCTCTTTATATTTAAGATTATTACTTTCTGGAGGGTGATTAAAAAAAAAATCAACTAAAAAATTCAAATATGTTCCCTAAAAAAAAAAAAAAAAACCAAAATTCTAAATTCAATCTTATCATCATTAGCAGTTTTAATTTTCTGTTTCAACAATCATCCTCTCAATATTATTTTAACAATTTATTAATTTATTAAAAATATTTTTGAAATTTAACGTTTTTAACAGAGCAAAATTCTTGAATTCAAATTGTATGATATATCATTATTAAGAGGATGTTAACAAAATAGTAAATTCGAGATAACGTATTTTCATTATCTCAACTCATGGCATTCAATCCAATAGACGTTACGAAGATATGAATAAAATTTAATGGAATTAACCATCATTCAGTCAATATTTGTCAGAAAAGGTTTGACCATAAAAACGACTTCATCAATCCAAATCCTAGCGGTTATAAACTTATTACTCCCCACCCTCCATAAACGACACCGACTTACGCGTTCATGTTTATTACTTAATTCTTCTCCACCCAACGAGTCTCTCTCTCACTATATATACATATACAGATAAATTACTTATTTAGTCCTCAATCTTTTCATGAATTTATGATTCATCTTCATTTTTTTTTTTAGCCAAAATTCCATGAACTCTTTAAAAAGGTGTAATTTAATCCATTTCACCCAAAATAAAAAATAAAAAAAAATTACATTTATTACACATGATTTACTATTAAATGATAATATGCCATTTATTCAATCCAAGTTTTAACCTTTTTTTTTAAAAGTAAAAAGGGTCCAATTGCACCATTTTTAAAAATGTAGAGATTTTTTAGTCACAAAAAAGGAACGAGGACCAAATCGTAATTTGATAAAAGATTAGGGACCAAACATGAATTAACATTAAACCATACGAAATATATGTATGTTATATACATACATACATATATATATATATATATTTATAGAGAGAGAGAGAGGAATTGTGATAAGCATAGCTTGACATAGTAGAGAAAAGAGAAGAGAGAGAAGAAGAAGATGGAAGAGAGGAAAGTAGTGAGGTGGGTATTGATAGGAATATTGGTAATGGGGATGGCAATTGGGGAGACAAAAGCATCATTCAAGAGCTGCTACGAGAGTTGCTTCCTCATCTGCCTCATCACTCCAAACCACTCTGCTTTTTCATGCTCTTACAAGTGCCTCAAGGACTGCATCTTTCCATCTCCATCGCCTTCTCTTTCTCAATCTAAGAATTCCCTTTCACTTTCCAATACCAATATCTATTTCTGCAAGCTTGGTTGTGCTTCTTCTTTGTGTACCAATTTCAGCTCCGAACATAACCCACGTATGAATTTATTTTCCCACCTCCAATTCCAAACCCCCCCCCAAAAAAAAAAAAAAAAAGATCGATAAATTAACAAATAAAAAATTATTGATCTTGTTCTTCTTTTGCTGTGGCTGCAGGTTCAGGGAAAGTGGAAAGCTGTGTGAACTCTTGCTCAGAAACATGCACCGAGAACTAGCTATATAGGCTCTTTGGTACTTTTGGTTTATGATGTTTTTACCTTTTTTTTTTTTTTTTTTGGACCTTTTTACCTCTCTCTCTCTCTCTCTGTGGTTATGGTGTTTCTCACAAAGTATTGAAATCCAAATTTGCAATGAGGTCTTGTGTTCGCTGACTGTGTTCCGCCAGGCCTGCTGAATTAGTCTGTAATTTGGAATTCAAAATGTGAATTAACCTTCTGTTTAGGTATGTTTTGCAGTAGTACATTTGCTCTTTTTTTTTCTTTTTTTCCGGTGGCCGTCACCGCCTAATGAATGAATAAGTGTGTGTGTAGATAAATATATATATATGTATATATATATATATGCTTTCAGCTGAAAATATTTGCACATATATGTATGTGAGTGTGTGTGAGTGTGTGTAGTGTGTGTGTACCGGTTAGATTCCACTAAAAATGTTGATTTAAAAGTAAATAGTGGGTAGTACGCTACAAGTATTAGGTGGATGAATAGGTGACCATTATCATGTGGCACGCCTTGCCCCAATAACTAAAGATTGCCATTTTTTTAACCTGAAATGTTCAGCCCCTTACCCTCATTGTCGGTTTTTTTTTTTTTTTTTTCTTCCTTCTTTTTTGCTAACGTGGGGAGATTCCATCTGTTTGTTTCTAATAGTTAGGTTAGAGCAAAATTATACAAGAAAAAAGACATACAAAATTGATAAAAGTTGACATGGATGGTCCTAAAAAATAGTCCTTTCATATCATATTGACAAAAGCAAATATTGGTCTATTGGTTCAAAACAAAACCCCATCCACACGGTATATTTTTTAGAATAATGTTAAAGATTTCGAGTCTACTATCAATTTTACATTTATATCTACTTATCTACCAATAAATATAATGTCCGATTATCGAATACCATAATAATTATTTAGAGAAGTTATGGGTACATTTATAAGTCACTCAAAATCTTCACTCCACATCGAAGTGAGATTCATCAGGTGGTAACTTTTTTGATATACACAAGGTAAGTAACTTTTTTGATATACACAAGGTAAGAAACACATGAAAACCCATGGATAAGTTCCCCTGATTCATCCTCACGAAGGCCCTTATAATCGATCTGTACATAGATTTGCAAGTATTTTTTACCTAAGCGTATACAAAAAAAAAAAAAACATAATAATTTTAAAATACATACTAATAACAAAATAACAACTCATTTAGCATTATTCTTGTTCCCATGTTATCATAGACTTTTATTGTTTTTTTTTTTTTTTTTGCCCCTCTCCCAAGTTTTGTGTGGTCGTTGATTGGCCTCAAAAGAATGAGAGTTGAGAAGAGGGGTCCTTTTCTTTTATAATTATTGTGGCTAGTTGTACGAAACAGCCCGTGAGTTAGCTGTGAGTTTGTGAAGGAAGAGACAAAAAATGACAGCACGCGGGGAATATAGAGCAAGGCTTCCACATACATGTTTACAGAAAAATGACGCCCACTTTCTGTGTGCTTCCCATTATTCTAATGCTACTACAAAAAAGTAAGTGCTCCTCTCCGTTCAGAGCCACATTAGTTCCAACAACTAGTTTTTTTCTCTTCTAATAAACATAGATTAGTTCATCCAAACTTATCCACTTATTCCTGTTCTTTTCATGTTCTTTTAATAATTAAAAAATATTTTTTTAATTATAATATCATATTAGATTAATAAAATATCACGTTAACTAAGTATGTATCGTGATATTATCAAAATCCACCCCCTTTACAATCGAAGTTCCAATTATTAAATGGAAAGCCAGTCTACAATTTATAGAATATACATGGCGAGGGGAACAACATGAAGGGAGGAAAAACAAAAAAAAAAATTGAGAGAGCAACCAGAACAGTTGATAAATAGTGTTTTCTGAGCCAGGTTGAGAGACGATTCCCTAATCTACAATCTATAATGACACTCTTAAGCTTTTATTATTTCTTTTATTTTTTTGTACAATTATCACTTTTGTTTGATTATTTAATAATCTTCTAACAATTCTTAGTAGCAAAATAACTTTAGAACGATTGAAAACAACCACATTTTTAGTTGGTCATTTCGGTTTTAGAAGAAAAGAAGGTTATTTTAAGGTTCATCACCATGACAAATTCCTCATTTTTAGCTCCAAATACCCAACATTAATTAAAGTTAAATTTTAAATAAAACCATAATATACATATTATGTCTCCTCCAACTCGGAATCTAACTTTAGACCTGTCAAAAAAATTTTTTTTTCTTTTTTAGTAATTTAATATCTAAAGTAGTAATTGAATTTCTTAAAACTTCACGCTATTAACAGTAAAAGTTTATCACTAGATTCAGCCCATAAATTGTCAAGCAAAATTATTCACACGTGAAAATGGAAAACCACGAAAAAATAATGGGGCATAAGTGCTAAAAATCTTTTTTTTTAAATGTGGTTTTGAAAGCCGCAAATTGGCTTCTCGGTTGCATTTCTCTGGCTAATTTATCATAAACAAAAAACCAAAATGAGGTAATAACACAAAGTGACATACATTTAGTTGACTGTGAAGATTTTTCATATTAGATAATATGCAACTATTAAACTCGTGTCAAACATTTCAACCTGCGTTTGATTTTATGAAGTCTGGACCCAAGAAATTTTAATCCAAATTTGAAAGTTCACCACTTCCCGAATACTTGAACCGTACGGTAACGGAACTACAACAACACAGACACGACTATAAGACTATAAACTCTGCTACAAAAGGGGGCTTTAGCATTGCCGAATTCTAAATGACTTTCTTTTCTTGTTTGCAATGAAAAAGGACAGTAGTTACCATAGGGAATGGCAAGCTTCACCAGAGAAATATCCGCACACGGACAAGAGATGAGTTTCACTCATCCGAAGCCTTGGGGGAATTCTCGGGTGTCTTCAGAACCGCAGGCGCTGTCTTGCCTTTGTGTGTGTCAACGGCAGTGCGAAATTCTTCCACAATGGAAGGGTCTTTGAATTTCAAAGCAAAAGTAGAGAACCCACTAGTACCTTCCCCAGTGCTGTTCACGCAGGCAAACGAAAGGCCCTTCTTGTCCATGCTTGTGAGCTTCATATCTGGAAAAAGGCTCGCATTCAGAATCAACCGGTAATTTCCCCTTGCTCTCATGAGAAGTCTGGCTTTGTCCTTGGCAGGTTTCGAAACGTTGATCTTGATTTCTCCCTTTCCACGTTCCTTCCAGCTTCCGTCAATGAATTCATACAACACAGAGTCGGCATTGAAAACGACTTCCTCATTTTCTTCCCCAGTTTCAACGTCAACCTCTTGCATTGGTGGAAAACTGCTACCCTCGTTCTTTGATCCAACTGCTGCGCTTGACGTGCTAAAAAGGGACGAATTCCCATTGTTAGAGAGACCAAGACCGAATGAAGGTTGGTCAGTTTTCAAACCAAAGAGTGAACCGGTACTAGAACCAAATGCAGATCCTTCCTTTGCTATAGAGCCAAAGGAAAATGTAGAAGTGGAAAAACCAGTTCCAGAAAGATTAGTGAAAGCATTTTGGCTGCTCGAAAGCTGTTGAAATGAGCTCAAAGGAGCACTTTCTCCACTAGGATCTACATTTTCAGTCTTCTCATCTTTCTTATCATTTTCAGTCTTTTCTTCTTCTGCAGCTGGTTCATTATCAGTCACAGATTTCACTTCATCAGGGCCAATATTACTTTTCTCCTCTTCAGAATTTTGTTCATTTACAACAGACTCTACCTTGGCCGTAGAGTCAGACTCAGCTTCAGCCTTAGACCCAGTCTCACCTTCAGGCTTCGACTCAGCTTCAGCATTCAACTCAGTTTCACCTTCGGCCTTGACCTCAGCCTCAACCTCCACCTCATTGTTCTCAACTTCAGTCTGTTTACTCTCCTCTTCTTTACCATTATCGTTCTCAGTGCTGGATTTTGTGTTTCCATCTACATCACCCAAAACTGCTTTCTCACCAACAACTTGTGTTTCTGCTTTAACCTCGGTTTTGTTTGCACTGACATCAGGAACAGGAACCAATCTGATCCCTGCAAAAGGATTGGAAGAGGGAGCAAAGGCCGGCTGCTGGCGCCGAACTTTGACAATTCTTCTGGTTGCCAAGACCTCATCAGTGGCTCTTTTGAAAGTCCCAGTTTCCTGTTCGGAAGTATCTTCCTCATCATCCAGACCAGGGTTATCTCGAGAGATTTCCCTTCCAGCAGCCCTCTTCTTCGAGGGTGGAAGGGCATTTTCTGCATCCCCCATAGCAAGGAACCTCTCAAGATCCTAGGTATGCACGAATCTGCAAATCATCAGAATGTAGATATAATTAGCATACAACATAACCGAGTGAATCCATACATTTGTACTTAACAATCCAAAAGCAAAAATAAATATGCTTGATATGCTGCAGTATTAATAGCATTTATATACACCCACAACAAGTTCAAAATTTGCATGCATATTATATCCATGTGCTTTTGTTGACTAGATGTCAGTTAAGAAGGGCCGACAATTTCCTATAATTTACATGGCACATTTGAAAAATGGCACGAAATAAATAGGTTTGGGTGACCCTTAATTTTCGTGTCAATTTCGGTTGAAGTGTATGATAAGCGGGTGGGTTTCGGGTCAAGACAATCAACTTGAAATTGACCTGCATAACATGTATAAGTTACACAGACAGTAGAAATCAATGTCCTTTCCAGTTATACAAACTATACACTTCAATTAGCTCAAAGATTTAAATAATTGTATCAATTTTCCCTAAATGAGATTAATTGGGTCATAAATGGGTATGTTTTCGTGTCACTCTGCCACGACTCGTTTATTAAACGTGTTCGCATGATGCATGTGTGTTGCACATATAACAGACATTTCATGTTCGAGTTTGGATTTCCAAGATGTTCTAATTTTGTGTCGTGTTGAATTTGGGTCAACCATAACACGTTGGATTTCTAATTTTCTACTCTTTCTTCTTTTTTCTATCTATCGTTACTAATGAGAACGTAACAGGAAAATTTTTTGCTTTCTGCTCTTGTGAGCCAAGATTCAAGTCCTTTCCTTACCCAGTTGAAACCTAAACCGCCAAGTATTCAAGTTTCAACAACATTTGGCTGGCAAATGGCAATAAATCCCAACAATCATCAGGTCTCCAAATTCCAGCACACACACACTCACACACACATAGATAGAAAATCAGCACTCCTTTCGTTTTAACCTAATCCTTGAACATCAAAAAGCTCATATTTAATCCTCATCGGACAATCGTACTCAAGTTTAAATTCTTCAAAAAGGAACTCAAAATATCACTTAAGAACTAGGAAAAAAATTCTTAAAAACCTTAATTTGGTGCATGTTTGGTTCATCGGTTCAAACTATTAGTTTGAACTGATTTTTTTGTCCTTTTCCTAAAAATTTTTTTGTCTTTTCTGAAAAGCCAACAAAAATTACTATTGAAACTTAAAATTTTCAACTCAAACCGGTGAACCAAACGGATTTTTTTAAGTAGAAAAATCAAACAAAGTAAAATTACGCGTACATGTTAAGCCAACCCTGCGAATGATTTTTGGAAAATAAAATTTCCAAATAACCAAACCCTAAACATATTGGCGCATTTCATTTACGGTTTAATTTCTAACCAATTAGACACGATATATACAAAATTTTCCATTTTTTTTGTTTCTTTAGAATTCACTTCGTTTCAGCCATTTTCCATGTAGCCAAACAGGAGGTAAGAGATGACGCTACAGATTTCGAACAAAACCTAAAGTACGAAAGAAACTGAGCGTTTCTACAACTCACAACAAACTAGAAAACGAAGTAATTTCTCAACTGAAAACGAAATAAAATAAAATAAAATCAGAAAAATAAATTTCAAGAAAAATAAAACAAGCAAAAAGGACTGGGATTCGTTTCAGGACTTACCGAGAACCAAACGGAAGTAGAAGCAGAATCTCGGGGAGAATTTGGTCCGAGAAGAAAGTAATGAAAAAGAAAGTTCTGGAAGAGATGGAGAGATCCAGAAGTTAAATAGACTTTCAAATTTCGAATTTAAGCAAATAAAAAATTTGATTTTAATTTATTTTTTATATTGGAAAGGGTTTTGTGGTGGTCTCAAGACTGAGGGTATCGTTTTTTTTTTTTTTTTTTTTTTGGAACGTTTCGGCTGAGGAAGAAAAGAAAACAAGAGGCTTTTAATCCTGCAGCTGCGATGTGAATAAGGGCTTTTTTTTTTTTTTTATTATTTATTTGCATCCTACAACGTTTATTTCCGACACGTGTAATTACTAGGGCATGTTCTTCACCCCTAATTTGGGCTTCACTGAAAAATCAGCCCAAAGTTTGACTTTCGAGGGGTTCACAATTGCTGTTTTCGGAGTGAGTGTGTGAGTTTAGTTTAAGATTTTTAAGTTTTAATATTAATTTTTTAAAAAAAATAAAAATTTTTTTTAAAAAAAATAAAAATTAAAAAAAAAAAGATAAAAATCATGATAAAAAAATACAATTTAATTTAAAATGAACTTAAAAACAAATATCCCTTATTTTTTATTTTAATAGATTAACGTTCATCGTCATTTTTACAACTTATTAATTTATTAATGTTTTAATTTTTTTTACGTAGTTAAATTTTTAAGTTTATATAATATAATATAATCCTATTTGGGGGATATTTAATATAATAGAAATTCAAGACAATAAATATTGATTAATTTTTTACCCCACTGTTTTTAGAAAGAAATAATTACAGAAATAATCACTTAAATTGATATATATATTTTTAACCCTCTTATTAAATGATAAAAGGAGACAATAATTCAGAAATATCATTTTTAAAGGACAATTTTAAAAATCACCTTTTCAGGAATTTGGCAATTATGCCCCCTATCTCCTTCTTTAATTCATAGCCTAGTTCCATCAAAGCTAAAAATTCATGGGACGTTAAAACTTGCCACTTTGTTTTTAATAAGTTAAAATAAGAAAAATAAAGGTTATGTCTTCTCAATAAATATTTAGAAACATATTTTTAGAAGAGCTTAATAGAGAAGATAACTTTTAAAATTTTCTAATGAACAACAAAAATGATATAATGAAGTTTATAACATCTAATCGAAAATTTGATTCAAGTTTCGAATTCTATTGAGAAGAGATTTTTGCATAAGTCTCATTTTTATTTTGTCTGGAAGCTTTTTTGAACACCTAAAGCTCTTATAATAAATTGTACAAACACTTTTAGAAGTAATTTTTAGACCCAAAAAAGCAAAAACAACTTCTACAAAAGGTCTGTTTAACAGAGTTTCCTATAAACTACTTTTGACTTTCTAGGCTCAAAAGCAGCTTCTGGAGCTGCTTTTGAGCTTAGAAAGTCAAAAGCAGCTTCTGGAAGTATTTGGATGATCTGTCAGAAGAGCTTCTAATCTTCAGAAGTGGTTTCTGTCACAGCCAAAAAATATGATTTCTGGAAAAAGCTTTTATGAGTAATTTTAAAACTTGCAACAAAATTTAAATTATAAATTATAAACTTTATTTTAACATTTTTTTTATTTGTTAGAATACTTTAATGATCATTTTGATCTTAAAAGCTCTTTGACTCCAAACACTTACTATGAAGTCATAGTTTTTATTTCTCTTTTTCTACTTACTAGAAACAAAAGTAAAAGCAAAAACTTTGACAAACGGATCTAAAAGCTTTGTCAAACATATTCTTGATGTTTGATGAAGTTGTTTTTCCTACATAATGCTAGCGCAATGCTAATTAGCATGATTATTTTCACTTTTTTGTTTTTTTGCTAGACAAAAAGTTGCTCACCGTGCGGAATAGACAAAAAAATAATACCATGTGGCGTTGATTGAGCTACCACATAGGCCGCCATGTGACGATTACCTGGTTGCCATGTGACAGCTGAGGAGGAGTTGAAAAGGCACGAATGTGCTTTTCAAGAGTATAGAGTACATTGCTTCTTTAGTTCTTAAACTTTTAACTTTGTACAACTTTGATCCTTGAATTTTTTTAGTAACTAGAATACCCTAAGCTATTAAAATATTATTACAACAGTTCTTTTCGTTACTTTTTCAACAAAATCTATAAGTAATTTGATCAAAAAGTAGCGCTAACTAAGGATTCTATCCAAAAATGAATGGAAAGGTTTACTGTGGCTATGTTTTTAATAGTCTATAATCATTTTAGCTAGGAAGAAAAGAATAGCGAGTGCCCCTAAATTATTAAAACGTTGTTACAATAGTCATTTCCGTTAGTTTTTAAACTAAATCCATTAGTAATTTGATCAAAAAATAATGTTAATTACGGATTCTATTTAAAAATTAACATAAATAACTATTGTAGTAATATTTTATTATTTTAGAGGTATTTCAATTATAAAAAAATTTCAGAGATTAAAGTTGCATAAAGTTAAAGTTTAGAAATCAACCTGACAATTTACCTTAGATTAGTAATATTAGTGTGTGTGTGTATGTATATAGATATATGTAATTGAATGTACTACTTGTATGTATTTGTAATCAGGGTAGCTCTAGTAAAAGCCGCAATCAAATCTATGATGGTGACCATGCGTGTTATGTGTGTTAGCTGGACCGGGCTGCGTAATTGCATGGTCTACCTCTCTACTGTAGTTATCGCAAGTTGACCATCTCTTTTTAGCTGTGACGCAAGATCATTATCTTCTTCCTCACGTTTAATAACGCAAACTCCCAAGCAATAATAAGAATAGTAAACTAGGAGCTAACTTTGTTTAAAATCATTATTCGTTGAAACAAAGGAATGAAAAATTTACGGGACAAAAAAGGGATTAAGCTGTGTGAAGAGAATCCCCCGCTGATTAATATCCTTTCGAATATCAAAAGCATGCAACTTTACTTTGTTTCTATAAACTGCATATTTACGTAACTACTTTAATAAACAACTACATTTCTTTTTTACTGAAATTACTCGTAAATATGCTGTTTAATTCGATATTTTTATAAATATGCTATTTACTGAATTTATATATTCCACGACAAAAAAAAAAAAAAAAAAAAAAACCTTTGAAAAGGTCTCGCTTAACCTGCATCTTATCATTCAAGGCCACAATGTAATGACTGCCAAAAACAAGTTACTTCGCGTTAGGGAATCCAATTCCCTAATCACTAACAGCAATGTCTCAGAAAGTTCAGACCGAAAGAATTAATTCAGGAATAATAGTGGATTAAGATTAAAAAGAAAAAAAGAAAAGAAAAAGTTTAGAAACAGCATATACAAGCTTAGATTCACAGAGAACTGAAACATTGCCAAGGAATTTTGGGCAATCTTGTGTCGCGAATGCAGTCGAGATAGGTGATTTTGGTGCACAATGATATGAAGTTGCTGTGGGCTAACCAAGCAACAATCTCATTGTTATTGTGATACATATTGTATTTTTTATAAGTAGATGTTTACATCCCAAAGTCGCATAAAAAAAAATCTCACAAGTACAATTCTGGTGAAGTACATACTAAAAATTCTTGTAACGAAGAAACTTGAATTGGGTAATTCTCGCTAGATCAGTTCTTTCTACATTCACAATGGCACGAGAAAAATTTAGGTGGAAAGAAGAGCCTCAAAGAATATGCTAAAATAGCAGTCGAAAAAAGCAAACTAACTGAAGCTAAGTAACTGTTCATATTGTGCCCGCCAAGACATGAATTTTGAAATAAAAGCTACACCACTTGGTCACAAAGACAATCGATCCGTAAAATCACCTCTTCTTGAAATTTTTCCAGGAGACCTGTCGTCACAACCCAACAAACATAAAATCAATGATAAATACGTATTGCATCGAGATGACAGATGAAGAAGTATCACCCCCAAAAAAAAATTTTAACCAAAAAGAAAATATATATATATATATATATATTTGCGAGGAAGTAAGAGTACACTCCACAAAGATCATATTCTAACTCTTCCAAACACCCGAGTTACGACACCAGGTACAACCAAGGTGAAATGCAATGATCATTTGTTACTATATCATCCAGGAAAGTGAACGGATAGTTTCCCTAATGGCAAACATTTTTGAGTTGCCTATTTCAAAGACGTCTATGCACCCTTAATGAGATAGTTTACATAGTTTTACGTACGGCATGCAACATCTAGGCAGCTATTGCTTGATTTTAGCAGAACAGAAGTTCTATTCAAAGATATTTTCTGTCTCACCTAAGTAAGGGATCCAAATGGCTGGACCGAGAATCTTCATAGGGACCTAGTGGTTTGGCGTAAGCACTGTCAACAGCAAAAAAGGCAAGTCAGAACTAATGGCGTAAAAATTAAAATAATAATAATAATAATAATAAAAGAACCACTAAGATGAAACTGGTAGAAAGAAGAAGAGACATAACAGTCATTCATGCTCAGAACGACTACTACTAGAGTAATATATCACACCATCAAGCCAAGCAGAGGCAAACATTAAACGTATTGACGTCAAAACGAAAGGAATATAAGAGGAAAAATCACTAAGCTTAGTATAGGTATATGTGAATTCATACATCCATTAAGGATGCCCCTACTAATATCAAAAGCTAGGGAAAAGGTTTAAAAGAGCATGGGAGTTAGAGATGGCACTTTAGATCAATTAATCACCAGAGACAAAATTGGATTTTCACACTGGCCCAACCAATTCCTTTTAGGCTGACGGGGTTCCTTCATTATTCGTACCCCACTCTTCGTCCGCCTCGTTACCATTAACGAGTACTGCACCATCTGTAGAATCAGCATCTGCTACGACAGCCTCATCCACTACAACAGCCTCCTCTTGACTCCCGTCTTCTCCATTCTGTTCTTCAGCAGCCTCTTCGCCATTCTGTTCAGTTACCATGTCATGTGACATACAAAAAGTCAGATAAGATACACGTGATTCAAAGCAAATACTTAACAAAAACCAACTAGAAAAACTGAACGTTACAAAAACTCAATCAGCCCATCTGCTACTTGCAAGAAGTGTAAAGTTTGGAACAAAACAGCCCTTTACCATTCCACCAGAACAAGGAGATCAAACTAATTAGGACACTGTCTAATGGATAAAATATACAATGCATTCCTCATTCCAAATATAAAGGCAGGATATCTAGACTACATGATGCAAATTTCTCCAATCTAAAGATATTGGCAGCAGAAATAAAATATTGCATCTCCGCATGTACCTCATAACTTGCATCTCCATTTTCAAGAGGCTCCTCTTCTTCCAGTTGCATGTTCCTGAAAGCCTCCACAAGGGTCATGTGCGATTTATCAGCATAGTTTAGATACTCCTCTGCGTGAGGGTAAACACCCCTACAAAACAACCAGAAAGGAAAATCAGTAGATGCCATGTAGCTATCACGAGGCAATTCAAAGAAGCAACTTAACACAGTAGGCCACAACTTATTAAGCTAAAAACACGTCACTAGAAAAATTCTTAAAGCAAAAGGCCAACTTAAATATAATCATTGGAAGAGATATGAAAAGAGATCAAGCGAAGTCGTACAAATTAAGTGGAAAGATATCATTAAGAAAATTGATCAAGGCACCCCAAAACAAAAAAACAAAAAAAACAAAAAGAAAAAGCAGCAGAAACTACCTCGTCTCTGCAGCTTTAGATTCAACAGAAAGAGCAACTTGCCAATCCTCAAACAAATTAGGATACTCTTCAGGATCAGCCAATGACTCAGCAGCCTTTGGATTAACCTACATGTTGTGTGTTAAAAGGTCCCAGATTAGCAACTTGGACATGAAAACAAAACAAAGGTGCCATAGAACACCACCTTATTTAGATCTTTTCTCCAAATAGCGACTATCTCTGAGACCTTGCTTGGAAGATAAGACCGAGCCATTAAAGCGGCCTCGGGTATCCGCTTGCTGCCAAAAAATGAAAAAAGAGACAGTGAAAAATAGTATAAATGACATTACAAACACTTGGGCATCCACAATCGGTATTGACACATCTTTTTTGATATTTCAAGCATACAAGGGGGCTACCTTTCCACCAAGAGCTCAAGGCATTCTTCTAAACGACCCAACATGAATAAACAAAGGAACGCAACATTGTTCTTTCCTTGCTCTTTAGCAAGGGTTGCAAGCTTTGATATCCCTTCAGCATCGCCTAAAGAAGAATAAAGCAGCAGCAAACCGCTCAAGTCCACAGCATGCTTCATACATTCTTCAGCCATCTCTAACTGAAATAGTGCAACACAGTATAAGAAAAAGAAAACTTTATTTTGAAAAAAAGAAAAAGAAAAGTGAACAAGTATCAAAGCAGCTAGAAATAGACAGTAGATAGAATAATATAGAAATAACAAGACTACCTTTCCGGTAGACATAGCTAGTTCTCCTAATTGTTTCCATTTGGACTCGCTTTGCACTTCAGAAGCAATTTCCTGCAAAATATAATTTAGAAGAAAATTGTTAAAATAAATATTGCTCAGATAGAATAGCTTCAAAACTCGTTCTCACATTGAAGTTAATAAAAATAAATAAAAAAATTTACCGTGATAGCTAATATCCTCACTGAAAAAATTATGGGGATTTACCTTCGCAATGTCTAGTCTACCCAACTGTATGGCTAGGTCAAATCTGTAATCAGGATCAGTGGCTACTTCAAGTGCTTCCTCTACCATTCCTCGTGACTCCAGGAAATGAGCCACACTACACATCAAAGGAGATTACATGGTTAGCACCTAAGATACAAGAAAGAATTTGATAATCAAACTTCACAAGAATTTCAAATTTTTTTTTTTTTTTAAGAGAGAAGAAAAAAAAGAAATATACGTGTATATATGTGTGTGATCTAAAGCTACATATGAGGTATGACTCTGCATACCATCAAAGGAAAAGTTGACTCAAATGCATTTGGCATTTGATCAACTTTTACAGATCAACTTTTACAGAAGTAAATGCTTGGACGTACCTATTATGGTGCTCTTTGGGAATTGTAGGCAAAATTTGATTGGCTCTTTCTATGTCTCCCCGCATCACAAGAGTCTTGTACTCGATTAAGTTGAGAAGCAAAGTGTATCCCATAACACTACACAGGAATGGGGGGAAAGGGAGAAGAAGAAGCATTAAACACTAAGCAATGAAGATATCTGCCACAACTTTTCAACCACAAAACCGAAACGATGCTCACTTGAACTCTTTGTCAATCAGATACACCCGACTTTGGCTTGCAAGATACCCCAACAAGTACATGGGTCGGTCCAAGTGGAACATTGTGGTTACCTAATATTACAAAGCCGGGATATAACACTGATGGTTTCATCAAAAAATAATGTCTTGGTTGTCAAAAGAAAGTCCAGACAACGGATGAATTATTCAGTACCTCACCACCAATGCAGTAATTGAGCCTCCAAGAGGAGTTGTTGTAAATGAAACAATCCCCAACCCATATACCAGTCCTGACACGTTCGTTCATTTCATGAAGAAGCTCAAAGGCATCCTCGACACCTTGTTCATCTGTAGGTCTTCCATTATCAAAATAAGAGGATACTACGTCACGCTGCAATACAAAAAATGAAATCCATCTCAGAAAGCATTGGATCAAACCATGTACATAATACGTAAGTGATAAAAAGTTTGATAAAATATTAAGCAAGTATACTACGGAAGTAAAAGCCCCTTACATTGTACTTCAGGATGTAGAAGGATGTATCACTGGCAATAGCCACTAAATCACCACTGTCAGCCCAATAGAGGTTCTGAGAAGTTCAAAATAAGAAAATGAAGACATGATAAATTTCTGAAGGTTAAGGAAAACAAAGGTATTTGGAGTATGATTATGTAAATGCTCACTTTCACATTAACATCAATTCGCCGAATCAACCTGCACTCAGCCCAATCATAGAAACAAATAAAATCGTTTGAGCACATCGCCAATAAAGCTCCACCATAAATATGCTCAGCTGAAAAGGTTGGTCGTATACTCTTCTTTTCCTGAAGCATGTCATGTCCGTTAAAATCAGGCAATATTTATGAGGAATTTTTACCAGTTACACCACAAGTCCGTGACAATAGTATTGAGTATTGAAGATATAGATTGTGCCATACTTATATAAACTATAAGAATTAGAACAAACCACTTTCATAAACAAGAGTAAATTTCTGTTGTCTTTCCATTTAACTACATGCTAAACAAAAATAACGTTCTAACTAAGTTAGCAAACCGACCTGGAAAGTTTTACTGAAAATCTTAATCTTTGAGGTACTCTCTCTAACAGCACATTCTCCATCAGAGGACCAAACAAACTCCAATGCCGAACCAAATGATCTGTTTCTCCATGCCAAAGCAGTATATATAATGTACTCACCATCTCCACACACAACAACAAACCTTCCATTTGGATTGTGCTTAAGGCTCTGAATGAAAAGTTATAAAACAGTAAGGTCTCTACCAATACACATAACCAAAAACTGAAAATCAATTTTAAAGTAAGATGTACATCTAAACATTTTGACTTGGATAGAAAGAAACCACTCTAAATGACACTTCAATGTACATGTTTTTTCAAATTCCCCCCTCCTCTCAATTTGAAAGAGACAAAAGAGGAGATCAGGAAACTAAAATACAGGAAAAAGTGTCAGAGAAATAACAGTTGAAAAAAAAAGTAATATCTTAATGGTCGTGGAAATACGACCATTTTTTTTTACCATGCATTTAAACTGGGACTGAAAGTGCCAAATCGTGTCAAATAGACAATGTAACTTTAAAATCACGGGTGGTCAAGAAGTTCTTACATGTGTGTGTGTGAGAGAGAGAGAGAGAGAGAGATGAAAGACGAAATATGAAAGGAAATCTAGAATATCGTGAAGGATGGCAACTTTTTTTTCTTATTCGTTCCTGCTGCAACTGAGGAGTGCCATCTCACCTGTGGGTAAAGGTCGCAGGTACCCAACTCCTTAACAGCCAATGGCAGTCTCTCTCCATCAGTAACCTAATAAGCAAAGGGGGGGAAAAACCCTCAAAATATTGATTAATGGGAACAAACCACTCAGTTATGAATATCATTTGATGCTGCAAAGAGACTATCTAAATGAGTTCTAACCTCAAAATCTGCCCCACGCTCTTAATGTTTACTGTTTGAATTTCGTTATGCTTAGCCCAAATTATTTTTCCACTGTTGTCCATACTGGCAACAGGTACTTCACGACCAAGTTTTACCATGATGGTCCCTTCATCGTAACCAATCACAACCCTGCATAAGGCGACAAGAAAAAGAAAACACAATAAGTTTAGTTTACTAGCTTAACAAATAACATATCTCGATCCATCCAACTATCATGCTATAATAAACGAGTGATTTGGTATCACTAAAATAGCACAATTTCAATTATATGTTTTATGTGTCGAGTTGGTTGCTTGCTTCCAAAGTCCTAAGCAAGAGGTCCCATACTATCCTGAACTAGAACTAGAGAAGCTAACTTGGATTCAGCGCTCAAGGATCACCCGCTCTCCATCAAACCGGAGTTCCTCAAGAATAAGCCGTATCTCTTTCGGTTTTAATCCTTCCTAAGCCAATGAACTAAGTCCCTTTAAATATGGATTAATCGGTTTTTCCCGACCTTTAAACAGATATGGAAAATTCCAAGCGACAAGAAGAATCATATTAAGTATCACAAACCACCTTAACATGAGGTGTGCTACAACAAAAGCCACCCAGTACTTGTGCTAAAAAGAGACACAAAAATGAAAAGCAAAGGAAGCAAAAAAAAAAAAAAAAAAAGGGTAAGAAAATTAGATACTCACCGGCGTGAACCTTTCATGTATCCAATAGCCCACACTCTCTCTAAGCCATAATTCAGTGTGTTCTCAAGCCTGTAATTCAATAAGTAATTTTTAGCATCTGGAATTTGACAACCAGCTTAGGACACGTGGACCTTTTAAATTATCCCCTAGTTCTTAACAGAAACAGAAAATACAAAATCTAGAGTGTTTGAGAGGGTGGGACAGGAATTAGACTAGCCATAAATCTACAAGCAAATGGTGAATATCATATCCAATTCAATATTAAATCTTTGCTAGCATTTCAACCCTGCATACCCTAGAATGTTAAGGGTTTTTTTTTTTTTTTTTTTTTCCATCATCAAACTAATTGTCACTAAAACATTGACTAAATCAAACCACCAAGCAATATACAGATGCAAATGCTGAAACCAGTACATATAGATGCATTATATAAAAATAGGAGTTAAAAGGAATAATTCACGAATACATTCATTCAAATACTCACATGAGTAACTATTTACAGCCTATCAATTGTGTGTGAAAAGCACAAAAGGCTACTTCCATAAGATTAAGGTAAATGTTGAAGCTCGAATAAAAATTTTACGTTCAAACTCAAAAGCAGATTCCACAGATTAGAAAATCAAATTTTGAAACCCAAAAAAAAAAAAAAAAAAAAAAAAAAAAAAATCTACCTGTACGTGGTTGAGTGCCATATTCGAACCGTGCCATCCTCAGATCCAGTTATAATTATGGGAAGATCAGGATGAAAACATACAGCAGAAACATTGTGGGTGTGTCCTTCTAGCGTCTGAACACAACTTTTAGTTTGATAATCCCATACCTGCTTTCATATGAAAGGGAATGAATCCAAGTGATATCACAAAATGTAACCAGAAAAAAAAAAAAAAAGGAATATTTAAGCAAGACCTTGGCAGTGTGATCATCTGAACCGGTAATTAGATAAGGCTTATCACCACCTGTAAAGTAATCAACACAATTCACTCCTTTCTGATGAGCATCCAAAGTAAAATTTGGGTCGGGGGAGCCAAGATTCCATATCTGGAAGCAACATGTAACCAAAGCATGATTAGTTTAATTACACACAATGCACAGAAAACATGCAAGTTATCATCATAAAATCTAGTGTATACCTTAATGGTGCGATCAAGGGATGCACTTGCAAATGTGTTAGTGTCTTTCGGATTAAAAGTCACTTGCATTACATAATGGGAATGTCCTTCAAAAATCTGAGTACAAACCCAACCCTTTTCCCAATCCCAGAGCTTTATGAGCATATCATCCGACGATGACAGCACATAAGGGAGTGTAGGATGAACCGCTACACACCTAATGTAGTCTGTGTGCGCCTCAAAGACTTTAACCTTGTCCATTGTATTATAGTTGTATACACGAATATACATGTCATCAGCTCCAGCAACAACCCATTGCTTGCGTGCTATAAATTTGGCTGACCTAACTGCAGGTACATGAAAGCAATAGTCGTATCAGGAAAAGATGCCAGTGAAATATCATAAACATTCCATCAAAAACAAGCGCAGAGAAAAACAAAGAACATTGTAACCATGTAAAATGTACCTGGTAATTCAGTGACCTCAAAGGACTTAGCCATGGTCTGCAGCAGTGCCAAGCAGATTCGAGTTAGTTTTTTGAAGCCAGCTTCTGAAATGCTTTATTGAAATTTTTTTCTAATTTCCAAAGCCATCAAGGTCAACTGTCTTGTTTAATAGCAGAAAATAATAATCTGCCGCATACCTGTGATTGGTAATTCCAGATGCAAACAGTTCCAGAATACAAACTCGCCAAAATCCTGTAGCGGTGATCACGATTAATACATTTTGAAAATGATCACCGTTCTCCGAGCACTCATCACATTCACCAATTAAGTAAACTACTACGTAGATCATTGATATTTCCCTCACGATAAATTGTAAACATATCTAGATCCTTACCATGGTTCTGTCGGATGTAGATCCACAGACTTTACTCTCTCTGATCTCTGAGCAAGTTTTCTCTGAGCCACCAGAAAAACATTGAGACGATTAGTCACACCGTGAAATTCAAAATGCAATCACAATCTTCCAAATGATCAAGATCCGGGAAAGATACGGAAAGGAAGCAAAAAGAAACGAACAAGTACCTTAATTTCAAGTCTGAGAGGCTGTTAAGACATCGTAAGAGTCGGAGAAAATTAAATCAGTCAGTGCCATAACCAAAAAGAACAAGAACAAATCTCAATTGATTCACATTCCTAACATACAAACATTTTCTTTCGAGAAAAATTCAAAAATGGCGGTTTAGAATCAGAAGAATTTCGCGTACTTCAACTAGTCACAACATTAACTCCAGATCTCATCGAAATTCGACCAGCAGATGCTTTGTTTGGTTGCCGAGAAACATAATGGAGAACGGATAATGATTTTCCCGACAACCAAACAGAGTACAAACAATTCCGATCAGAATTGGTGGAATAATGAGAAATTCGCATCAAATCAGAGCCGACTTCAACCAGATCTAAGATTATAGTTGGACGCGACGAAGTTGTTGGGGACTAACAGAGGTCGTGGACTCACCATTTTCGCAGATTACTGAAGCTCGCCGGAGAAGCAATCCACGAAATCCAAGCGATCCAGATGACTCGAGCTCAAGGAAGGAGGGCGCGAGGTGAGGAGATAGAGCGAGAGAGAGAGAGACACGGAAGAAAGAGAGAGAGGTTTTTGATGCGTTTTTAATACATGGAGAGAGAGAGATCTCCATGTAAAGAGAGGGAGGGACACAGCGTTGCCTTGCCGTTAGATAGTGGTTTTACGAAACTACCCCTGGATCAGAGGTGTAGCTCTAGTAGTTTTTTTTTTTTTTTTTGTGGGGGGGGGGGGGGGGTGGTGGTGGTCGGTCGGGCGGTGATTTGTACGCCGTTGCGCTGTGAATAATGTGTAGTGACGACTGAGGACACTTTGGCTTTGGCGTTGACGTGTTTGCCTAATTAAACGACAGTTAAGTTAAAACAACAAACGACGGCAAGGTATGTAGACACTGAAGTGTAAACGATGAGTAATAAGACGATATTTCACTTTTTACCAAAGAGCAAATTGGTAAACGACCTGTATGCGAGCGTTTGATATAGCTTTTTACTTTTGTTTCTAGTTAATATAAAAAGATAAGCAAAACCTGTAACTTTTAGACAAGTATTTAGAATAAAAAAACTTTTAAATCAAAATAATATATAAAATATTCTAATAAGTAGTAAAAATATTAAACGAAGTTTATAATATTTAATTTATATTTTATTATAAGTTTTAAAATCTATTCAAAAGAGTTTTTGTCAGAAATCGTATTTTTTGATTTTAATAAGAAGTATTTTTGGAAATTAAAAACTCTTCTAACAAATCATTTAAATATTTTTAGAAGCTTTTTTATTTTTACTTGAAAAGGCAAAAATAATTTCTAGAAAGACCTATGAAACAGACCCATCATGAAAACAAACGACAAAAGAATTATAAACGATAATAGAATTTGAAAATAAATGTTTTTCATTCCATTTTTAATTCGTAACACGCCGTTAGATTTTTTTTTCCCCCACAGAAAAAGTGATGAATGTACACTGTGCACTTCAACCAAAAAAACGACATGTAGTTTATTTCATAAAAACAAATCATAGAAAAAAAATCAAGCAACGCGCTTGCGTTTGGTTTGCCGGTTAAAATTTTCAAAAACTAATTATAAATTTTATTAGTTTTTTCAGGAAAAAAAATAAAAATTGAGATAAAAAAAATATAATATTGTTGAAATTAAACTTGAATATCAAACAAACCTTAAAGAAAAGAACATACATGTGGCCTATGCAAAAAGAAAGTGACGATTTGATTTATATGACAAACGACATAAACATCTAAAAACACTGAACGACGTCATTTTCTTGACAAAGTTGTAATGACATGTCGTTTTAATTAGAAGAGAGTGCTGTTTTTCATGAGTAACGACACAATAATTTCTTGAGTTGTGAGACAACAAAACTTTAAAAAGAGGCGAGATGTTGTTTACGCGGCAATTCGACATCAACAAACGTGGGTAGGTTTTTTTGGAGAAAAAATTAGAATTTTAGTTGACGATTTCAAAAATTATGAATTTAGAAGGTTAATTATCAAGAAAAAAAATTAAAGGATTAAATTGTTCAATTCAAAAAAATTCAGGTGTTACTTTATAGTTCGTCTAACTGTTCTTAAATCTCAAGAGTCGTGTAGTTTTTTCAATCATTGTCATTTTCTTTATTACTATTATTTTTTTCAATTGCCACTTGCATGACTTGTAGTTTTTTCAATCATTGTCGTTTTCTTTAGTTTGTTGTTTTTTCAATTGTCACCTATATTATTATTATTATTATTTTAGTGGATTCTAACTTCTAATATAGTTGTTATTTTTCCTTCTATGGTCGCTTTTATATCGTTTCTTAGCCATTATAGCTCACTTTTTCAATATATTGTCGTTTTTTCGGATGTGGTCCCCCCCCCCCCTTTTAACAATTATCATTTGTCGTTTTCTTTGACTGTAGTACCTTTGACGACTAGTCGTTTTTCTTAGCCATTGTTGTTTTAGCCCATTTGTCGTTTCCTTTCCATTATTGTTTTGATTAACAGTTGTTCTGCACTGCATGTAGTTGTTCTAAGTTGTCGTCGTTTTTCAATATATTATCGTTTGTTAGCCGTTGTCGTTTCGCAGCAGTGCCGTTTCTTAAAATGATTGTAGTAACTAGATTCATGATTTGTCTATTGGCTCCTCAAGCTTCCCCCCTTATTTGTCTCCATTTAATTATCATTAACATAATTCTTTTAATAACTTCACTTGTACATTATGTTTTGATTTTTAAGTATTCATGTTTCAAATTTAAAATCTCAAATAGATTAAAAAAAAAAAATCTAATATACCATTACATGAATTCCGAATTTTTGGAATTTTAAGCTTAAAAAATTTAATTAAACTCTATCACAAGCTTCATTAATATAAAAAAAATGTATTAATTAAAAATTTTAATTAAACTGTATCAGCTTTGCCTTCAGAATTTATGAAAAGCAGATCAGACTTTCATTCATAAAAGGAGCACACAACTACAATAAAAGTACAACATACTCAGGTGACCATGACAAATTGCAGTACCTCAGATTTACAACAAACCACATCAGACATATTTGTTTCTATTGACCACCTGAATTTGTTAAACTATGTAGCAACTTTTACATATCACACCTCAGATGCAACTAATTAAGTAGAATATTGGACTAGTTTACTTATTTCTTCAACAGAAAAACAGACAAATTGCTTCAGAACATAATAGTAGTAGCAGCAGCAGCATCAGCAACAGTTATCTTATTCCGTTACGGAATCACAACTATCAGAAGCAGTTATTTTGACCACGACAATTCCCTTGTCACAACCAAACACAAACCTGCGAGCAGAATTATTATCAGTACCAAAACGAAATGAAATATGAGAGAAAACTCGTTTGATCTCATGTAACTTACTGATTTAATCCGTTTATGTATTCGATGGCCCAAACTCTGCCAAGACCATAGTTCAATGCGTGCTCCAGCCTGTGAATTCTTGTGAATTTCGGTAAGACAACGTGATAAGTCCGCAAGCGTGAGAAGAAGGAAAAAAATATATATATGATAAGGAAGTAAGAGACTCACTTATATGTAGTGGCGTGCCATACGCGGATGGTTTCATCCTCAGAACCGGTGATGACTATGGGAAGTTCTGGATGAACACAGACTGCTGTCACATTGTGCAGATGGCCTTCAAATGTTTGAACACAACTCTTTGTTTGATAGTCCCATACCTGTTTTCATAAGATTTTACCAATTAAAAAAAAAAAAAAGATCAAATTCTGGCAATGAAAGAAATATCCAGAAAAAGCACCAAAAAAAAAAAAAGTTTTAAAAGGTAAAAGAATGAGTGGTGTAGTTGCAAAACCTTAGCAGTAAAATCATCAGAGCCACTCAATAAATATGTTTTATTGTCAGCGTCGAAGTAATCAACGCAATTCACTCCTGTCGAATGGCCATCGAGAGTAAAACTCGGAGCAGATGAGCCAATGTTCCACACCTGTATAGCAATAAGTAGACATTGCAAAACTATAAATGTCAAAGAACAGCTGATAAAAACCAAATTACATCAAGCAAGTTTGCAATGCTAGTGTTATCGAATAAACAAACGAGTACTCATATCATACCATAACGGTTCCATCTAGCGATGCACTAGCAAATGTATCTGAATCTTTTGGATTGAGTGCCACTTGCATCACGTAATGGGAATGTCCGTCGAAGATCCGAGCGCATATCCACCCGTTTTCCCAGTCCCAAAGCTTAATAGTCTTGTCATCGGACGCGGAAAGCAGATAAGGAAGAGTTGGATGGACAGCCACAGACCTAATGTAGTCCTGGTGTGCTTCAAATTCTATGACCTTTTCCAACGTGTCATGGTTGTAGACACGGATAAATGCATCGTCAGATCCAGTAACAATCCAGTTCTTGCGAGGAATGAACTTCGCAGATCTCACTGCAAGCGCAACAACAGCAAAATGACCACCTCTTTTAGAGCCATCATCGAGTAGAATAAAAGAAAATGTTTTTGAAAATGTGTTATTTATATAAGTAATTTACCTGGTGATGACTCTGTGACTTTTACAGACTTCTCTATTGCCTGAAACAATGTCAATAATTAAGTTAGCAAATTATCCAATTAAATGAAAATTTTCACATAAATAAACAAGAGAACCGAATAAATTCGGATAGTTCTAAGGTGAGAGGGAAATGCCTGTGACTGGTAGTTCCAAATACAAACAGTTCCTGAATGTAAACTCGCAAGAATCCTGCATTAAAATATATATATATATATATCATCAATATTTAAATAACGACACGTGCAGATAAAGAACATGTGGATAAGATTCTATGCAGAATTTTCCATGGAGAGGTTTATATAATTACCATGGTTGAGTTGGGTGAAGATCCAGTGATTTCACTCTTTCAGAGTTCTGAGCAAATTCTTTCTGAAAGTAGAAAATTAATAACAAGATTAGCTTGGCAACAAGACATTTAACAGTTTAAATATATATATATATTTTTTTCTCGGTTAACAATTTAGACTGAAATAATGAAGAGTAGCTGCTAACGTACCTCAATTTTCACTGACAGAGTCTGTTCGCCAAGATCATATGCAAGAAAGAGTAACCGGCACAAATTTGTCAGAACGAAATAAATCTCACAATTTCACAAACAAATATTTTCTAAATATAAACTAAATCCTGTTGTTTTTCATGCGGGTCTCGAGCGAACTTCAGATGAAAAAAAAAAAAAAAACACAAAAAACACAACCAAAAAAAAAAAAAATTGTAATGAAAGATTGTTAGAAAAGCATTGATACAAATAGAGTAGCTTACCATTTTTGTTGGGTATTTATGAATAATGTGATGTTTCAACTTTGAACAAAAATTAGTGCTCAGAAATGCTTATATAATCAAAGGAGAAGTATAGAAGAGTAGATGTTGAGGCTATAAGCCTTATTATGGGTGTATATATACTAGACAAAGCTTCACAGCTAAGGAATTATGTTCATGGCATCCGGTTTCCACGGCAAGACTCCCTAATAGACCAAAGACTTTTATATATATATATAGATATATGCTGTCATCTGAGCTCCTCACACCGTCCGTTCATTTGATACTCCACAATGAACGGTGGAGATGATCGGTGGAGTTGATTTCAATGGCCTAATTTGTTTGACTACGTAATTTGTATGAAGGAAAAATAAATGGGTAGGGATTATTCCAAGAAGGTGATGCAAAAGTAGTAATCCCGTTAGATTAAATATATATCCATTAATGATTAAATGTTTTGAGGTTGACTTAAAATATTAATGCTATAAGTCACGTGTGTTTTGGAACTTTCTAATTTTCAAAACGCGTCAATATGTTTACTTTAATTATCGTAAATACATTACTTTACTTTAAAGAATATCAAGAAATTTACTTTCTAATAAATTTAGCACTATTTATAATCATACATATAATGACATCATTTTCTCTAGGTTTTTTTTCCTTTAAAAAAAATGAGATAAGGGGATTCAAACTCCATAATTTAAATAGAGTATAAGGTATTGTATTACCATTATATTAAATTTACAATCATAATATTATCTTTAATTATGTCTAACGATTAAGTAATTTGATGATAAAATTCTCCATAAAGATCCGAAAATAACGCCGCACCTAAAATCCGAAAATGACACGGCACCCCAAAAAGTAATAATAATCCACAAAAAAAAAAAAAAAGACTATTGAGATTTGGTTACACAAACAAAAACGTAATGATCATTATTCATTAGCTATAATAAAGATTAAAACCATTAAAAAAAATCGCGATTATGATAAAGTAAATAAAAAAAAGGTGAACCTAGGCCCAAAAAAAAAAAAAAAAAACGAATACAGAAGAGAACAAATGAATATGGTAATTATGATTAAAAAGAAGAAGAAGAATATGTTTTTCCCTTATCGCGTCTAAAATTTTTTTGGGGTTTATTTTTATAATAACGCGATTTTTTTAATCATAATATATCATTCCATTATGTGAAAATAATAACAATAATAATAAGAAGCTTAAGGTCATTTTAACGACCAGTCGGTAATCTTGTATGACTTTTCGTCATATTCATGATTTGTGGATTAAAAATAATTGAAGTCCCAACAGGGATATATGATTCCAAGCTTGTCTTATTTGCAAATTAGCACAAGTATTGATTTCAAGAAAACTATTTAAACTTTGTGCGACATGTCATGGGTTAATGGTTACGGTACATCTAACATGTCATTGCGTCTTTGACGACGTCTAATATTTGTTTTAAAAAAAATATCCGTTGTCGTTTTTATGCTATTATCGTTTTCTCAGCAGTTTTCAAACATTGTCGTTTTCTTTGGTTTGCTGTTTCTGTTTCACAGACTATGCTATTATTATTTGCCGCTTTTTCGAAAATTAATTCGTTTTCTAGCAATTATCATACGCATTTCCAGTATCTTGTCTTTTTCTTTTCTTCTTCCTTTTTTTTTTTTTTTTAATTGTCGGTGCCTTAGTCGTAGTAGTTTAATTCATTGTCGTTTTCTGAAATCATCATCGTTTTGTTGATGTGTTGTTTCTTTTTCCATTGTTATTTCTATAATTACTTTCGTTTTTATTAACTGTACTAGCTTTCAATATCTCATTGTTTCCTAGCGGTTGTCGCTTAATAAAATAATTGTCGTTAATTTGAGTCTATTCGTCGTTTCTTTAACGGTGATAATTGGATTATTAGTTGTCGTTTTGTACTGCAATATAGTTTGATGGACTGTCGTAGTTTCCCAATATGTTGTCGTTCATTCGCCATTATTGTTTCCTATCCTTTGTGTTATTTGAAATAATTTGTGTATTTAAATTCATTGTTTGTAGTAATTATAGACAAAGTCTAAGAGTAATTCCGCACCTAACTCAATCATAAGGTGTAGAGTTTGAATCTCCATCTCAAATTAAAATAAAAAATAAAAAATCATTATTTGTATCCTTATTAGAACAATAATTCACGACAGTCCCAAACTGAAGTAGAAACAAACTATCTTTTTTCACTCGTTTGGTTTCACAAAATACAATTTTATTTGCGGAGGCCATAAAATTTGCTGCAGTTGTTGGAGCATGAAACCACACAACCTCCCACTTTTTCTGCACAGAAAAACTCAGTAGTTTAGTTTTCTAGAGGGAAAAAAAAAAAATTGCATACAAGTCTTAAGCAAAAACACAAAAAGGAGAAATCCGGTGGATGATAGTAGTTTTTTGGACACTAATTTAAAAAATAACCGAACTTTTATTTAGTCAAAAAATGTTCCGTGGTCATTTTGAATTAATATTGATTGAAACATCAATAATTGATCAATCGTTCTATTTTAAAGAAGATGATCATTTTACTAATTTTACAAAAATTGAACATTTACTAAAAAATACTTAAAAATAAAAGTATCGTTTTCACACGTATCCCAAAACAAAAATACTGATCAAAGGTTGCTACTGTATAAAATCTCTATCTTGAAAATCAGTTGTAACTTTACATAAATAACACAAAGTTTTTAGGGCCATACCGGAGGTACTGAAGTTGGTGCATCTGTAAATAGCACATCCAAGGCTGCAGTAGTACATGGCGGCCGGAGATTGCTTGTCGCATTTGTTCTTTAGACATGAAATAGCACATTGTGGATCCTCGCTACCGGCACAAAGTTGTTGACACTCAACTACGCATTGACTTATGGATTGAACCTGCACTGAATTACACGAAACCATGACGATCATCACAATAAAAGCCAATCTTCTCAAACCTTGTCCTCCCATGGCGAGCAGATCTCTCTTTCAATACTTCCCTGAAAAATGTTTAGATATATATGTATGTATATATTTATATAATGTTATGTGATGTAGTTTGGTACTGCTTCTATTATATAGATACTAATTCACAAAGAGTGAGAATACTAGTTTGGTGCTTTTAGCGACAAAAAGGAAATGCAAATCTGTGTCTTTTTTATGAGATGTCTTCTTTTAGCCAAATGATGATCAGGATATCTCCCTCTTCAGTTTCTATGACTTGAAAGAATCTGGTTTTGTCACCGTAGGACTTTTTGGATCGTCATAATGGTGTATGATCCAATAGGCAATGTGTGATTTTATCCGAAATCGAATCATTTAGGAAAAATATCAATTTGAAATATTATGCCAACAGTTTCCTTTGGCCACTAAGTTAATTGCCTAAGGCCCGATCTCAGGCCACTATGCGAACAGTTTCTATGGCTTGACAGAATCTGGTTTTGTCACCGTAGGACTTTTTGGACCATTATAACAATGATGTATGATCCAATAGTCAATGTGTCATTTTATTTGAAATATAATCATACAGGAAAAATATCAATTTGAAACATTATGTCAACAGTGTCGGCCTTTCCTTAGGCCACTAAAGCGGTTGCTTAAGGCCTGATCTTAAATTTTAGATCACCAAATAATTTTGGGTCTTAATTACTTATATTTACTACCTTTTTTTAATAAAAATTAATTACCACCAAATTTGAACTTTTATTAGAGACCATATGTTTCTAAAATCTAAAAATCTCGTGCACATAAATAGTTTTTTTTTTTTATAAGAAACATAAATGATCATAGTTTTAGCATACATTTAAACCTTGGATTTATTACAAATAGTTGTAATACCTTTCCAAAGAGCCACATATAATATCGTTCAATTTAATGCTCTTTTGATGAGGATTTCTCTCTCTCAGAATCTGATTTTGTCAGTATTTGATTCTTTGAGTCATCTATAATGATTAGAATAAAATAATGTAGGGAAAACATCAACTTAAAATATTATGACAACATTCCTAGGATTACAGCTGATTGAGTAAATTATAATATTTAGCCTATGTTTCGTTCTTAGGTTTGGATTTTTAAAAAAATTCCATTTCAGTTTTTTGTTTTTTCTGGAAAAAAATATATATATATAATTGAAAAATCAACCAACTTCACGTTTCCAACCAAAAAATTCTGTTCTCACTAAACGCACCCTTACTCTCTGCCAATCAATATAGTGATATTTTCGATAAATTATATTTGATAAATGAGTTTGAGTTGAAATTTTTAAGTTTGAATAATAACTTTTGTTAACTTCATGAAAAAAGACAAAAAAATTTTTCAGAAAAAAAAAAAAATTTGAGTTTAAACTTAAGGTTTAAACTCTTACTCCAAACAAAGCCATTTATTTAGATAAGTAAGTCATATTGAGCCAGATGTTATATAACGTGAAAATCATAAAGGCTCTCCACTCTCTTCCTCTCTCTCTCTCCTTGTCTTTCATATAGTTATTGAGTCGTGGATTTTTGTGGTTGTTTAGGTTTATACTATATAATAACTACTTACTGTTAGCTATCAAGAACATGGTTATGATCATGTTCATGGCGGATTGTGTTTTGAGGATGAAAATCGTATTCTTGACTATGGAGTATCGTTAGTCTATCTTTGACAAATTTTAAAACAGTGTAAAGAGACGCTTTTGCACGAGTACAAGTTATTTTTCCTTCAGCCACAACTTTTTTTTTCCCCTCCCTGTTTTGCCTATAAAGATATGTGAAAAAGCAAACCACGTTTGGAAGGTAAAAATTTGTTAATAAAATAGCACTCATAATGTAGTAGAAGAAGAACATATACTGGTGACAAGTACGAATTGCACCTCCACATGATTTACAACAACCAGCATCATATATATTTATCTATACTGGCCATCTGAATTTATCAAAGCAACTAAATTGTACATAGGACACAACAGCATAAACTAATATTTGAGTTGTATTAGGTGAAACTAGCTATTTATTCCTTCGAGTCCTTCAGAAAAGATACTTGTAGCAGTAGTTCTCAGCAGAATTGTTTATTCCTTGACAGAATCCGAGCCATCAGAGCCATTTATTTTGACCACGAGAATTCCACGGTCACAACCGAATACAACCCTGTAAGGAGAAGAATTATCAGTACCCATAAAAAAAAAAAAGTGAAGATGAGGAAAAAATTATTGATTAGTTGTTAGATAAACAAAGATTTAAAATTGACACAAACTTACTGATTTGTTCCTTTGATGAACTTGATGGCCCAAATTCTACCAAGATCATACTTCAATGTGTTTTCCAGCCTGCGAATTGGTGATAATTCCGGTAAAACAACGTGATACAACTATACGCGTAAGAATAGAAACAGATGTTTATAATGAATTGGAAAGGCTTACTTATATGTAGCGGCGTACCATATGCCGACAGTTTCATCCTCAGAACCAGTAATGAATATGGGAAGTTTTGGATGAACACGAACTGCTGTCACATTATGCAGATGACCTTCAAGTGTTTGAACACAGCTTTTTGTTTGATAGTCCCATACCTATTTTCATAAGATTTGTCAATAAGAAAAGTTCAGATTATTGTAATAAAAGAAATTTCAGACACAGAGTCTTAATATGTATATAAAAGAAAGATTGGCATGGTCGTGAAACCTTAGCAGTAAAATCATCAGAGCCACTCAATAAATATGTTTTATTTTCAGCATCGAAGTAATCAACGCAATTCACTCCTTTCGAATGGCCATCGAGAGTAAAACTCGGAGCAGATGAGCCAATGTTCCATACCTGTATAGCAATAAGTAGACATTGCAAAACTATAAATGTCAGAGAACAACTCACAAAAACCAAATTACATGAAGCAAGTTTGCAATACTAGTGTTATCGAATAAGCAAACGAGTACTCATATCACACCATAACGGTTCCATCTAGCGATGCACTAGCAAATGTGTCTGAATCTTTTGGATTGAGTGCCACTTGCATCACGTAATGGGAATGTCCGTCGAAGATCCGAGCGCATATCCACCCGTTTTCCCAGTCCCAAAGCTTAATAGTCTTGTCATCGGACGCGGAAAGCAGATAAGGAAGAGTTGGATGGACAGCCACGGACCTGATGTAGTCCTGGTGTGCTTCAAATTCTATGATCTTTTCCAATGTGTTATAGTTGTAGACACGAATAAATGCGTCGTCAGCTCCCGTAACAATCCAGTTCTTGCGAGGAATGAACTTCGCCGATCTCACTGCAAGCGCAACAACAGCAAAAATGACCACCTCTTTTGGAGCCATCATCGAGTAGAATAAAAGAAAATGTTTTGAAAATGTATTTTATATATCTATATATATATATATATATATATATATAGAAATGGAATTTACCTGGTGATGACTCTGTGACTTTGAAAGACTTCTCTATTGTCTGAAGCAAAGTCAATAATTAAGTTAGCAAATTATTATATTAAACGAAAATTTTCCCACAAATAAACAAGAGATCAATTTTCAAGATGAGAGGGAATACCTGTGACTGGTAGTTCCAAATATAAACAGTTCCTGAATGCAAACTTGCAAGAATCCTGCATTAAAATATATATATATATGTAAATTATGTCATCAATATTTGAATAATGACACGAGCAGATAAGTAGCGTGTGGATAAGATTCAACGCAGAATTTGTCATGAGGAGATGTATTATTACCATGGCTGAGTTGGGTGAAGATCTAGTGATTTCACTCTTTCAGAGTTTTGAGCAAATTCCTTCTGAAAAAGGAAAAATTAATAACAAGATTAGCTTGGCATCAAGGCATTTAACAGTTTAAGTGATTTTAATTTCTCTTAATTAATGAAAAGACTAATAGTTAGATTGAAATAAGGAAACAATAGCTGTGTATGTACCTCAATTTTCAGTGACAGAGCCTGCTCGTCAAGATCATATGCAAGAAAAAGAAATTGGAACAAATTTGTCAGTCCGAAATTAATCGCACGATTTCACAGGCTAATAATCTCTAATTATAAACTAAATAAAGCCTTGTTCACTTCTTTTTTTTTTTTTTTGTGTGTGTGTGTGTGTGTGTGTGTGTGGGGCAACGAGGTCTGGCACGATCTTCAAATAAAAAAAAAATCACCCCCAAAAAAAAATAGTAACGAAGATTGTTAGAAAAGCACAAACACAAATAGAGTAGCTTACCATTTTTGTTGAGTATAGATGGATATTGTGATGTTTCAACTTTCAACAAAAATTAGTGCCAAAAAATGCCTAAAATCAAAGGAGAAGTACTGGAGAAGTATATAGAGTAGATGTTGAGGTTAAATCCCTTTATTATATGTGTATATTTATACTGCACAAATCTTAGTATCTAAGGAATTATGTTCATGGCATCTAGTTTCTATGGTTCACTCTCATGATATTATATAGGACAACCAATTTCCAGCTGCCTTGCTAACGACTTCCCTGGTCTAAAGACTTTTCTCTCTATGTTGTCATCCGATCTCCTTACACCGTCTGTTCATTTGATGCTCGACAATGAACGGCGGAGATGATATCGGTATCGCGTTGATTTCAATGTTCTTCGTTTGACCACGTTTCTTGTGTTAAAGAAATAAAAATATAAAAAAAAAATTTGGGGGGGTAGGGATAATTCCAAGAAGTTGATGTAAAAATAATTAGCTTAGCTATATTAAATAATAATTATATTGTTACAAGGTTGACTTAAATGCCACGTGTGTTAGAAAGTTTCAAAACGCGTCAAGATATATAATTCTTTTTCATTGGGGAAGTTTCAACGCATCAAAACATGATATCAGGAAGAAAGGGCAACTAAAAGAAAAATCATTGGACAGACCTTGTTAATTTACGTTAGACAGTAGTTCTAATTAGACTCAAACCAATTGGAAGAAGCCTGTCGTTTTATGACCAAAGTCCACAATCTTCTATGACTTTTCGTCGTTTACACGATTTTATGAATAATTGGATCTAGCTTATCATTGTCCCATATGGATCAACGTAAGGCAAAGGCTTCCAAGATTGTCTAATTTGTAAATCGCATACATGTGCTGATACACATTGATTTCGAGAAAACTATTAATTAAACCAGGTGCAAAATGTCATAGGTTACGGTCAGTGGTGAAGCGAGCAAAATTTTTCAACAAGGTATTATAAAAAAAAAAAAAAAAAAAATTATAGATGATTTTAAATGAATAGGACATAATTATGTATTTCAAATACCGTTAATTTCCTTATTAAATGAAATGTAAACTAAAACTAATAGAGACAGAACTTAAAAATTTATATAAAAATTAAAGACAAATCAAAATTTCGAAATATGAGCGGGACAGGTGGCGCTTTGCTATTGGTTACTGACATTGAGTATATGACAATTTGTAGTCTATTAATGTAATGTTGATCCTTCAAGGACAAAGCTCACAGCCGAACGCCTCCATCAAAGGTGCCGCCGAGGTTAGTACGTCGTTTAGTTTTCTTTTTGGATTAAGCGCCTTTTGGCTTGAAACGACATAAAAAAAACCTATAAACTCTGTCGTTTTTACTGATTCATAAAAACAACGTCTCTTTTTCTGTGATGTCACCCTCGATGGAAAATGACTTATCGTTTTGCTTTACGAATATTAGTACGCTTTTTTGAATACTAGTTTGAATACGTGCAAATGCACGTAGTAGTAGTAATTGAAATTTAAATAGCGTAAAATATAAATAACAATATATATAATTATCTATGAGGGTAAATTATTTACTATATGAAATATAATCAATATACAATTTTTTATATTCCTTTGTTAAATTTATAACTTTTAATTTGTCATCTTAAATTAATTTGTATATCAGAATATTAAATATAATTGCTCAAAAGATAACAGTAAACTCATCATATCATTCGTTAAATAGATTATGAGTATACTTGTTGAACTTAAATATTCTTTTGTGACAAAGTGCAAAGGTTAAAATATTTATTACACAAAAATGCCATTTATTAAGAAAACAATCACTTGTATATCATCCAACAAAAATAGAAAAATTGGTCTATCTGTTATAAAGAAGGAGCAAAAAAAGTTTAATCAACAGAAAAATCCAAAAAAAAAAAATGAAAAGAAAAAAAACATACACACACGAAATAGATCTTGGAAAGAAGTAAGAAAAAATTCATAACAATTAGACTTATCACAATTTAACTTTAAACGTGGAATTTGAGGGGGGAAAAAAGTACACATCATAAGATGAGCATTTCTTCAAAAAACTTTAGAAACATGAATAAAGATTTAAAAAATATATATTTTATACGTGTGATTATAATTTCAATTTAAATTTTTAATATTTAAAATAACTATTTTTTATTAATATTGAAGAATAATGTTAATTAAAAAAAACTTTCATATAGTCTAAACTCTTAAAAAAAAAAGGTATTTAATTTTTACTATAACTCATTTTTTAAAGTAAAGAGTAAACCTTATCATAGATAAGACGACAAATGTGATTGTTCACTTTATTATGACATGATAATATTATGAATTTGTAACATTCATTTTTCATATTCTTAATTTTTTCTCTACAATCCTACTTAATTCCTTATACTAAAATAAAAACCAAAAACCTTAGTTATACTTCATTACATTTTTCTTTTTTAATCAAACATTATTTAAGTTGAATTAACGTTTTTAATTTTATGTATTTTTGTTCATTTACTGTCATTATTCACCTTTTTTATTCTCTAAATACAACCTTACTAATAATTTATGGACGTAAATTTCATTATTGCATTGTTTTTATTTTATTTTTTATAAGAAAAGTTTATGAAGATGAATGAAAAAGTTTGTAGTATCTGACACATCATCAGTAATAGAAATGAAAATCATTTCCCTTCGTCAGCATACCGAATAACTTTTCTCTCTCCTTTTTTTTTCACCCCCTCCGCACGCCTCTCACTCTCTCTTCTCACTCTCTCTCTCATGTGAACTTCTCCTACATTTTTTTTTTAGAACATCTTCTTCTTCGTTAGATCTTTCTTTCCCTTTTCTTTTTTCTTTTTTCTTTTTTTTAGATCACCTTTCTTAATTCTCTTCTTCCCTCTTTTCTCAGCAAAAAAACTCACTTCTAGTTGAGATGTGATGATTACATGCTTACTCTGTGCATTTTTCTGACGTTGGACCCTGCTGGTGTCAATTTTAATGCCAACATCTATATATGGATTAAATAAAAAAGCCTAAGATGAATGAACAAGTTGGTTTTCCAACAGGGAGAATCCATATTAGTTGATGATATAAGGGAGACCAAAAGTCAGAGAGAAGCAAAAAAAAATTCTAGGAAGAAAAATGAGAACCCATATCAGTTGATGATAGTTTTCTTTTTCTTTTTTTTTTTTTTTTTTGCTCTGAAAATAGAAAGATAGTTGATGAACAAAGAATATGGGTCTGAAAAAAAAAAAGAAAAGAAAAAAGCCATGGTTATGGAGTTGTTCGAAATGAAACCAGAGTGGAAAAGAAAAGAGAAGGCAAAATGTCAGATCTCAAAAAGAAGAAAGAGAAAGAGGAGAGGGAGAGGAAAATGAAAAAAAAAAAAAAAAAAAAAGAAGCTGACGGAGGGCAGAGAAGGAGACATAAAAGGTGGAAAAAGCTGTTGACATGGAGAAAGAAAGGAAAAGTTCACGATTATCAAAGTCTCCCAAAACGCATCCAAAATCCGCGTTTTTGACGACGAAAAAGGAACAGTGAAAAATACTTCTACTCTTTTATTATAGTTAGACATGTACTCTTTTACTTTTAACAGGATATAGAGCAAGTTGTTTAGCAGAAAAAGGATATAAAGCGAGCTTTATTAGATACGTGGGATAATTGTTTTCGACCCTAAAGTTAGCAAAAATTTAAAACATAAACGAGAACAAAATCAAACTTCAAAAGGAGACAGAACTTTACTTTAAAAAGAAAAAGAAAAAGAAAAAGAAAAAGGAGATGTAATGACGTAGGAATTTTTAGAGGATTGTTAGTTTACCGATCCATCCAAAAAGCTTAAAACCATTAAAAGGTGAGTTAAGAATAATTTCATATTTCAACACTTGCCTTCATGTATGGATCAGACGATAAACAAACATGTGGAAAAATATTAATTTAAAAATCAAATACAAACAAAAAATCCAAAACATATTTTAAGAGTCCGATGCAAATGATAATAAAAGGATTAAAGGTGCAATTACAGGGTTAGGAGTGAAAATCTCCATCGATAAGAGAAAAACTAAAATATGCAGTACAGTGAAAAGCCTATTAAAGGAGGCTGGTGAGAACGACTTGTAACAAACTCTCAGCTCGGCCAATTACAGAAAAAAAAAAAAAAAAAAAAAATGTAACCAATTAACTATATCTATTACTAAAATACCTTAAAAATGATGGAACTGAGGTTCCAAATCCACGTAAAGAAAATCCAAAAGGGTGGGTAAAAGAGAGAAAACTCTCTACAATTTCTACTCCAGAAGATAATCCAAAATCTGCCTTCCACCTTACAGACCAAAGCGTTTTGAGCACTTAGAAGTCAGTAGCTCGAAACGATACCGTTTCATGGGTTAGGTTAACAACGACAACAAACACCAAACAAGCAAATGACGAAACAATATTTGCAGCTAAGCCATACGACAATACAGACAAACAAACGAAACAAATCAAATTGCAAAACAATAGACGACAATGATTGCTAAAACCTCCTTCATCATCTAATTTCTAAAACGGAAATTTACATAATGAATCAAAACCTTCTATTTTGAGTTTATTCAGAAAATATACAATCTATTTTGCATGTACAAACAACACGCCTTCTAGCAAAAAGTTAGGGGCAAATTGCATGTCATTTGGTTAAACGACATTAGTCACACTTTCAAAGACAAACCGATATATCATCATTGGTACCAGCAAACACTGTTTTTATAATGTTCTAAAATTCGTTTCAAACAATTATCCTTTTTCTTACAACATATGTGTGCAAACTTTGCAATTTTTATTTTTATTTTTATTTTTATTTGGCATATCTTTGAATCAACGACCGTCTCAAAATGTTGACAAAAAAATTGGGATTCTAGTATAATAAATTTTTAATAAATGTTTCTTCTTTTTTTCCCTTAAAAAAAAAAAAAAAAAAAAAACTTACTTTGAAAAAAGAAGAAGAAAAGTTTTGACCTCTCACAGATCTCCAATAACCATTTAAATACATCAGGTATATGACATGAAACACCCATGACATTGCTTTTGATTTAGATGCTTCTATCATTTCTGAGTCTAGATTTGTTGTCTTATTTTCTGTCTCAATTATTGTCAATTCAATAGTATTTTAACAACTCATAAATTTGTTCAAAAAGTTTTAATATTTAACATTTTTTCTGTGACTAAATTTTTAAAATTTAAATGTTATGACATAATACTATTGCGAAGATAACTAATGAGATAAAAAATCCGAGACAGCAAATGTTGACTCATCACTTTATTTCTTTTTTCAACACCGGATCATTACATTTATATTTTATGTTCACTTGCGGGGTTTTTCTAAATGCAAGTCATGAGTGATATCAAAGAGCATAAATTTTGCCGCAGACGTTGTTAAAGCATGAATCCGCACAATCTTCCACTTTTTTCTGCATGGAAGAGACTAGAGAGATATACAGGCATATGCTAAATATTAATACAAAATCTAATAATAATTCGCTTACGAAGACAAATAAATAATTTTAAAAAAGAAACAAAATTAGCCAGGCAACTAGGACTCTTCCCTAAAAAAAAAAAAAAAAGAGCATAGAAAAAAAAATCAATTATATATTGTGATCAAATATATGTAGAAATTTTTTTTGGGTTCATACCAGAAGTTAAGTTGGCGTTTTTTTTTTTGGTTCTATTTGTGGGGTTTAATTATCTGGAGTACGTTTGGAGTAATCTCTAAATTCATGAAGAAGAGAGAATTAATTTAATGCTTTTGGCTATAAAACGAAATCCCATGCATATCATATGGTTGTACAATTATGCATGAGATATGAATACATATATTGAATGCTTGCCTGTAATTTTGGCCAGAGTAGTAGGAGAATATCTTTACCTTCTAAATTTTCTGGAAAATTATATTATATTTTAAGATCACAAAAATGCAATTTCTAAAAAGTCTGATGTTCCAATTCATGTTTCATCACACCAATTGTGTCATTACAAATAATAGTAATAATAATAATAATTATTATTATTATAACTATTGTACTATTATAATTACCACAACTGTATGAAACGCTTGTAAAAACAGAGTTATATAATAAATAATCACTTAAAAACTAATGAGATAAGTATCAATAAAATGTAAATTATTGTGCTTCAATATATAATAGATATAAATTGATAAAATTTAAAAGAAATAGAAAAAAGTAAGCTTGAGTAGGGGAATTAGAATAAATGTACGTCGTGGTCGTTCAATAACGATCAATATCTCCACACAAATAGAACAAAGTGAGATTGCCTGCACGCTCATCAGTATTGTAAGGCGCCATTTTTGCAATCAACCTTTATTATTCGGAGAAGTTGCTTGACAATTACAACACCAAGTTACGTATAAAATTTTGTATCTGTATACCTATAACTAGTTTTAGTTATACGATAGAGCTTGTGAACTACGGTATATATAAGTTAAATATATATATATATATATATTTATATACATATTCACTTTGGTCCATATGGTGCTATAGCAAAGACTATTTGGTTATCTATAGTTGTATGTAGAATTAAACGATAATTTTACACTTTAATATTAAAAGAGTTTTGAATTACCTTATTTCTAGTTTGTTTAAAATTAAAAAAAAAAAAATAAACATTTGTTTATGTAAGAAATTTGAAAAATTAAGAGCATACTTTAAGGCAAAAATTGGATTATAAAGTCTCTCAAAATGGTTCGATAAACGTGTTCTAGCAAAAATGTAAATAATTATTGGTACGTGGTTTTGATATATGTTTCTGTAATATAATATCCATACATATCTCGTATAGATGGAATATTACGTAACTCACAAGTCTAACGTGGTCAAGAATTTTTCAAGGATAATGCCATATATATATATATATATATATATTATATCCAATATATATTAGTGCTGATTGGTGGTGAACAAATTGCGTAACTCTCAGATAAATGTTATACCAATATTCCTAAATATAATGGGAAAATGACATTTAGAAAAAATATTTGTTGTTTGATTTTTTTTTTTGGTTAATTATTTACTTCTTTTTTGTGGAGGGGGTCATATGTACAAAAGGATCAGAAAGCAAATTTTATTCCCTTAATTTGCTATTAAGATCATCACTCCTTATTTATATATTTATTTATGGGTATAAGGTTTCTGATAATTTTTATTTATTAAAGAGAAATAAACCATTCTAAGTTTTCAAATATGGGATTTCTTATCCAAAATCTTTTTACCCGTTGAGCTAGTCCAAGGAGGTAATTAAGATCATCATGGGCATTACCTATTAAGCACTTAGTGCATAACTCTTTCAGCAATAAACTAAAGAATTGTAACTCATCATAACTTTTATTATTATCATTATTTTTAACAATAACTCTTAAACCCTTAAAGAAAGAAAAAAGTGCAGACAATGAGATAAAAAGAGGCACTAATACATGCAATCATCATGAGAAACACCTTTAATTAAAGCGCTTTGCTTAATAATAAACAAGCACACTATATATATATATACACACATATATATCAAACATTAATCGCGAAAGCAAAACTGCACTTTGTACTTTACTGTTATTAAATTAAAATCTAAATTACTATGATTAGCATTGTAATGAATAATAAAAACTAAATATTGAAACTTTATTTATCCTTAACAAATCATCTGTTTTCTTTCTAAACCAATAATCCTTGAGAATCCTTCTGACCTTAGCTTCAGCAAATTAATCACGGTTTCCACGCTCCGGTTAATCATGATGTAATACATATTGGTGTTTCATGTCAGCCAGCATATACATACATACATACATATATATATATAATTGAAAATCACGAAACAATCTCGAAAAACATTCTCGTCCACAAGTTGAAATTGTAGTTTAATTTGTCGGTTTTTTACTTCTCCTAAAATTGACTAGCTCTGAAATATATATATATATATATATATATATATGCACACACACATATAGACATGAATATTGTCACAGTTGAAGCAATAATTATTACCAGAAAAGAAAAAAAAAAGTGGCGTACAATTAAACAAAGTTGTGTACCTATAGCTTAGGTATATATAGTTCATAGGAATTGAATCAGATTCTATCTAGAGATATATGATGATATTATAGTGCCTTGACCACTAGCTATATGGTTTTTATATCAATGGTGGGAAATGCCGCAAGCAAGGGCCTCCATTTTTAAGCATTTCGAGACCAGCCGATGGCCTAAGTTGACTTCAAGTTGGGGGACCAATTTTCACTCAAACCGAAAATATAAAAAATAAAGGTCGATTCAAGTATGATTTGAACTGGGAAACCACATGGAAAAAGGTGTTGGGATGTTCTCAATGGGGGTGGTATATTCCAAGAATAAACCTCGGCACTATGTGGAGTTACTATAGTACTACTCCCAATTAGTTCATGATATCAATATTAGTGGAAAAGAGTCAGACCCTTTCGTCATGTTACTTAAAATAATAATAATAATAATAATAATAATAATAATAACAACAACAACAGCTTAATCCTTGTTTGGATTCGGAAAAATTCAGTCCAAACAACTTGAAATTTTCGCTTTTTAAGATCTGCACGAGACTCATTTTTCCTCTTTCAAATACCAATCTAATCTAATTTCTCAATTCGAATTAAATTTTTTACGCTTTTGAAATCTACATGTATGTCATTCATTTTTCTCTTTCAAATACCAATCTAATTCAGTCCTCATTTGACGTGTATACATGAGTGAGACTTTCGAAAATATTTTGATTGGAGTTGAGTTGAGTTGATATTTTGAATTGTGTGCTTGGTTGAAAATGAACTATTTGGAATAAAGAAGTGTAAAAAAAAAAGAAATAACAATATGGATCTTGTTTCATTTATCTCATCATTATATGTACTTAAAAAATTATCTCAATTCGATTTAAAATAAGAAAGCTAGGGACTTTGAATGTTTAGAGATGTGAATAGTAAAATTGATTTACTTTTAGAAAAAAAGACAAAAAAAAAAAAATTCAGATATTTGACTGCAGTGTATTAGCCAAAAATAGACTTAGATTTTCAATTCGAATTGAATTTTTTCAATTCGGTCTTATGCTCTATGAATTAATCTGCATCTTTATTGTTTCGGCAACTTTATCTGATTTCAGCTTCGTTCCAAAGGCATTAGTCAGAATATATAACCGGATCTATAGTGTTCTAGTCTATTCCGTACAATTAGTGCTTGTTACCATCCTCAATAATAACCAAATATGTATGAGGTACAAGGAGAAGACATAAACCTTCTGGTCTTGTAATGAAACCTCAACTATGGTGGGCAAAAAATAATAAAAATGGAGATTATTAATTATTTTTATTTTTTAGGGTAATAAGTTCTTTTTTAAGTACTATCATCATTAACTATTGCAAAGTGAAATAAAAAGGAGATTAGTTCCTTTTTAATGTTTGCTTTTTAAAATATTAAAAAGAGAAATATGAAGCAATTTAAATATCTTTCTAGTGTTTATTAGACCTTTTTTTTTTTTTTCATTGGAAGAAAAAATATCATCCTCTCACCCCATCTATTACTCGTTAAGAAATCTAGTGAAATCACATGTAGAACAATGATATATAGGACATAATTCATTCTTTCATCAAGCTCACCCTAGTGTTGCCTAGTTTACCACAAACAAGTTCTCACATGAAACGCCATTTATAAGGCTAGACTTTAAAGTGAGAATATAAGAATTAATTCAAAACTCTAATACTAACACACACAGACTTAATTAATTATGTCACCGTCACTGATAATGTGTTTACAAAACTTTGTAATATGAAGTAATTACTAAAACTTACTTTTGAATACGTAAGTAATTGTTGATTTATAATACCTGAACTTATCAAAGATATACAAGTAAATTGGACATCTATTATTTTGGTAAAGAATCAATACCAAATGAACATAAATAGTCACTCTCTTTTCTCTTATTTTGAGTAGGTCTACCAAACTATCATTTTTAGTTTCATAAGTAAACGCATTCAAATGGGAGCACACCTTTAGTAGAGCCAAGCGTAGGGTTTTACAAAAGATCTATATCAAGTGCGTACTTGTGCGCATGTCATGTGGATCAATAGTACTATGCATAGGTTAAAATTCAAGACGTGTGTTTCTTTTTCCTTTTTATTATATATATATATATATATATATATATTTTTGAAAGGCATGCATGAATTATTGAATTTTGTTCAAGAATTTGGTGTTTGTAAACGTCATGATATTTGCTCCAATTATTTCCTAACAACCAAAATACACAACAGATGATTGGCGAGACATACCCCTTATTTGGCAAATGGATTCAAACTCATATAATTCAATTTACATTAGGTTTTTTTTCCCCTTTTTCAGAATCCGCATCATACTTTTTTTTCTCTCTCTTCGAGTTATCATCTTATTTAAATTCTCAATTCTAATAAGAGATTAAAACAGTCGTGCCAAACGGACCATATGGGTTTTGTTATTGCTTGATGGATCCATCCAATCACAGAAGTGGAAGGAACGTGTGCGTGTCAATAGGTATATGCCGATAATGCTTTGTGCTTGTCAACACGTATCTTAGTTTATTTGACAATATGTGTGTGTATATATATGGTCTCCCCAATAATTCCAATATTCAGAAAGGCACCATAACGCACGTAATTATGATCAGCCTGATGAAGAGCCTTTTTGACTTTGGTCGTTTTCTATCGGACGAACTTGTCACGGCAAACTAAAGGGTACTAATATAGTTGGTAGGTTTGGCCAATGTGCTGGTTTTAGTTTCTTTTGGGGTGGAGCCACATTGCAAGGCTATCTTTTTGATATATGCCCACGTGGGAGCTGGCACGTGTGTCTGCATAGTTCTTCCACTACATATACTTAAGTACCAAAAAAAAAAAAAAAACAAAACAAAACAAAAACAAAAGCAAAAACAAAAACAAAAACAAAATCAAAAGCAAAAGCAAAAATGACACTGGGAAAAAAGGTAATTTAGTTGTCTAAAAACATTGTTTAAGCACTGTACATTTAGCAAATTTTGTAGTGGAAGATGAAATTGATGTTGCTTTTGGAAAACATGCAAGCCCTAGCCAAAAGATTCATTATGTAATGAAGCAAACAAGGAACTGCCGTATGTTATTTTTACATGAATTATGTATTCAACTTAAGGCCGCTTTTAGTGGCGATTCAACACAAATGAGGCGAAAGAAAAACATATAAACTGACATGTCCTTGACTTCTGTATTGGTTTGTTTTCAAAATTTAAGAGGAATTAATATTGCAAAGTGCTCTAATGAATTTGGTTCTTTATCAGAACGAACTACCAGATCAAGTTTGTTTTTCAGGAGCAATATTTGGCCTCGTGGCTTTACTGTGCTCATCTAAACGCTGCAGCGTTTTCTCCGTCGCACATATAGTAAAATATATTAACGTTAATAAGAATATTTAATTTTAATAATATATAATTTTAAGTCGTCAAATTTTTATTATATATTTTTATTTTAATAAATTCTTTTTACATATATCCCACCAAAATATCACAAACACAAACTTGTCTTCTGCTTATAATCATTAAAAAGAAAGGGAAAAAAAAAAAAAAAAAACGGAAAGGGGAGATTGAATATGGGCAAAAACCAGAAAACCAGAACCTTAGAAACTGATGATCATGATGTTGAATTTGCTACTGATCATGATGGGACACCAAAATGGTCTGCACTTGTCAATAAGCTTTCCAAAAAAAAAAACAAAAAAAACCACAATATTCTCTTTTATCTAACATTTAAGGTCCGTTTGCCTCATCATCTCATTTCAACTCAAACTGTACTTTTTTTTGTCTTTTTTCCAAAAAGTTTTTGTCTTTTTCCAAAAAGTTTTTTATCTTTTCTGAAAATTCAAAAAAATTTACTATTACAACTAAAATATTTCAACTCAAATTAACTAACCAAACGGACCTTTAATAAAAATAAAAAAAAAATAAATCTCTAGGAAGGAAAAACTTTGAAGGAAGCTAAAAGCTCGGCCGTCAATTGAGGATACTCCTAAAAGTAAACAAAAAGCATCTTAATCTTCACTATCCATTTATGGGTTAGCCCTGCAAATTCATCTTCCTATCGCCGCGTGCACCAAATATATATATATATATAGTATGCAATTATATATTAATTTTTATTTGCATATTTGTCCCCTCCATTCTTTTTTATTTTATCATTTGAGAATACAATTGAAAACTTCTATCGAATATACCATCTGCAGAGCAAACGGCCATAACAAGTCAAAGATATTCTTCTCTTTTTTGTATTTTCATATTTTAGTGGTTGGAGGTATTAGTTAATGGTGAAGATCAAAAGGAAAGATATAGCACAGCGTGTCCCAATTGGCAGCTACTTTTGACCCAAAATGGGGATTCTGTTATATATATATATATATATATATGTGTGTGTGTAGAGGATGAGAAAATGGGATTGGACAATTCTTTACATTTTATGTTTTCATTTTTTGAAATATATTCTTTTTTTTTATTATCTTACTTTGATTTGTTGTAATATAAAAAGGTTATCAGTAAGACTTCATGGTAATTGGGTAAAATTAATTCGTTGAGCAACTTGCATTTATTAAAAGAGAGTAGAAATTGCACATGAGAAAAAGGAAATTAAATGCTTTATATAAGATTAAAAGTTGAGGGGGAAAAAAAAAGTTGAGGAAAAAAAATGTGTTTTAATTCATTTAAAATTGACACATCTAGATAGAGTTAAAACTTTCTTTGTACAAATAGAAGAACTCGACACACAGGAGCTCGGATTTGGACAGCCACTACAAATCTTGAAATTGGAAAATTGCAATGCTAGGGGTCCTAGGAAACTTTAAATGCACTGAAGAGGAAATAAAATAAGAAGAATGAATAATAGCATACAAAAACAGCCAAAAAGCATTGCATGATCAGCTTATGGTCTATATTTTACTAACTTTTTTATTATCAATCTCACCTTCTTTTTTTTTTAACTCAGACAATAGCAAGTAATATGCCAAGAAACCTAAGGAGTTTTCTTATTTATTTCTCCTAATAAAACAACTTGGTATCACTTTCTTTTATAATAATAAATTTAGTGGGATGGAAAAGTGATAAGGGTACTAAATGAGAATTGATCTAATTGGATGTCTTGTGTGTTTACTGATTTTTATCACCACATTCATTCAAATATATATATATATATATATATGCGCAAAGAAATCACAACTCTTTTAAAATTTTCCTTTTGTTTTTTTTTTTTTTTAAATTCCAAGCTAGTCTTCAGCTTCAAAGTACACGCGCGCGACAAACCTTACTAAGTTAATTTTCTGCAAGCAAGAAAGGGGCATCGGTTAAACCCACTTTATAGTTAGGTATTACTGTCATTGTCTCCCACCACCGTGAAGGTACATAGATTTGTGTCAAATTACAGATGTGATTTTCGAATCTCTTCCTTTAATAAGTTGATATATATATATATATATATATACATACCAAACTGAAAAATCTATTTTCTGTAAATAAATGATCGTATATATTGTACTTTTATCAAGAGTAATACAACTAACAAGTAGATTGATGCTAAAAGTTATGGTGGCAAACCATCTGCATATATTTTTTATATATTTATATCTATCTTGATATATATGTGCATTATATATGATCCTATTTGGTGTCAGGAATTCTTCTACCGGGCCATGTTATTCCGGTATGCTCAGCCTTAAAAGCCACTTTTCTGTAAACTTTATATATAGTATAATATTATATACTAGTGCAAATAGAATGGGGCAATGTCATCAAACCAGAAAAAGGGCCTTCTGAACTACTAAAATTATTAGAGACACAATTATTGCTCAGATCATGATATGCCGACTTTTTTTATTTAAAAAAAAAAAATCTTTTCACTGTGTAAAATACACGGCGATGCTGATCCGTATCAATTTAGGTTGGTTCAATTCCTAATTCCATATATACACACACATGCACACACATATATACATATTTACAACTAAATTTATAATACATATTTATACCCATATTTTGAAGTGTTAAAAGCTCTTACATGATCTGCCATTGGCTGCGTGGATTATTGCTAAACATTATACACGTTTATTTATGGTTTTTGTTTATTATAAGTATTTTAGAAAGAACATATATACGTTGGTTATGGAAGGCAAAATTTTGACTCAAAGTGGTCAACAAAGGAGGTGGGTCTTACCAAATTCAATCCAACAAAGCAAGCACTAAGGCTTTTTATGGTTGGATTTTTCAGTGACCGTATGTAGGTGCCAGGGAAATTGCTAAATATCTCAGCTATCTCTCATCTGATCGGTAGTAAAAAAAAAAGAAAAAAATGTTATGTGACAAATGTAGGACCATTTAATCCCTGCTTTTTTTTTTTTTTTCAGTTTTTTTAACCTACATTCTAGATGATTTTAATATCACAATCATGTGATGTATTGATATGATCACTACTCTAAATGATTCTCGTTTTTTATAAACATAACTGAATATGTAAATACATATATGTGTGTATATATATATATATATTTTTAGTTAAAGAGTGGAATGAAAAGAATCTTACCCAATTTTTCTTGAATGAGGAGTTCAGTTTCACTCTTGTCACATGACAACAAATTGACCGGACAATGTTGAAAGTACATATATAGGACAATGAATTATCATACCTCTTTAACCTTCCTGAGAGATGAAGAAGAAAATGCATCCTTAAATGCTATGCTAACGTCCTTTTGGGGGTTGAATTAGTAAATTGATTAAACTTTAAAATACTGCATATATAAAATTATTTTTTGGCAGCCGAAATGTAACATTAATGGAAGCTTTTTGGGCGGCTGGATTTGGATAACTTTGGCGAATTTTAGTTCTTGATACCCTTCATTCAGCAGTGTTCTCTTTTTACCTAAAACAACTTGCGTCGCTGGCTAGAACTAGAATCTGCCAATTCTACACTCATCTTTGTGTGGCTACGATCGCTACTCTTTGATGCAAAAGAGATTACAACCGTTGAATTTGGAGAACTTGTTCTACCTGATTTTATGTATTTGGGCTAGTTTTTTGTACTCTTCAATACGTTGCGCATGATTCCCAAGAAATACAATCTGCAGAAAGACTGACATATATGTGTGTGTACGTATGCATATATATATATATATATATATATATATCAGTGTCTGTGTTTGCCAGGCCAGAAAAGTTTTCACCATTATGCACACCAATATTCTTTAACAGCCGTAGCCGAGTAAAGGGCAAACTGATCTCTTTGAGCTTTATAAGGTCGACGACTATTTGTAAATATTCATATTATTTTAGAGGCCAAAAGGTATACCAAAACTAAATCTCTTTTTGGGGTTGGAGTTTTGGTATGTTTTGATTGGAAAAAAGTGAATATTTGAAATTGTGTATATGGTTGAAAATGTTTAAACTTAAAATGTGTTTGGTAAAAAATTGAAACTCATTTCAATTTAAAATAAGAAAGTTATGAACTTTTAAAATTTTGATTTTTTAAGAAAATTATGGACTTTTAAAGTTTGAGTTTTTTTAAGAGATATTCGAAAATATGAACGGTAAAATTGATATACTTTTAGGGAGAAAAAACCAAAAAAAAAATAAAACTTTCGAAAAAATTTGATTGGAGTGTGAGCTCCAAACATAGGCTTAATGATACAATTATTCAACTCGACATGAGTTGTACTTGAATATATAACGTGCCTAGTAAATTAAAAAGTTGGTGTATTGACCAAAGTGTAGTATAGCTAGCTAGCTAACATGATGAAGAGTTTTAAAGCTTAAGAATCAAAATATCAAATCAAGTAAGACTTGCGATCTTATTATGTGCAGATCATGTATATATAGGTCATGATTTACGATTAAAGGTCATGCAGGGTCAGATATTTGTTTTGTTATTGTATATTGTTTATCAACAATATCGACGATGCATTCACCATAAAAATAATGAAATATTGAAACTATCATGTAATAATACATGAGATCTTGTAGATGGTATATTTTTTTGCCATTTGACTAATTTGTTGTGCAGTACTATAATATCATGTGAAAAATATTACCAATACTTCTATTATGGATATTTGCACTTTGTACTTTGAGCATTCCAAAGCCCTAATTACTATATAATGAGTCTATGACCAAACGATTGGGTAAAGTTCAAGTTTTGCCACTTAGGTGCTAAATTTCAACTTACATTACTTCACAGCAAGAATAAATAAATAAATAAAGTTTACGTCGATGAGTTAATTAAGTAATTCCGCGGATGTACTCTGTTAGATGAGATCATTCATTTAGGCTGCAATATTATGGTTTCAGAAATGCGAAACGCTTGAAAAAGAAAAAAGAGAAATTATTAGGTTAAATTTCTAATGTTTGTAAATTATGAGTTTGTTATTTCGCGAGGCTTTTCAGACAGAATAATTGTAACTGATATTTTGAACATGTTCCGCGTAATAACCGGAGTTCAAACTAGAAGTGACAAAGTTTCTTTTAGTAGTTGTTCGATCTAATTATATATATATATATATATATATATGCTGTTATATTAATATTGTTACTACAAAGGAATCTTTCAATCAATGTGAAACGGATACTTAATCTCATCAACCTTGATCGATTAATTATTAGCTTATGAAAATTTGAACGTCTAGTCTCCTACTTTCTTTTTTTTTAAAGCAAATAATAATAAGAGAGATTTGATAATGCTTCCTTTTCGATATGTACACATTATTTTCATATTCATAACCTTTTTGACAATGCTTACCACGCTTCCCTGCTTTTTATTATTTTGCGCTAAACAATGTTTGGGATAAAGCCTCTAAATATTATTAAGTCATAAACAACTCTAAAACTAGACATGTATTCCACAATTCCAAAGGCTTCTTTTGAAGTAAAAAATAAAATAAAATAAGAGTCTGTTTGGTGAATGAGTTGAGTTTGAGTTGAGATGAAATTTTTAAGTTTGAGTTGAGTTGACTATTTAAAAATTAGTTATAAACTTTGTTAATTTTTTAGAAAAAGATAAAAATTACAATGAAAAAGTACAATTTAGTTGGAGTTAAACCCGAATGCTAAACGAAACCTAAGTATTGCATTCTTAATTGTTTGCATCGTAAACGTTTTTTGTTTGTCAAACTTAGGTGTCTTTAATCAGTGTGGAGAAGCAAAGTTTTTATAATTGGAGATATGGCCATGACGAGTCAAGTATAATGACATCATTTATCTTTAAAAAAAACGTATAATAATTTAACTTAAATAATTATATAACTAGACTCATAGTACAATCACAATTAAGTTTTATTTTTTAAACTTGGATATGGGGATTCAAACTCTGAATATGTTTTATAATTCTCCTTTGTTTGTTATCTTTAATATTATATATTATGATCTCAGAATTAGGATTAATTTTTTTCTTTTTCTTTTTCAAATGAGGAATTTGTTTAGGAGTCATATTTTCTTTAGGTTGTGGCTCCTATATATTGATAAGACACTTTGTGTTAAATTTTTAGAATTGGTATTGACATCAACGTGTTTTCTAAATCTCCAAGACAAGATCATAATTATGCCACTACTAACTAATTACTAAGAGCATCTCCGCAAGAATGATTTGAGTTTTATGATCAATATAATTGGAAAGAAGCTAAGAAAGAAAATTTGGTAATGTACGTAGTAATTAAACTTCTAATTTTATAAATTTCATGTCGGTTGGGTGCCAAGATTATATGATTCTTGGTTTCACAAAAGTATCTCAGCCCTTGGCTTTCTTATTTCGCTGTTTACCTGAAAATTTTAGGGATTAAGTATTATATGTGTAATTTTATAATTTTTTACATACTAAATGAAAACACGTGCATATTCAATCTAACAATATATATATATATATATATATTTGAATGTAAAATTGATTAATTTGTTTCGGTTATTAGTAGTTTAAAAAAAAAGTTGTGAAAAAAATAGATTTTAGAGATTGAGGGGGGTTTAAAAAAACTTAAAATACTCTTTGCAAACATTTAGAGAAAAATTATTTCAATATTGACAAATTAGAAGCAAAAAAATTTCTATGAAACAAATTTATCAAGTTTCTCTTGACGACGTGGATCTTGTTTTCAAGAAGGACTTGTTTTATGTGATTGATTTTTTAATTTTTTGGTTTGTAGTTTTTGTGTGTCTAATAATGGTGATGTCTTTGCCATCTTTTTTTTGGGTGTTGTGCTTTAGTTTGTTAGTTTTAACAATAGAGATGATCTCCCTACTTTCTGCATTGATTGTTTGTCCGCCAGATCTAAGTCATGGCATTGTTTTTGTCCCACTAGTATTGCTTTTATGCAGAGTTAGTGGTGGCTATAGTGTTACTGAGTCTTGACCCTCCATCGATCGGGATATTCCATCGATTGTCGGGGTTTTATAAAAAAGAGCCTTACATATGCTCGATTTCAGTGTACAAAGGTATGTACCCGTTATCGAGTGTCAAGCATACGTCTTTCCCTTTGAGTATCATCAGAATTTACTGATGGATCCATTTTGATAGAAGAATTTTGTCTCATGTAATACAAGGTCAGTTGTTATATTTTGCGTCTTTGTATCTCCATATTAAATTTAACAAATTTCCCGTTTCAAAAAAAAAAAGATTACTATTTTAAGGATAATAATATAAAAAGAATTTAAAAAGCAAAAACAAAAAAATAACTTGATCAAGTTTTTAAATAGTGAAAGATAAAAGATATAACAGTTGAGAAGTAAAAATCTTTATCAATTAAGGTCTTCATTTAAATTTTCTTCCTAAAAACAAGAACCACGAAAATTTAGGATTCACTTTCTCCAACTAGTCAATTCAAACCGAAATCACTAGCCAGTTAGCACGATGTATAAAAATTGATGGCTCTCAACTCATCAATGTACCTAAGAACCATATTGTTATCATGTTTACATATACTTACGTACGTACCATAATTATTCTTTTAAAAAAAAAAAAGAACAAAAAAAAGAACCTATTACTTATATGGAAATAAAGTTAATACCATAACAATTTTAAAATCTACCCAAAAAATTAGTTTGACCAGAAATAACATGTAATTGTAAATTTATGAATAATGTGTCAGTTTTATCACGTCTGTCTCACCCAGCATTTAGTGATTGAATTATATATCCTGTTATGAGATTGCAATTTTGCATCTTGAATTTCTTGCCCAGTTGGACTTGTCTACATTATTTTAAATTCCTTAGATGTAAGATGAGAAAGCACGTATCTTTCTTTTGTCTCACTCATAATATCAATAAATACATGAAGACATCATTAATCCATTTTGTATTTTCCATTAAAAAAAAAAACACTAATAGTGTAGTTATATTCTTTTCTATTTTCACCAAAAACTTTCCTGTTGTGGAAGGTTTTTAATTTAAAAAAAAAAAAAAAAAGGAAGTATTTTTTTCTAAATGAAAAGATGGAAGTAATTTGTAATGATGCAAACTATATATATGCAAAATAATTTTTTTAAAAAAACGTACAAATGAAAAGCTTTTTTTTTTTTTTTTTTTTCTAGATATGTCCTATGATTATACCCTATTTAAATAGCCCAAACATTACCAAACGCGCACAATATAAGACTTGAAATGACGAAACTACCCCCGTACCCAACTATTCATTTTTACTAGACTACCCCACTACAAAATACACGCGCCCTTTCATCGTATGTCTCTTCCCCCCGCACAAACAAACGCTGCTATAAATTGGAATCCCACACCATCATTTCTCTCCAAACCAAATTTTCCCTTCTTCTCAACTCTTCTTCTTCTTCTTCTTCTTCTTCTTTCATAGAATCACTTTCGACTTGTTCTTTGATAGAATCACTCTCAAGTTTCAAGGCAAAAAAAATGGGTTTGAACTCGAACAGAGTGGAAGATCTTTCCAGCCATGAAACCGCCGTGAGAATACCGGACTTGGAGGCGGCAATGGAGCAGCCGGTGCCGCAGATTCACAACGTCTGCTTGCCTCCGAAGCAGACCACTCTCCAGAAACTGAAGCACAGGGTCTCCGAGGTCTTCTTCCCGGACGACCCTCTTCACAAGTTCCATAACCAGACCACTTTCCTCCGAAAACTGCTTCTCGGTCTTCAGTTCTTCTTCCCCATCTTCCAGTGGGGCCCTCTGTACAATGTCACGCTCCTCAGGTCTGACGTCATCTCCGGACTCACCATTGCCAGCCTCGCCATCCCTCAGGTTAGACTCTGTTTCTCTCTCTTGCAACAGAGATGACCGGTACATGCAAGAAAAAAAAACCGTCAAAAATGGTGTTTTCGTCGTGTTTCTCTCTCTTGCGACAGAGATGACCAGTACATGCTAGAAAAAAAAAACAGTCAAAAATGGTGTTTTTGTCTTGTTTCTCTCTCTTGCAACAGAGATGACCAGTACATGCAAGAAAAAAAAAACCGTCAAAAATGGTGTTTTTGACGTTTAATTCGTTTGAAAATATTCCCATGTCTTTTTTATCATTTGGGTCTTATAATTTTCTGATTCCTTTCTCCTTCTCTCTCTAAATGAGCATATATATAAACGTAAATATGTATTTTATATATATGCATTAATGTTGTTTTTAGTATCTCCCCATATGCTAAGAAATCCTTGAAGATTAATCCTATAGATGTCCAGTTGCTCTCTCTCTCTCTCTCTCTCCCTTTTTTTCAGTTTTTTTTTTCTTTTTGTTTTCCCTTTTCTTTGCATTAAATTCTCCTTAACAATTCGTTTCAGACCACAGGCATTAAATTCTCCTTTTCTTTGCATTAAATTCTCTCTCCATCTATGTGTGTGTGTGTATTTCATACATAGAGTTTTTTTTTTTTTTTTATATATATTTACACACTGATTTTTTTTGAATGTATTTCCATAAGCTAATGTTCTCTGGGCATCTTAATGGCCAGTTTGTCTTTTGGCTCGTTAAGATCGTTGATTGTCTTCTTCTTCTTCTTCTTCTTCTTCTTCTTCTTTGATTTAAAATTCATTTTGGTAAAAACCAAATAATAACAATAATAATTAACTAATTAATAATAGTTCTTCTTGCTAATTCGTTCTTAAAATATTGGCAGGGAATAAGCTACGCAAAGCTTGCAAATTTGCCTCCCATAGTCGGACTATGTAAGTACCTAAAAAAAACCATACAAACTGAGTTTCTCGACACACAAAAAAAACGTGTTTTATTAACAATAACAACAATATAAAATCACGTGCAGACTCAAGTTTTGTACCGCCTTTGATATACTCTCTTCTGGGGAGTTCAAAGCATCTCGCAGTTGGTCCAGTTTCAATCGCATCTCTAGTCATGGGATCAATGTTAAGCGAAGTGGTTTCTCCGGTGCAACAGCCAGATCTTTATCTTAAACTCGCTTTCACCGCCACCTTCTTCGCCGGAGTCTTTCAGGCCTCTTTGGGTATTTTAAGGTACTAAATACGGACATCTTCCAATACTTGGCTACAAAGAAAAAACCGTCACAAAATAGTGAGAAAGTAACATTTTCTGGTCCATTTCACACTGGACAAAGAAAGTGGCATACAAAATTTCTTACGAGATTTATTTAATTATTTATTTATTATTTTTTTACAGGTTGGGATTTATTATTGATTTTCTTTCGAGAGCGACTCTACTTGGATTCATGGCGGGCGCTGCAGTCATTGTTTCGTTACAGCAGCTTAAAGGGTTGCTTGGAATAGTTCACTTTACAAGCAAAATGCAATTGGCTCCTGTCATGTCCTCTGTTTTCAGCCACAGAGATGAGGTAAAAATGGCTGCCGAAAGGGCAATCAATTTTTCAATTTCTTTCTTTTTTTATTTTTTTTATTTTAAATAATATAAAAATAAAAATGGTGGGAACATAGTGGAATAAATCAAACCTAAGTTGGTGCCTGATAGCACGTCCAAATTCCTATCGTTGCTTTTATTAAAGATTCGTTTTGAATTTTCTCGCAAAAGAGTACTTTAGGGCTCCTGTCCAAAGGTTCCTTTTATGCTAATATATTTTTTATACGCCTGGTAGACTTCTAGATTACCCTTTATTCTAAATGAGCAGGTGCCAAGTCCTTTTTTATTTGAAACTAAGCCCTTCATTTTTTTTTATTTGTTTATTTTTTTTGGCAAAATTAATAGTTGGAGAAGTTAAAAGGGTAAATTTGAATAGATTTTTCTAACTGAGTAACGCTTCTCATCAACAGAACTGTAACTTTCTCACTAACCTTTGATTAATGATGTGCAGTGGTCGTGGCAAACGATCGTCATGGGCTTCGGGTTCTTGGTGTTTCTCCTGGCAACAAGACATATAGTAAGTCCTATGTGCCAGACTACCACTAGGCTATGCCTGCAATCATAACGCGCCAAATAGTTAGGGCCCGTTTGGTTTACAGTTTAGTTTAAACTAAACTGTACTTTTTTCATCATAGTTTTTGTCTTTTTCTGAAAAAGTTTTTTGTCTTCTCTGAAAAAGTTTTTTGTCTTCTCTAAAAAATTACTATTGAAACTTAAAAATCTTAAACTAAACTTATTCACCAAACACCCCCTTAGTCACAAATAATTCTTTTACTACTCAAAATAACAATCTTAACTTACTGTTGCAGAGCATGAGAAAGCCAAAACTCTTTTGGATTTCAGCCGCGGCCCCATTAACATCGGTTATCCTTTCAACACTTATAGTTTTCCTTTTGAGATCGAAGTCACCACACATCTCAATCGTAAGAACCGACATCTTACTGGTTATAATACATGAAAATTTTCATCTCTTTAGCTTCTCTTAATCAAAAACCCTCTTTTGGTATGACAGATTGGCAATCTTCCGAAGGGACTTAACCCGCCGTCTTCAAACATGTTATTCTTCAGTGGATCATTTTTTGGGCTTGCTATCAAAACCGGCATTATAACCGGGATCTTGTCCCTCACTGTTAGTCATCCAAAATCATCCTTTTTTCGGTTTCTAGATAGTTAGAATTAAATGCCTCATATGTAAAAAATAATCAAACACTTGATATTAAGGCATTTTTTCAATGTTACAGGAAGGAGTTGCAGTGGGAAGAACATTTGCATCTTTGGAGAACTACCAAGTTGATGGAAACAAAGAAATGATGGCCATCGGGCTTATGAACATAGCCGGTTCTTGTTCTTCATGCTATGTTACGACGGGTAACTACGATTTTCCTCTCACTCAGCCACTTTTTTTTTTCATGGAATTGTTTTCTCCGGAGCAAAATCTAATAAACATGTTATTTTCTCTCAGGATCATTCTCCAGATCTGCAGTGAACTACAACGCAGGAGCGAAAACAACGGTCTCTAACATCATAATGGCCTCAGCCGTGCTTGTGACCCTGCTGTTTCTCATGCCGCTTTTCCATTACACCCCCAACGTCATCCTAGCAGCCATCATCATAACCGCCGTGATCGGATTGATTGATTATCAGTCTGCTTTACGCTTGTGGAAAGTTGACAAGCTCGATTTCTTGGCTTGTTTATCATCCTTCTTCGGCGTGCTTTTCATTTCTGTCCCGCTCGGCCTTGCCATCGCTGTAAGATATCACTAATTGTCTCGAAAATTTCTTCTATCATCACCAGTCATCCAAATTACCATCATTTAACACTTTCTTTCGTATATACAACAGGTCGGAGTCTCGGTTTTCAAAATTCTCCTTCATGTGACCAGGCCAAACACTATGGTCCTAGGAAATATTCCAGGAACCCAAATCTACCACAACCTCAGCAGATACAGAGAAGCTTTAAGAGTTCCTTCTTTCCTCATAATCGCAGTCGAATCGCCCATCTACTTTGCAAATTCAACTTACCTCCAAGAAAGGTCAGTTTCGAAAACCCCACTTCTTCTTCAATTTCGTTAGTACTTATCTTTTCAAGTCTTTTTTTTTTTTTTTTTTCCTGATATGAGGAATTCTTCCAAGTGCAGGATTTTAAGATGGATTCGAGAGGAAGAAGAGAGAATAGTCGCAACCAATGGTAGCACATTAAAATGCATAATCTTGGACATGACAGGTAAATATATTTTTTTTATTAAAAAGAAAAGCCAACTTATAATTTTTACTTTCTCTTTCACTTACAATTTGACTATTTGTTCCACAGCTGTGACAGCAATAGACACCAGTGGTATCAGCATGATACGCGAGATCAAAAAGATGCTAGACAAAAGATCACTTCAGGTAAGACTTTTATCTTCTTCAAGAGAAGACTTTATTTATTTATTTATTATTATTATTTTTTTTGGTTTTGGCTGGTGCTAATATGTGGGGTCTCGGTTTAATATTCGCAGCTGGTGTTGGCGAATCCCGGAGGAACTGTGATGGAAAAACTACAACAGTCAAAAGCTTTGGAAATCTTCGGATGTAGTGGAGTATATCTCACAGTTGGAGAAGCTGTTGGTGATATTTCGTCACTTTACAAGGCTCAGGCTCAGGCTCAGCCATGACTGACTACCTACAAAGGAGGACAAGTGGTAGAGGACCAAGACATATAGACATGTCCCACCACTTGTTTGCGTACACATAACTTTGGCGGAATCAGCTTTTAGGCACAGTTTTTACCGGCGAAAAAAAATCATTTTCTCTTATTTATTTTCCTTTTACTTGTTAACATTTTCGCGGCAATATCAAAAGAAATCAAGGCGAGAAACGTATTATATGGCGAGAATTTGATACTTTTTCCCCCCTTAAGATAGTCCTTTCGGCGCTTTTGGCTAGGATCAAAATGTAGCATGTAATGAGAGTTTCAAGGTTGTTCAATTTATAATCTTCTGCCATTATATTCAGGACAAAAGTGTTATGAAAGCTTTCTAAAAGGAGGACTTGGCGAGATGCTTCATTAATATGCCACTAACAAAAAGAAGATATTGTGATTCCATTCCATGCTTAAAACATCGTAGTAATTCTACACCTTATTTCAAATATAAAGCTCGATTTTCCCCGTCTTAAGTTATTAAAAAAAAAAACCATAATTATCCAACCACAAGTCAAAAAAAATTATTTTAAAAAAAATAGAGAAAAATTAGATTGAGTGAGTTTTTTTAATCATCTAATCTAATAGATTATCCAACTTTTTTTTATTTAAGGAAATGATCGTTTGTCATTTTTTTAAAAAATTAGTCAATCACTGATTGATCATTTGAAAAAATTAATTAATCATTTTTAAAAAAAGAACCCTTTAACTTACTTTAAAAATTGACCCTTTTTTTTAAACTTCTTAAAAGAATATTATTTAGCTATAAATCCCTATATTAAAAAAAATTAGTGAAGTCTGGAACATTGAATATTACTCCTGAAATAGTGGTTACAGGTAACCTCCGCCAAGTCAAAACCACCATCTAGCTACTTCATGAGCAACTTTGTTACCAGACCTATTAATCCAGACAACAGACACACAATCACCTAGCTTAACAAAAGAAATATGCTTGGACACCACAGGTGCTAAACACACTAATAGATGGGTCCTCTTAGCATTGTTCTTAACAAAAACATTGCTCAAAATGTAAAAGGTTGGATGAGCCCTTCATTCGCCCGGAGGCGTCGCCAAGACAGCTTCGACAGCAAGCTTGGCATCGGACTCCTCCGTGTTTTGGTCCCATCCATGGGGAGAAGCCCACTTAAAAGCCAGATCAACTACATTTTTCATGTACACAAAACCACGCACGGTCGTCATTGAGAAAAAGAAGGGAAAAATCTACAGGCTTCAGCAATAGAATAAAAAGAATGGAAGATGAAAAAAAGAACAAACACCCACATTTACCCAGTCAATCTAAAAGACGTTAAAATTGTGCCAGGAACTAAACGACGCCCAAATTAACGAATATTAGTGTTTGAACAATTCAAGAAAAGTTTCAAATTGGGACTCAATCTTACATTCCATCCCCATTTGCTAACAATAATAATAGAAACAACATAAACTGCAACTTGCTTCCCATTTATGAGAAAACAACGTAAAACAACAGACATCGACGATTGCCATGTGAATAATGCACTTATGAATCATGGCTCAACGATCCAAGATTAGGTCTATAATCTACTCAAGGATCCATAAAAAACCAGAAAAAGATAACAAAACAATATAAGCAACGCAAAGTACATTTATATAAAAAGACAAGTAAACCCACAAATTAAGAGCCAAAAGGCAGGGACAAATACCAAAACAGTAACAAGCACTATTTTTCTACAAGCCATCTATAATTTTACACTTCGGAGTTCCTAACAAAATGCACATCTAGTCCATTAAAAAAATAAAAATAAAAAATAATAATAATAAAAACTTTCATAGTTGTCGTCCGTTGTCATTTTGGACCAGTGTAGAAAAAAGAATCTATGGAATAAGGTGTTATTCTTCACGTTGTGGGCAAAATATCAAATTCATGAGCCTTGTCGAAAAGCTCCAACAAAAACTTGTCCGAAAGCTCCACCAAGAACTTTGGCTTCCTCCGTGTTCCTCAGCATCTGCATTGAGAAAAATGCTTACCAATTATAATCGGAGATGACTTGAATTAAAATCATTCCAAGTCCGCCAACAATGGCAACATAGGCACAGTTAAGCACTTTTTAGCAATCTCTTCAAACAGGAAGTAAATCACATAAAAAGGGCTCTCCTAGCAATCCCTGCGAACTCTAAACATTTTTGTTTTATCCTTTTCTCTTAATGAAGGTTAGATCAGAATAAAGCTACAAGGGAGAAGTTTAGATGGAAGTAGCCACACCTGTTAATGGTGCAATATCGATAACAATCCACTATAGGATGGTACAGTAGTCAAAGTGCAAAAGAGGAATCAATTTTACTTGACAACAGAGTAGAAACCAGTGGTGGTCAACCCAAGGGCGTTCAAGCTCTCCTAGTTCAACATGTGTGAGGATCAAGAAATAGACGTCTAAACTTATGTATTCAAAAATGAGAATGACGAATCCCGAAAATGCACTCAAGCCATCAAGCTTAACTGAACCATCAAGGGCATCCATATGTCAACGATTTCCTATGTACCATCAACCAAAAGTCTAACTAATAATTCCAAATTCCCATCAACTTTAAAATCCAATTGTTCCTACTTCCAACCAATATACCTATTGAAAATCCCAATGTAGTTGCAGTAAAAGCTTCTAGATTCTCTTGTTTTAATCAGCTAAATGTGAAAAACAGAGTAGCTTCCACTACTTTCTCTTCATCTAGGCAGACTTTGAGATTTGTATGATCATAAACTCGTTAAAATCTCAAACACTTTCCCACCAATAAAACAGAGCCTTTAAATGAACAATCGCTATAAAACACAAGCGATTCCCAGTTAACCAGTGTTAAGCATATAGAAAAAAGTCCTTACTTGAACGAGACCGTGTAATTGGAATCTCCCGCAATTCGCGTTTAATGCAGAGATACTCTCCTAATAAAGCCATGACTGCAACTCCGGTACCATTCACAACCCACCATGTCAATGAGGAAGGCCAACCCCCATATACTATGCAGATAAATAGATGGATAACAAAGAGAGTAACCGAAAAGTCCAAGCATTTCTTCGCTCTCTCAATCACATAAACCAGATATGCAACTCTGCATAAACAAATACAAATAGCAAAAGTTAACAAACCAGATCCAGCTAAATGGTCAATTCCACAAAACCGGGTTTCATATGCTTACAAGGTAAACAAAACAAACTCAGCAATCTATGTACCATAAACCAATAAGCGGAACCGGAATCGAAAAGGAAAAGCGGGATCGAAAACTCACCCGGCAAGTGAACTGAGGAGAAAGGAAGCAATGACGCACCGGCCAGTGACCGTGGAAGCGGTGAGACTAGAGTAGTCAAAGAAATACACCAGACTCATCCGAGAAACGCGAGTCCCGACGAGAAGGGACAATAATGACCCGAGAGTGAGATAGTAAACGCACTGAAGGCAAACGATTTGGGCAACAATCAGCCATGGGTCCCATACGACCGCACCATAGAACATGACTGCAACGAAAAAACCCTAAATTCCCTTCAAAAATCAAATAAGCCCCAACTCACAAATCCTTGTACCAAATTCTCAAACCCCAATTCGAGCAACGATCTTTGAACCACCAATCCAATCGCCTCCACAGCAAATTACTCGGAACCCATAACAACTCCGATTTGCCAAGTGCTAAAGCCCCTGAAAGCCATGCTTTTCACGGATTCCGATATCTGATTCACCGGATAAATCACTCTTTCTGGGATGAAAATTGCTTCTCAGTTGAAAACCAAATATACCCAGAAGGAATCGGGGAATAATTATTGGAATAGCGAAGCGAAATTCGGAGATTTCGGATTCAACTTTCTTCTAGTGTTGCTTTCGCGAGGAGGAGGAGAAAAGAGATACAGATCGAGAGGGACGAAGAATGAAGAATCTTGAAGTTCAGAGAAGCGGACGAGGAAGATGAAATCGGTAACGGAAAAAACTAAAAAAAAAAAAAACTTTCAAAATACCAACGGTAGTTTAGGAATCAAAGTCTTGCTCGTTCTCTCGAGAGAACGTCAAGAACATTGGAACGAAAGTGAATTGGGAAAGCACAACTTTCCATCTCTTCATTTCTGATAAATTAATGATATAATAAAGGTTGTTTGTTTATGTATACATTATATACTCCTCTCCCACCCCAGATTCGTTAAAAAGTATAGATCGATAGAATTACACTGACAACCCAGAGTTTTCTTAAAATTACACAGACAACCTTTAGTGGATGACAGTTGCAGTCACATGCTGAAATTACGATTTCTGGCTTTTTCTTTTTCTTTTTTAATTTTCTTTTTTTTTTTAAGAATATTAGATATGACTCATATTTGTTGAGTTTATATTTGATTTACTGATTAAAGATAAAATTTTTAAATTAAAATTGATTAATTTATCAAAATCTAGTTATAAAATTTATTAATTTTTTAAAAAATAAAAATTAAAAATTGATATAAAAAAGTATCATTTAGTTACAGCCATCATTTAGTTGATGACAGTTACAATCACATGTTCGCATTACGGGCTTGTTTGCTTCATCATCTCATTTCAACTCAAATTGTACTTTTTTTTGTCTTTTTCTCAAAAAGTTTTTGTCTTTTTCTAAAAAGTTTTTTGTTTTTTCTGAAAATTCAAAAAAATTTACTATTACAACTAAAATATTTCAACTCAAACTAACGAACCAAACGGACCCTACTATTTCTCGCTTTTTCTTTTTCTTTGTTTTTTTTAATTTTCTTTTTTTTAGGAGCATTAGATATGACTGTTATTTGTTAAGATTATATTTGATTCACTAGTTAAAAATAAAATTTTTAAATTAAAATTGATTAATTTTTTAAAATATAGTTATAAAATTTATTAACTTTTTAAAAAATAAAAATAAAAACTTATATGAAAAAATATTATTTAGTTTCAATTAAATTTAAATACCAAACAACACAAACTAAATAAAAGCTATCAGGTTTCAAATTTAATAGCTGGTACTCAGATATCTCACCTCCTACACTGGATTGTTTCTTTTCTTTTCTTTAAATAAACAAAAATAACACATTGATTAAATCTCTGTTGATTTTACATAAGAAACGAGACAAGGTGATTCGAGAAAAGAAAAAAAAATTATTTGAATTAATCTCCCTTGTTTTTCTTCATGCTTTCCCCCCTTAATCTACTATGCTTCATTTTTTTCCCCCTCAATGACTCTCCTTAATTTTTTTCATTTTCAAAAGGGAGAAATAAAATCTATAACATGAAAATAAAATATAAATACCAATTCATATCCACACAATCTTCTACTACAAACAACGTTAGTAAACAATTTGTTTGATACATAAACTCGAGTAAAATACTTAAGGGCTTGTTTGGTATTCTATCTTATTTCAAATTAAAATGTATTTTTTCATCTTAATTTTTGTCTTTTTCTGAAAAAATTTTTGTTTTTTTTGAAAACTCAACAAAACTTTTTAACTCAAATTTAAAATTTTCAAACTCAACTCATTCACCAAATCAACCTTAAGAGTATCAAGCTTTACAAAACGGACATCAAAAGAGATATGTGATGGATCAAAGATCAAAATCACATATATAACTCTTTTAACAGGTCCTTAAAAATCAATTGAAATATCTTATCAATCAACATCGAGAATCTCATAGTACTAAGACCAAACAAATAAATTGTCCAGAGAAATATCTAATGGATAAAAGCATAATAAAACCATGACCAATTGAGATAAACATGAAAATAATTAGGGTAAAAATCGCAATTAAGCTTGACAAATATTTTCGAACTTATTTGACTGCGATCCTCATTTCCAATTAAGCCAATCTCACGTTAGGTATGCAATTTCTAAAGGATAAATATTTTGAAGGTTACTTCTATAATTCAATTACAAAGTAGAGTTTTTATTAAGATACGATAGAAAAAACCTCTTGATTTTTTTTTTCTGGATTTTTGTTTTGTTTTTTTAAATTTGACTGATTCTATAAGAAGGGGGGAAAAATACTTATAAGGATACCATTTTATTATTATCATAAATATTATTCGTAAAATCATATTCCAATTTATTTTATCAAATACTGAGACTAACATATTAGGGTCCGTTTAAAAGGACACATAGAGACGGTGTTTTGAATATTAGTTGGAAAATGTATTAGTTGGAAAATGTATCTTTGGGAGGAAAACTTTTGAAAAAGTATTTTGATATAGAAAATAATGTAAAATTTTGAAACGGAAAAAATGCAAAATAGACTCTGTCTTATACATTTGGTTGATACGAGCATTTTGACATAAAATTAATCTCATTTCAATCTAAAATGAGAAAATTATGAATTTTTAAAATTTGAATTTTTTAAAAATGAAAGAGAGAAAAAATTTGATTTAGAATTAAGATTTTGATTAGAATCAGGATTTTGAAATCCAAATGGTAAAATACCGTCTAGAGATAGCGCTTCAAATGGACTTTTAGTTTTAGCATAACTATTAAGAAAATTAGGTTGGATGGTCATTTGATAGTTCAAATTTTTTTTTTATTTAACAAAGTGACCGTTTGTAATTTTTTTTATTTGATTAATTAGTGATTAACTATAAAATTTAATAATTTACGTTATGGTTAATCATTTATTAACTGTAAGTTAATTATTAATTGACTATTATACGATCAGCCATTAACCAATCATTTAAGAAAATTAACTGACCATCTAAAAAAGAAGATATTTTAACAAATTTTTAAAAATTTTAACTATTTATTAAAAAAAATTTTGAAAAAGTTATTTAGTTAAAAATCACCGTTATAATATGTTATTAAAAATGGAATTTGAGGGGTGTTTGGTGAAAGAGTTTAGTTTAAGATTTTTAAATTTTAATAGTAATTTTAATTTATTTTTTAAAAAAGATAAAAAAAAATTTTAGAAAAAGATAAAAAAAAAATTCATTTTAACTCGTAGACCAAATTCCCATTTAAGTTACTTCACAAAACAATTTAAGAATATAATGAAGAAGACAATTGATTAGAAGAAAAAAATAATGTTGAATTTCCCTTAATGTATAAATGCTGAATTATCGGGAAGAAAACACAGCAAGAAACGCGGTTTTACTTGTGAAAAAGAAAATAAAAGAAAAGGGAAAAAAATATTAAAAAGATTCTAACATTGATTAACGTGGAGGAAGAAAAATCTCTCCAACAGCCATTGACACCGTAGATTCGCATTCTCTCGTTCTCTTCCAATCCATTCCGACGAGAAAACAGATCACCTTTTCAGAATTCCCCATCGGATCATCTTCAACAACTCCCCTGGAATTCTTTGCGGCGTCGTTTCTGAGCTGAACGTGTCAAAGTTTGGAATTTTCTTTCGTTGACGCGTTTCGTTTTGGATCGCACGAAAAGGGGACTAATTTGGATCCGATCGTGAAAATTGGATGGTGGGTTTTGATCGGAACCCGTAAAGAGAAGATGGGTGTTGATTATTATATCATATTGAAGGTGAACAGGAATGCCACCGACGATGACTTGAAGAAGGCGTACCGGAGGTTGGCCATGAAATGGCATCCTGATAAGAACCCCACAAACAAAAGAGACGCCGAGGCTAAATTTAAGCAGATCTCCGAGGCTTATGAGGCAAGTTCTTGACTTTCTTTCTTGTTTTCAGCTTTCTTTTTGATCCTTTTCATGTTTTAGCTTGTTGGTTTTTTGAAGTTTTTTTTTTTTTTTTTCCATTATTTTTTACATTCTTAACATGTTGTGGACAAATGGGAATTATGCGGAATAGTGAAAAAAAAAAAAAAAAAAAAAAAGAAGAAGAAGAAGAAGAAAGATTTTCCATCTTGGTCTGCTTCTTTTTCCTTTTTTATTGATATTTCTGTTGTGTTTCTTTGATTATGTGTTTTGGAATATCTATTATCTAGTGTTGTGTTGCTTAAAGAAGAGTAAATGGTGTATTAAGGCATCACTCCCTTGGTAGAATTGGATGATGAAAAAAGATACATGTGGATTTAGTTGCTTTGAGCTTTGTTTTATCTCGTGTCTCCTCGATGATTATGTCTATATGCTTGTTTGTATGTGAATGTGTTTTCATATGATATTTTAAATGGATTTGTGATGACCACTGCTAGGTGGAGGATCTAAAAATGTAAAGTTTTGTGAATTCAGGTCTTGAGTGATCCTCAAAAACGGCAGATTTACGATCAATATGGTGAAGAAGGGTTGAAGGACATGCCACCGGCAGGAAGTAGTGGATTCCCATTTGGAAATGGTAGTGGCAGCGGATCAAATGGTTTTAATCCCAGGAATGCAGAGGACATATTTGCAGAGTTCTTTGGAAGTAGTCCTTTTGGATTCGGGTCATCAGGACCTGGAAGGTCTATGAGGTTTCAGTCAGACGGAGCAGGAACTTTCGGTGGATTTGGTGGGACAGACAAAATCTTTCGATCGTATAGCGAGGGGGTCACTCCAAAGAAACCACCAGCTGTGGAGAGCAAATTGCTATGTAGCCTTGAGGAGCTATATTCTGGATCAACCAGGAAAATGAAGATCTCTAGGACCGTGGTTGGTGCCAACGGGTATGTATAGTTTTTACCTTTAGATTAATTAGTTGCTCTATGATAACGGCTAGCCTTTACTTCTTGTCTGTTTGACATAGTAAATGCTTTGAATTGTTCTGTTTTAGATGGGTTTAAATCAAACAATATTTTGAATGCACAAAAATGAAAACCTACCTAATAGGAGACATGTAGAAACCCGTAGTTGTTTTCTTGGGTTTAACTCAATTTTTATGTGAAACCGGTTTCATGCCTTTCCATCACTTATTTTTCTCGCCATAGGGGAATATTTGGTAAGATAACAGGATCAGTAAAATTGGTGATCTCTTATACCTTACATGGCTATGGATCAAAACATTTGTAGCTTGGACAAGATGTTTCAGGACTGAGGATGAAAACTGACCATAGATTTAACCGCCTTGTATTTATAGGCATCAAGTGCCAGAAACAGAGATATTGACCATTGATGTAAAGCCGGGATGGAAGAGGGGAACCAAGATTACGTTTCCGGATAAAGGGAACGAACAGCCAAACCAACTTCCAGCAGATCTTGTGTTTGTAATTGATGAGAAGCCGCATGACATTTACAAGAGAGACGGTAATGACCTCACTGTGAACCAAAGGGTGTCCTTAGCCGAGGCACTGGGTGGGACCACCGTAAATCTTACCACCCTTGATGGCCGTAGCCTGTCAATCCCAGTGACAGACATCGTGAGCCCTGGCTACGAGCTTGTTGTCTCCAAGGAAGGAATGCCAATAGTGAAAGAACCCGGCAATAGAGGTGATTTGAGGATCAAATTTGATATTAAATTTCCGACGAGATTGACACCCGAGCAACGAGCAGGACTAAAACGCGCTTTGGGAGGTTGATGATTGATTGCTTCTTTCGTGTATATTAGCCCAACAGCTTTGGACACTGTTGAACTTGTTCAACCAAACGGCTGTTATCGCTTAGCAGCAGATAAACACGGGCATATTGAAGTAGTTATGCCCCCCCAAATGAAGAGTTACATACTTGGTATTGATTTGTGTGTCTGTTTCACTCATTCTTGGTAATTGTATGTTAATTAAGTTTAATTTCTTTTCTCACATTATTTTGATCAATTTGTAATTTATGTTTAGGTTTCATGTTCCTTGTGTAGCTTACAGAAATAAAAGAGTTTTTTGGATTTTGGGGTTACTTTTTCCAAAATTTCTCTCTCTCTCTCTCTCTCCCTCCCTCTCTCTTAAGATAAATTATTATTATTATTATTATTTTAAATGACGGGTAAGGAGGATTCCTCAATGATACCATTTCTTCCAAAGTATTGTCTGGATGTCTCACCCAATATACTCTCTCTTACCAAAATTATGATAAATCTGAAAATTGATCAACTGATCCTAACAAAACAAATTTAATACAAAGAACTGTCGCTTTCGCAAGCGACGCCAGAAGAATAAGAAAACGATTTGTAGTTTCTCGAGGACTGAACGACAGCCCCATGTGCAAAATTAACGACATGTCGTTTTATTAAAAAATGGAAACTTCTTTTTCGTGAAGACAGGAAAAGCTAAAAACGAAATTTTTAGTTTCACCAATAAACGACAGGAGATTTTTGGGTACTTAGCACTCTTAACCCTTAACTTGTCACCTTTGATAACTTGCTTTAAATTTACAGTTTTTGCAAATTTGTCCACTAAATTTTCTGAATCTGTCAGTCTGTCCCAGTTGATTTAATTCCCATTAAATTAGCGACAAAAAAATTCCAATAAAAAAAATTTCTAAATCTAACCAGTTGATTTAATTCCCATTAAATTACAAAAAAATTCCAAAAAAAAAAATTGTAAATCTAACATAAATTCTAATGCAAATCTTCCAAATTCAAATCTTCACATTCAATGAAAAGTTAACATAATAGGACATATTGCAACACTTTAAAAAATTCAAGTGATAAATTGTTAATTTTAGCAATTTATGGGGCAAATTATAAAAGGATGACAAGTTTAGAAGGTAACAATGTTGACTAATCAGAAAATTTTAGTCGATAAATAACAAGTCATTTGGGGACCTCAAAGTTTGAGGATCAAGGAAGTAATTTACACTCGTTTTCCTTTTCTTTTTTTAAAGAAAGAAAAATTAGATCTCGTAAGCCGGTGGCAATTTGTGAATAACAATTCAAAAATAGCTGATTTTTCTTTTTTCAGAAAAATGGTTGGTAACCATAAAAATATTTAGATCAACACGGTTAATCAATGATTAACTATAATCAATCATGGACTAATTGATAAAAACATATATTGACAGTATCGATTGATTATCTTTAAGAAAACTCTTCATTTTTCTAATCCAACAAAACCTAGGAAAATTATTGTAAAAATAAGAATTAAAAATCTTTAAAAAATGTCGTTTTCCAACTCATCTAATATATACATATATATAATATAGGAAATTAGACTGAATGACTTTTTTTAATCACCTCAATTAATAAGTGGCCCAACTATTTTTTATTTAGAAAAATAATTATTTGTCATTTTTCAGATTTGACCAATCAATGCTTGATTATGAAAATTGGTGATTTACTAATTACCAATTAATTATTAACAATGAATTTAGTGATTTATGTTATGACTGATCATTGACGGACTATGATACAGTCAATCAATAATTGATTATTTAAGAAAATTAATTAACTATTTTTAAACAAAAAAAAAAAAAACCTTTTAACTATGATTTCAAAAATTTTGATCGTTTATTAAAAAACTTCTTTAAAAAAATTATTTAGTTATAAATCCCATATATATATACATATTAGATTTCCATCTTTTTTGGGGGAAGTAAATTTTGGCCAAAATAGAATTTTGTTTGTAAATGTAAGAAAATTCCCAAGCGTGACGAGTGTAACATAGATTTTTTAAATGTAAGAATTTTTTTTTATACCAAAAAAAAAAAACATTCTTTTAACTATGATTTTAAAAATTTTGATCATTTCTTAAAAAACTTCTTTAAAAAAAATTATTTAGTTATAAATCCCATATATATATATATATATATTAGATTTCCAAATCTTTTTTTTGGGGAGTAAATTTTGGCCAAAATAGAATTTTGTTTGTAAATGTAAGAAGATTCCCAAGCGTGACGAGTGTAACATAGACCCACTCTTACCAAACAGAGGCACTGCCCCTTGATCATGCACTTACGTATTGTAATGATGAAGTATCCATCCCCACTAATAAAAACGACCCTCCTGTTTCCTGTTTCTCGTTTGCCATGCGATGCGAGCGAGCGGAGAGCCTTTATTAGCCTTTCAAAGCAAACAAAAACAAAACCAACACCCTCCCCAAGTTTCCCCAATCCAATCAAATCCCCCTCGGCTTTTGCGCTTATAACCAGCCCTCACCTGATACATACAACCAATTTCACGATATCCCCTTCTCACGCTTCCGATTATTTCTTTCTCTCCTCGTTCGAGATCTCAGATCTTGTGAGTTTTCGTTTTTTCTCCATCTTCTTAAACTTCTTCTTATTTTTGTTCATTTAATTTTGGCTTAATCTTGATCAAGAATTTATGTTAAAAAAAAAAAATTTTATTTCTTTATCAAGAATTCCATTCTCCTTCTTTGCGATTCGATTAGCCGGTATTTTTGTTTTCTTTGAGTTTTGATCGTCTTGTGTGTTACTGGTTCTGTGAATTCCTTGAAGTGATCCTTGATTATGTTCGTTTCTTGACCAAAAAATGGTTTGGAATTTGATTTTTGATTGATCTGGTAATGTTCATCTCTGTGTTTGTGTATGAATTGGATCTTTTTGGTGTTGAATTTCCATACTTAGGGTTGGTCAAATCTTCTCCGAGATCAAAGATCACTCTTCTGAAATCACCTAAAAAGTTGGATTTTTTTTATTTGTTCATGATTTGCTAATATGATAACCTAATTACTTCAAGTTTCTTCCTTTGGATCACTTCTTTTTGTCTTTTGGGTTTTTGCATAAAAAGATTTGGAATTTGGACGTTTTTTAATGTCGAAGATTGTTTCTTTCATGTGTTGTTTTGCTACTAGAATTATTTTTTTTATTTTTTATTTATTTTGGAGAGCAGGTGTGTGATATTTCGATTAACTGAAGCCATGAAGCCTGGAGTGTCTACTTTGAATCCATATGCTGCGGCGTATATTCCACTTGCTAAGAGAGATTTGCAACCCCAGGAAGTTCCCAAGAACCAGCTCCGTCATAAAGCTGTTCTTGAAGCTGATTCCCGTGGCACGGCAGCGCAACTCGGTCAAGACGTATTTTCTATGAAGAGCCGGTCTGTCCATGGTTCATACAGTGGATCGTCGCAGTATGAGAGCGAGGTGTTGGAAAAACAGATGATGGATTTAGAATTTGACATGGTCATGGATTATCTTCAGACGGCGTTTCCTGGTTTGTCGAAACAGTCCCTTGCTGATGTTTACTTCGCGAATAATGGTGACATCGAAGCCACTGTTGACATGCTGAGCCAACTTGAGGTACTTTTTTAATCTTTGGAGTTGTTAAACGTGCTGTTTCACATCACTAGCCGCCCTTAATCGTGATTCTCTTCGTATAGGAGTTGTCGTTTACTATTGATTTCTTGTTGATTATCATTTCTAATAAAATAAAACAGGAATAAGTTTATCTTAGTTGAGTCTTTATATGTATGTTTCAATCGCGGCACTATAAGAATTCAAAATTAACCGGTTCTTGTAACCTTATGTCTATGCACTTCATCTTTTTAGAAGTTGTGTCTTATTATATTGATCAATTACTGTTCACACGCATTTCGTCTTTTTTTCAAGCTACAAAATGGATCATAAATTTGGATACAGAATTTTGTTCTAATGCATATTACTTCTTCATCTTGAATTTAAGTAATTCTCAAAATCAAGCCATAAGTTGTACCTTATCATTTCCTGAGAGGCAAAATGATTTTCTTCTTTTACAGTTCCATATTGATGAGTCTTCTGAAGGCCTTCCAGACACATTGGATATCGGTGACGTTTCGGAATCTGGGACGTCCTCCCATTGTGCATCATTGAAACAGAAAAATGTACCGGGTGCAGCGGAAGGTTCATCCGAATCCACAGACTCCCAGGTTGTCTCCTGATTGACTAGTTTTAACTTGGCATGCTGGCTTTGTTGGTAAGAAGTATATAGACAGGGGATCTTCCCAGGGGAACTCGAGACGTATATGGTAAAGCTATGGTTGTACAGTTCTCATATGCTTGTTTTCAATCTTCTCTGCTTCTCGGCACACCTTGCTTTTGTTTGACAGGCCAAAAAAGCCGTGCAGTTTGCTGCTTAGCTTGCAGCTTGCACTTCCTCTTGAAATGGAAAGTGATCTTTGCTTGTTAACTTTTTCTCCGCTCCCCTTTTTTTTTTCTTTCTTTTCTGTTTTGTTGCGAGTGCTATCGGAGTATAAGATTTCGGTGGAGGAATTCAGTATATGATGATTGACGTCCTCTGGATTGTACTGAACTTTATGATTTGTTGATTAAACATCAATGAACGAATGTTCTCCAGGCTGTCTTGTATCTCGCAGTTTAAAGACCCGCTCTGCTTAACCTCAAGCATGCCTGTAAATTCAGGTGGCCCAGCCCGACTCCTAACGGGCAAAAGGGGAAAAACAGACCGGCCTGAACCCGGTCCGATTATTTGACGGACTGGGTCGAGCCCGCCTGAATTGGAAAAGAGAATGAGAGAGAGATAGATAGATATGGAACTAGGAAATTATGAGTATAGTAAATTGAAGTATAATCAACAAAAAGAATGTATCAACTTTTAAATACCAACTTTATAAAAAAAATAATTCCATCAACTGTCTAAAAAAATGGAAAAATAAGATATTATCACCACGTAATATGATTTTATATATTAAAAAAAAACAGTTATGTATTCTAAGGGGGAGTTTGGCTAACGGTTCATTTCAAACTTATTTCAAACTTTTTTTTGTCTTTTTCCTAAAAAGTTTTGTCTTTTTCTCAAAAAGTTTTTTGTCTGTTCTGAAATTCAAAAAAATTTACTATTACAATTAAAATATTTCAACTCAAACTAACGTACCAAACACCCCCTAATAATCTTAAATCTGAAATGTTTACATTGTATATAATTTTGTCATAATGATATATTTTGTTTAAAAAAAAAAAAGAATAATAATAAAATTTGAATTGACTGAGCTTAGGTCGGTCCGTTGGGCCAAACTAAATGGATCGGGCTGGGCCGGTCCATCAGGCTCAAAATCTAAGACCCAGCCTGGTCCTTATGCTTGCACCAGGCTTGGCTGGGCCCATCCTTGGGTCAAAAATGTAAATAACAGTCTAATCCGTTTAGCTCGGCCCATATTCACCGCTCTTTACATTTACTTGAGATAGTTTTTATGCCAAGCAGAAGAATAGGTTATTTGAGTTTTATTTCTTAAAAAAAAAAAAAGGAAAAAAAAAAAAAAGGTTTGTTTACTTTGACTGATACGGTAGCAGATGTAGGACTCTAAAACCAAAAGAACAAACTAAAAACGACAATAAACTGGAAAACGATGTTGAAAGGTGAAAAGATGAGTAAAAATTGTAAGCACAATGGACAACAAAAGATAATACATACTGAAAAGCGAAAAAAAAAATACACACACACACACACACACACACACACACACACACACACACATAAAGATAATAAAATAAATCAAACCACAACAATTTTTCTTAAAGTCAACAGCCGGAAAACGACATAAACTAGGAAAACAACAATGAAAGGTAAAACCACCAGCCAAAACGAAAACGACAATTAAAAGAGAACGAAGAAACTGAAAAACGTAAAAAAAATAAAACGACAATGAAAGGGAATAATACTGAAAAACAACAGGAAACAAGTAAAACGACAACAATATCGACAATAAAAGTGTCAACCAACCATGTTATTGTTGGTGTTTGTCGTCAAAGGACAAATAACGAAACAGGATCATCGGCGACCGCATAGCGCAGTGGATTAGCGCGTTTGACTATGGATCAAAAGGTCGTGGGTTCGACTCCCACTATGGTCGTTTTATCGTCTTATTCCTGGAAAAAAAAAAAAAGTTTTAAGGCCCTGATTGGCAACCATTCCAACTCCAACTCATTTCAAACTTTTTTTTATCTTTTTCCTAAAAAGTTTTTATTTTTTTCCCAAAAAATTTTGTCTTTTCTGAAAATTCAAAAAAATTTACTATTACAACTAAAATATTTCAACTCAAACTAACACACCAAACACCCCCTTATTTACCGCCCAATCGGATATGAGATAAAAAAAAATTTTCTACATTTATCTTGTACATGACTCGTACAGAACTAAGAGTTGCCTATTTTGTTTTTTTTACTTTTTAATTATAACTTAAATTAGACTCAATATAAATAAAGAAAAATGTTATACACTAATTTTAATCTAAAATTTTATACATCAATTAATGTGATATAAGATATTATTTTATTTTTAGTAGTTTAAAATATTATCGTGTCAGTTAATGATAAAATAATACATTTAACCCTAAAAATATGGCAATTCACATGTGATTAAAAAATAAAATAAAATAAAGATTTAGAGTTTTTTTGTTCATGTCATATGTTGTAATTTGAATATCAACCATGAAGAAATAATTGAACCTACGTTGTCAAGTCATGGAACTGATTCCTTAAAAAAAAAAAAAAAGAAAAAAAAAAAAAGAGAGTCATGGAACTGATTAGGAAATAGGCACTGAAAATATACACCGGAACAATACTTGTGGAACAAGTCATCAAATGTTTAAAGTTCTGTTTCACTATACATTTCTCTCTTACTGGAAAAAGAAAAAGAAAAAAAATATATATGTATCTGAGAGCCATAAACATAGAAATACTAGAGAAAAACAACTGGCTTCAAAAGATGATTCTGCAGAGCGGGATATCTGACTTGTGCTATTGTGAACTACCTCTTCTCCTTCGGGCAACTCTTTTTGCAGAAACTGTGACATTGCCTTCAACTTCAGCTTCTGGAGGCTTCTCGTCATTTACAACGGCTTTCGATGAATTTATCCGATCCCTTAACCGCAATATTTCACCCTTGGCAGATGATAATTCCTCTTCAAGCTTCTTTGCTTTCTTGTCCAAAGTCTCCCTTTCCTTACCAAGTCTCATGACAAGGTCATGAGCATCTTCCATGTTTTCTCTGGCCTCCCTCGATGCGTTCTTTTGCTCGGTTAGGGACTTGTACAGCACCTGCTTCTCGTCCTCCAGTTCCGAAATCCGGAAATTAGCCTGCTCTAAATCTCTAGAGAGTAGCAATGCATTTCGGTTCATCTCATCAAGGGACCGGGTAGCCTCTTCGAGGTCTGTTTCGAGAGATTTTCGGGCCTCCTTATCCTTCACCATTTGCTTCTCCAGGGCTTGCAGTTCTTTGTTCAGAGTGAAGACAGTCTTTTGTTCTTCTTTTAAATCGTTGACTGTAGTTTCGGCCTTCTTGTAAACATCAACCAATTCTCGCTGCAGGCTATCACGGTTTTCAACAACAGCCGCTAGCTTGCTAGACACGTTTTGCAGCTCCTCTTTTGTATTCTTCAGAAGTTCCTTCACCGCATTTAGCTCACAAGCTAACACCTCACCACTTGATTTAGCCTCATCAAGACTCCTTTGCAATGAATCCCTAACTTCAGCAAACTCAGCCTGAACTCTAGAAACCTCAGCCCCAAGTTCCTTGCATGTCCCGTTAGACGTTATTAATCGGTTTTCAAGATCAGCGGCCTCATCTCTCAATTTTACGAGACTTTCTTGCGTGATATGGAGCTCATTGTTCAGATTACTTACCTTGTTTAATTCTAAATCCAGCAGTGCCCTCAACTTTTCTTTCTCTTGGGTCAACTTAGCAACTATTTCCTGGATTTCACGAGCCTCCCCGCAAACAATTTCAAGCTTTTCCTTTAACCGATGAAGCTCCTCTTCCTTTTCTCCCAAAAGCTCGGCATCAAAAGCTGCCTTTTTTTCAGAGGCTAATTTTAGATTATCGTACTCGCTCTGGAGAGCATCCAATTTCCCCTTGATATTATCCTTTTCAACACTTAAAGAACTTACGGTCAAGTTTAGCTCCTCAACAACGGAATCCTTAAACTCTATTTCCTTTCGATTTTTCAAGAGCTCATCATTCAATTGTTGGATTTCTGAACGTACGTTAGCCAGTTCATCATTTGTTTTCTTGTTGGTAGTTTCCAATTTCTTCAACTCCAAGTCCTTATCAGCAAGAGCGGATCTGAGATCCTGAACATTGTCTTCTTTATCCTTAAGCTCTAAGTTGAGCAAATTTATCCTCTCTTCAAGGACTCCAATCAGGTCTATCTTTTTATTTAAATTTTCCTCAAGGGTCTTCTTATCTGCTGCGGCATTTGAAAGGTCAGTTTCGAGACTCTTGATTTGAACTTTAAGCTGCTCTATCAATCTCTTCTCACTCTTTAGCTCCTGTCCCAAGCCTGCAATTGTACTGTTCGCCGAGTTTAGTTGGTCTACCAGAGATTGCTGCTCTTCCTTCGCCTTTCCAAGTTGTTTGGTTCTCTCTTCTTGTTCATTGAGTAGCTTCGATTTAAAGTTCTTCTCTAATGAGACAACGGCAGCTTCTTTCTCTTTCATTTTGGCCTTCATCTGTCCATTTTGACCATAGACATGGCTTAAATACAACCAAACCTCAAAAACAAATTAGACAAATGAAAATAACAGTTCTAAAACTCAAAATCAAATTGGGAAATGTACGTGTATTTTTCTTTTCTTAAATTTCGAGAGAGAGAGAGAGAGAGAGAGAGAGAGAGGGGAAGAGGAACTCGGTCTTGCATTGTGGCCTAAGAACTATTTGAGCTTGCAAGGAAATGGAAAAAAGAAGAATATATTATATTTAGAAATACACCAGATTTTCCTTTTAAATACGGATCAAGATCCTATAAAGGTTTGGGCAACACTCAACAGACACTTACAGATTCTATTGTTGCATCACTTTCTGCTTTTTCTTTCTGAGCCAATGCATAGAGCGCACCAAGCACACCAGAACCAATTACACCAACACCGTTCAGGAGAGAAACAAATGAATTTGATGGTGCCTCTTTCTGAAGTTCCTGTGGTCAAAGAAATGAATAATTTTAGAACCTGTTCAAAAAAGTGCAGAGATAAACATGAAAACAACCAGAATAACTGATTGGGACTTATTGTGAACCTAGTGGAGATCCGAACCTCTGCATTTTGGCTCTCCTCAGACAGTTTTACTTCACTTTCTTCTGAAAGGAGATAAACATATGCATAAGATAATCGTAAAACAAAAACTCACTGCTCAAGCTTAAGTCCTAAACGTGCTTACAAACATACAATCAGCCTACCATACAAAAAGCAAAATTCACCATTATTGTATCATTTCACATCAGACAATAATTAATAAGAATGAGAAAACTAACAAATTGACAACAAAACCACTTTCACCAATTAAGAACATTTCAAACTTTGAGAAATTCGACTTACTTGGGGGCAAGCCTTCAAAAGCTGTGGAACTTGGTTGAAGTTCCTGCGGTCAAATGTAGTCGATATTTCAGAAGATTTTCTACCCTTACTGACACACAACATAAAAGAAAAAACCAGAATTACTGATGGGGTACTTATTGGGAACCTAGTGGAGAGTCCAGACCTCTGCTTTTCGGTTCTCCTCAGATGCCTTTGGCTCAGTTTCTTCTGAAAGAAGACAATAAAATGCAAACCAAGATGCTCACGAACTCGAATTTTACAGTTCAAACTAAAGTTTCAAGCATTCTTCGAAACCTCTAGCAGCCATGTTTAACCCCCCACAGAAAAAACAAAAAGAAAACTAAAACTGCATTACCGGTAACCCAAATGAATTTACATGGCATTGGGCTAATCAACAGCCTATACACACACATTCACACCTCACAAACCTAATGCCTCGGTTCGGAACAACAACTCCAAAAAACTCCCAAACCTACGTATCTCTCTCTCTCTTTCTTTTTCAAAAAACTCAACTTTAAAAGTTCATAACTTTCTTATTTTAGGTCAAAATGAAAATTTTTTTTCTTCAATTCGCACAAGAATACGAGATTAACGAAATAAAATCCATATTGCATTTTTTTTTTTCTGAATACATTTCAAATTTTTGCACTATTTTCTATATCACACAATTCATTTCCATTCACATCTTCCTAAATGCACATTTCCAAACCAAGGTCTAAAAATCCGTCACCAATTATCACCCCAAGCGACCTCTAAAATCTTTTTTAGTTAAGTAAAATGCAAAATACTAATATTATTATCTACCAAGTATTTTCCCAAAAGCAGAAAAAAGAAACTATCAAATTGAGAGAAGAGAGAGAGAGAGTACAACTGACTTAAAAACAACTTGAAGATATGGCAAGTTGTAAACTTTTCTACCGGAGCTTCACAATGACAAATACAAAAAAGTCTTAAACTTTTATTTTATTTTTTTTTTTTGGGGCACCAAATTCATGAAATCCCAACCAAAATGAGAAATTGAAAGCTTACTAGTAGTGGGCAAAGAGTCAAGAGCTCGGGCCCTTTTTCGAATGGCCAATAATGGAGGATCAAGAGCTCCGGCACTGAGTTTCAAGAAGGGAATAACGGAAATAGCAACAAAGAGACAGGCCCTTCTTTGGCAGGAAATCGCTTCAGTTGAGTCGGCTTCTCTCGCGGACGCCATGGCCAGAGTGCTTCTTGGCTTGGACTCTGCACTTCTCGGGAAAGAGTGCAGCAAAACGGACCTTGACGACGATGGGGGAAAAAGTGGGTACCAGAGAGAAGGCTGTACAAAGCAAGTGTTTCCTGTCACAAACACCATGGTTCTTTTCTCTTTTCTTTTCTCTTCGTTTCTTTTCTTTTTTAATGGTTCTTCTTTTTTGATTTCTTGGTTGGAAACTTGGGATAGAGAGATAGAGTTCAGCTTTTCAACTTTCTCAACTGTATGATCGAGCTTATTCGAGCTCATCTGTTTTTTCTTTTCTTTTCTTTTCTTTTTTTTTAACCTCTTGAATTAGCTTGTGTGCGTTGTCGAAATACCCTCCTTTGTCCTTCTAATTACAAAAAGTGCCATCCTTTTTCTTCTTTTCCCTTTTTCTGTTTTGGTTAAATTTAGGTTCTGTCAATAAGCGTAACAAAAAATAATCATTTCCATAACAGAAGCGTCAGATTAAAAAGAGATTTATTTCTTCTCCCCCCTTTTCCTGTTTTTGGTTAAATTTAGGTTTGTTAAGAAGCCTATCAAAAAATAATTATTTCCGTAATGAAAGCATAGGATTAGAAAGAGATTTATTTTCAAAAAATGCTACGACACCAATTTTAATATTAATCAACCTTTGTGATATTTGAATTGTCGTTCTTTTCTTAATAAGTGTTTAAAGCATTAGTATATTAATTAATTACATCTATTAATAAAAATATGACACTTGAGTTTTTTTATTAATATGATACGTAAATTGATATTTAAAAAATTAGAATTATAATTGATATCTTTAATATTCTTCTTTGTTTTTCTAAAAAAAAAAAAAGATAGATTTTGTTTTTGCTAATTAAGATTAGAAGGAGATTACAGCACGTGACTTGATGATTTTAAGTTTGTAATGTCCCATAATTATTGGTTATGTTTTTGTTGTTTATTTATGGTAAGGTTTACCTCCATGATTTCCTTAAATAATAATAGTTGGACTTTTGTTTTTCGAAAGGTTATTTGGACTAGTCTTGACATTATTTCAAGTAAAAACACAAGTTATGCATGTTTGGGAACTTGGGGTAATATTTCACAAAAATAGGAGGCTCTTTTGTGAGACATTTCCACGCTTACAGGATGTGAACTTTTCATCCAAAGTCTAGCCAACGCAAACATGCCAAGGAAAACACTTTCTTATCCAAAACCCTCTTTACAATTTGCCACGTCTCATGGCTCACATATATTTCGGAGCCACAAAAAAAAAGGGCTGGAAACTCCTGAGCTCACCTATAGAATCCCTTTGCAAGTTCATCATGTTAAATTTAAGTAGTATTTATCATTGAACAAAACCAAAATTGAAAATTACAAGGTCAGATTTTAGATCCCTTGAATATGGAAAAGAAAAGGAAAATGGGTTCAGATAAACATTGGTACTCACTGTTTAATGATAAATAAAGAGAAAACGGTGAAAATATCGTCTTAAATAGACATGTTTATATTTTGGTACCCTCCGTACTTTTAATTCAGGACAAAAAAAACTGAAACTATTATAACTGGGACAACCAGATATGTCCTTTAAGGGGGCGGATCAATTCCAATGAGCATTTCAAACTAGTATTTTTTTTAGTTCATAGTATTTTTTGAGTTCATTAGGAAGAAGAGAAGCCTTAAAACTTTACCAGCCATCTAACATAATCCAATCATGCACACCGACTATGGCTCAAAGAAAATGGTTTAAAGAATAGGATAATCAATTTTAAAAATATGAAAAAAAAAAAAAAAAAAAAAAAAAAAAAAAAAGGAAGAAGGTCTTGAAAGGTCTTGGAAAGATGTAACAAGAAATAGATGGCACCAATGGTTATTTTGCATACATAATATAACGAGCTCGTTAAAGTTTCAAAAGTCATTATCAACTCCTAATCAAAGCAAAAGGGCAGGACAATAAGAAATGAAAAACTGAAGAGCCAGGGCTTAGATAGCCACTTGAAACCCATCTTTATCAAAAACAAAACATACAACAAAAAAGCCAGTTTAATTTAAGTCCCAAAACAGCCAGTAAAGAAAATCTCTTTCGCCATCTACTCATAACTGACCGGTACTTTGAAAGTTGAATATCCAAACGTAATAAGCAAACGGTGCAAAATGGATCCTGACCATCCATGGCTGCAAAACAGAATCACACAGACAGCGCTTTAGGAACAGACGATCTAGAGAGGCCAGGAAAAGCAATAGCGATCCGTTAATAGGCAACAGGCATGCCGTATAAGAAGAGATCTTCAGGAGAACTTCCCGCAGAATGTTGGTCAGTTTTCTCTGTTTCCTCGTCCGAGATCTCATTTGAGAAGCAATCAAAACTGCAAAAGGCTTTCTCACCTCTGCAGGGAATCAAGGAAATTACGGCCTGATCAATGAATACAGTCTAGGAAGTAGGATGGACTAATGTAGAAATTGCTTACAGATGACGACAAACCTGTACATGTAAATATCTTTATCTTCTTCTAACTTTGTCTTGCAGGAGTAACAAAATCGCAAAGCTTCATCAGGCTGAACTGTGGCTAAATCCTCAGAATTTGTGGCCATTTGAGGTGATTTGATCCCCAATTCTTCCTTCTTACCAAAATTTTCCATCTCATTTGCATGACATTCTAAAATGCAGTCACCAAAAATATGAATTGTTTTAGGGTTGGGACCATGAGAAGTTATACAGGTATAGTCCTCAGAAAGTTCTATCTCTCTTTTAGAAAGAGAACCCACGTATCCGTGGCTAGGGCCAATACGTATCGGAACAGTACTTGGTTTAATACCCAAAGAAGCTTCTACTTCTGAACTGGTGCCAATCACCAAGGGTGAACTCATTCTAGTTTTAACTTCGGAACAGAAGTTTTCAGACCTCGAGTTGTGATTATAGGACAAGCTGACAAGTGAAGAAGGCATAGTTGAATCTGAGAAACACAGTGGAGTGTTTTGGAATGGTTCAGATTCTAACAGGACTTCCTTATCATCAAGCACGACTTTTTTGCTATTCAATAGGGAATTGACACGCTTGGCTTGGGAAAGCCGTGAAGCTATGTAGTTTGTTGGTAAAGATTTGGATTTCAAGGAAGAATCAAGTGAACAATGGTGAGGTTTAAAGGAATTAGTGGTATTAGTTTTAATTTGGGATCCAAAAATAATGTTCTGCTTTGGGATATCGAGAACACTTGTTGTATCATCAACAAGTGAATGGACAATGCTGAGGCCAATTTTGCCACAGTGCCACTCCTTTGGAAATCCATTTTTGGACGATGACAAAGCATGTCGACGACTTACTGTGTTCCTAAGGTTTGAAAACACTCCAATATCAAGAGGAGAAGTAGGGCTCCTAAGTGAATCGGAATCTGATGAACCTTTTGTACCAAACCCAACAAAGAAACCAGGAATACTGAAAAGTGAGCTGCTTAAATTCCTCAGGCTCAGCGTATCAGACTGGATTTCAGACTCTGGATCCGAATCAGCCATTAGATTATCATGCATAAGCCTTCCTCATCTGACCTTTTCTGTACATGTTCAGCACAATCTACAAACCTCAGTCCTCTTAGCAGCAAAGAAAACTATTCCGCACTGCAAATTACTTATCTTACAACTAGAACATCAATAACGACCAAAATAATGAGTACAACGCAAAATGCAAAAAATCTTCGCAAGCCAAACAGTAAACTTAAGACCAACGGAAAATAAAAAGGGCAAACAAAAAGCTAACAAACAACTTTCCCTTTCATACAAATCTAAGACAAAATACACATATGGAAGACTCTCTCAAGAACCCAATAAAATTGTTCTTGATGTCTCGTATATTATATATAAACAAGTGACAAACATTAGAATTTTCAACAAAAGATTAGTAAATAGTGAAGAAAGTAATAAAAGCCATAAGCAGCAAATATGAACTATGACAGAACATGAGATAATCAGAAAAATTACTGGTGAAGATGAAAACTTTAAAAACAAATAGAAAAGAGAAAACCCAGTAGAGAAATTTAGGAGCAATGAAATTAGGATCAGTCAAATGATGGTTTCATCAATGTCGGTTGTATCAGATATGTTATGCATGAAAACACACTTGATCGGTTTGATTGCTCCAAAAAATCCGACAGGTCCGACCTTTGAACTTGCATGCGGAAAAAAATAAATAAACAACGGGGAAGAACAGCTAGTACAGGATCATATATATACATATACGTATGTGTGTGTGTGTACAGTGTTTGATTAGCCAGTCCTTCAAATGGGTAAACTAAAGATAAAATTTTTGCAAAAGATTAACACTCGTTCATGCATCAAAATAGAATCCAAAAACATAACTACCCAGTAAAACTCTAAAACCCCAAAAAACCTTGTTCATATCAAGAACCTATTTTCATTATTTAAAATAAAATAAAATAATAATAAAGAGAGAGAGAGAGAGCTGATTTTGAAGCCTCAAAAACCCAGAATCGTATCAGATGAATAAGGATTGGGGAAAAAAATTTAACCCGGAGAACATAGGAAATAAAGAAAGCTCACCTGGGTTCTTCTCTGAGAGCCTTCTAATGCATCGAAGATATTTAAATAAATAAATAAATATTGTGGATTAAAAGGGAAAACTTCTCCACTCTTCACTTCTTTTCTTTCTTTCTTTTCTTTTCTTTTCTCTTTTTTTAATTCATTTGAGTAATCTCTCTCCTGAAATCAGAAATGCATAATAATATCACTTCATCAATCAAATCAAAGTTATGTAAAAGAAACAATGAGGCTTCCGATATACTCCTCTTTCTCTCCTCCTCTCTCTCATAATTATTAGCAAAGCCCATACGTATTTTTCTACTCTTGAAAGCGTATATTTATACGTATATTCTGAGTTCTGAGGTGGAGCAGATATATATAAAAAGACAGTATCTAGTGTGCAAAGCTCCAAGCCTAAAAACCACACTTGCACTGCCATTATTAGGACGGTCCCAGTTCCTTCAAAGTACACTGGTTCGTGGTGGGCCCACCCATTTGCTTTGACGTCTGCTATTTTTACACGTTATTTATTATTATTTTTTTTTCTGGTTCTTCTCTCTCTATCACTAATAAAATTTGTTCCTTTTTTACCCTTCTGAATGAGTCACCACAAAACGACGAAAGGTTCGCATCGTCTACACCCCCTAACGGCGATGCTTTTGCTGCAATGGCTTGAGCCACTTTGATTAACGAGTGAATTTTTTTTTTTTTGACACGATGTTAGATTAGTGACTTGTTTGGTTAAGATTCAGTGGAGAATTCTGTCGTAGAGAAAACGAACACGTAATTTTACTGTGGAAAATAATATAGTTTTGAGTTGGACAGCTTTCATAAAAAGAATGACATGCATAGATAAGGATGATTGATGTTAGCGGTAAGTTTTGAGTTTGATAACGTCTTAAGTTGATACAACAATGATGTATATAAATTCTTTTGACAATATTTAGAAGTGATTGTTTTAAAGTTTATTTTAAATTAAATTGTATTTTTTTATCATAATTTTTATTTTTTTTTGAAAATATTTTTTGTCTTTTCTGAAAAATTACTATTAAAACTTAAAAATCTTAAACTAAACTTATTCACCAAACACTCCTTTAACCTCAGATAACAGATATGATTATGATCAGTGATCTTATTAAATCTTACAATAGGATACTCTTACTATAAAACTTTTTACAATAAAGAAATTTAATATTAAAAAACATTACGATAGGTATACATTTCTAAAAATTTTCTTTTTTTTCTATTTTATTTTTTAAAATTGAGATAAGGAATTGGAAATCAGAAATTTTTTTTAAATTACACAGCAATCACGTTATTTTATTTTAATCTGATAATGATTTACTATTAAAAAACTATTGTATATATTTTTCGCAACAAGAATAACAACTAAAATTTATTAAAATCCTTCAAGTCTTTTGGGATTTTTTCCTACCTTAAAATCAAAGTCAAAAACTCTAAAAAAACTATTATAATCTTGAGGTTCAAGTTCAATCCCCGTAAACAATGACTCATAAGTCATAACCCCTTATTTAATCGGGGAAAAAAAACACTGCTTACCTCAAAAATGAAAGAAAATATTCTATTACATTTCCATATCATGCTAGGAAACATCAATCATATTTAACATTACTCACTAATAAAATGTGGATCCCGTTGTATGAACGTATCAGTGGGACTCATTTCTTTATTAATGTGATGTTGAAAATCAACGATGTTCCCGAATATTTTTCTTCTGGTTTTTAGCACGGTTATCTCCTGAACTTGTTGTCCTTCGACAAGTTACCCCCGATCTCTTAATTTGGGCAATCAACCCTCTATAGTTGCTTAAGTGTTGCAATCAACCCCATTTCACAAACGGCAGTTCAAATGCTCACGGAAATTTACATCTGGGTATTCGAAGGAGCAAAGGTGGGATTTCATTGTCTTCTCCATTAATTCGGAAGGAAAATTTTATGGGTTTTTTGTCTTGCTTAAATATTCGCGTTAAGCCCCAAATTGAGAACCAACGCAAACAAATACAGAGTTTGCATTTTTAAAAACACATGGAAACCAACAAAATGCACACCGAAATTTAATATCTTCAACCCAAGAAAACGCAAACGCATGGAAACCCAATTTCTTCAACCCATAATACCACTACCTTTTCAAGGAAAAAAAAAAAAAAAAAAAAAAAACAGAGCATGTAAAAATATACAGTATTTGGTTTTCAACCTCTTGCCAAAGTTTTGCCAACGTTTCATCGTTGTTTACCATCATCAATCTTTCTCACCGTCATTGCCAACAAGCTCACCCATTGTTCACGCAAAATCGGTCTTCATCCCTGTGTCAATCTAACAGAGCCTTCTTTTCAAGCTTGCTGGAGACGAAAATGGCCAAATGGCCTTTTCAAGGTCCCTTTCGTTAGCTTGAAGCACGTGGCAATCACATGAACATCCAATATAATGCAATGGCCCCTTCAAATACCCAGATGTGAGGCGCACATGTGCTTACATATCCGAGTATGGGTGCACTGCGGGCGATTTATGGCGGTTTGTGAAAATTACAAACCGTAATTATACAAAATTTAAACGGTTTGGGTGGTTTTTTAAGTGAATGATTAGAATGGTTTGTCAAACGGCGTGAGTTTTATATTAAAATTTTCAATATATTATGATTAATTATCAATGTATTTTATATATTGTTTAAAGTAATATTATTTTTAACCAATCTTTTACCCATTACCAAATGAGAGAGTCAAAATAGAAAATAAGGAGGAAAATAAAAACTAAGGGTTAGTTTGGATGATGAGTTTAAACCTTAAGTTTAAACTCAAAATTTTGTCTCTTTTTTTTTTATGTTTTTTATCTTTTCTAAAAAGTCAACAAAAGTTACTATTTAAACTTAAAAATTTCAACTAAAACTCATTCACCAAACACACAATAAAACTTCTTTATTAAATTATAAAGCAAGATTTTCTTTTTTATTTATTTAGATTAAACTACGAAATTAAGTTTTGAGTTATAATAGCTAACAACTACTTCTACTATCATATCCCAAGATTCAAAATACATGTCACGAAAGAATAACAAAACCAAAAAAAAAAAAAAAAAGAAGAGGGAGAGAATTATCCTAAAAGGATAAAAGTATTCACGATAATATACCAACTTTTTTTTGGGAAAAAAAAAAAAAAGAAAAGATATTAACATGTTAATAATAGTTCAATAGCGCAACGATAACTAAATAAATTGGCTTATTAAGTTTTCATGTTAAATTAGTTAATAAATTTTATAGTCTACTACGTTACACATATTGAAAATTAAATTCCAAAATTAATCACAAAAATAAAATAATAAGTGAAAATACTAAAAGAGCAGGATAGTTTGAAATTGTAGTTTCATTTATCAAACCGTAACTGTCCGTTTATCATGAGGGATTCAAACTGCAGTGCCCATTTAAAGTGCAGTTTTGAGGTAAACCTATCATTTGCTGATTAGGCGGTGTGGTATGGGCAGTTTATGCGGTCTACAATTATATTTGTACACCCCTATATCCGTGAGCATTTAATTTGCCATTTGTGAAATGAGGTTGGTTGCAACACTTAAGCAAGTATAGAGGGTTGATTGTCAAAACTAAAAAGATCAACTCTCCGGAGGACAATAAGTTCAGAGGGTAATGATGCTAAATATCCTTTTTCTTCATCTCGTATATGTTCTTTATTAGCCCTTATTTCTCCGGCATTGCAATATTATAACTAATTTATGATTTATGTATTGTCATAATCACATGAAAAAGATTTAGGACTCATTTGAGGCGTCATCTGAAGATGTCAAAACATCATCTAGATTTAAAATCCTAACTCAATATCAAATTTTCTCTCTTTTTTAATTTCAAAAAATTCAAGTTTTAAAAGTTCATAAATTTTTCATTTCAAATCGAAATGAGACGTTTTTAATGTCAAAATACTTGTAACGACGACAAGAACAAGACAATATCCATTTTGTCTATTTTTTTCTGAACACATTTCAAATTTTTGTATTATTTTTGATATCACATATATTTTTTTAAATTTCTCTTTAAACACATATTTTTAACTCAAACTTCAAAACAATGTTACCCTAAAGCCCTTAAGGAAAAAGAAAACGATATCCGAAATTCAATTATTTAGGATTAATTACCCCAAAATCTCCTTTGTCCACGTCGTTTTACTAATGACTTTAAGCTAAACGACGTTAAAATGTTTTTCTCTTTCTTCCGTCAAATTCATGATTTGGCGGGCCCAGTATGGTTCGACATCATAGTGCGATGGTTTATCGTAATCATCCTTCGAACTCACAAACAATACAATTGCCCTTTTGCCCTTTTTGTTCCATTATTTTTTCTTTTAATTTTATTTTAACTCGACCCCTTTTGCGGTTAAGTTTTTGTCGTTTTTCAAATTCTTTTTTCGGACGACATCACCCATACGTGTCGTGTTGATACGCCACCGTGAAACCTTGTCCAATGGAACGGTCCAGGCGGAAGGTTTTCAGATCAAAAGTAGCTGGTGTTCAGTGAATGAGTTTGAGTTAAGATTTTTAAGTTTTAATAGTAATTTTTGTTGACTTTTTAGAATAGACAAAAAAATTTTAGAAGAGACAAAAATTTTTTTAAAAAAATATAAAAATTGAAATAAAAAAATATAATTTAATTTAAAATAAAGATAAAATACCAAACATCACCTAAAATCCTATCGTAGATGAGTTCCGATTATTCAGATGTCAAGGCTCCAGGCCCAGGCCCAAAAACACCAGATCAAACTGGTCGCCAAGCCCAAGATTAGTTTCCATTGGGCCTTAGCCCACAGAAAACCCATTTGACTGCTCCTTGTACGTTAGCAGCCGTCGCCTTTATCCCCAAATTCTGTACACCTCATCGTCTCTTTTTCCCTTCGTTTCTCGCACTTCTCAGGTTTCGCGGAAAGAAGAAAAAGAAATGGATTCCCTTTTCGATTGCCGAGAAAATTTATGGCTTATTTGGAGCTGAGCTTGAGCTGGGATTGAATTGAAGATATTTTGCGGAAATTTTACTAAAAACTTTTCATTGGGGTAAGAACAGTTCTGGAATTGATTTGTTTTGAACTTAAAATTGGGGGTTTTTGCCAAAAAAATCATTTATCTGTTTCTTTTATTGAGTTTTAAGATAGAAATTTCTTGACTTGAAAATTTACTATATGTTTGATTGATGATCTTTCTCGAGTTTCTCTTGATTTGATTTTTCTGACAAAAGTATGTTACTTCGAGAGAAAAGGATTTCTTTTGTGTCTTTGTTGTTTGATTGAAAATAGAAAGGAAGGTTTGTTGAATTTGGATTTGAGGTTTTATTATTATTATTATTATTATTTTGTTTCTGGTCTAATCTCAGATTATTGAATTAAAGATTTCTGATCCTTGTCGATCTAGGTCGCAATGAAATCGATCGTCAGAGGGGAAAATTTTTGAATTGGAGGTGAAATTTACTGGACACTCATGTCTGTTATTCAATGGAAATTGATATTGGGAGTTTGGAACTGGAAAGTAGATTTTTTTTTTTCTTTTCTTTTTTTGTAGGGTTCAGTTTTGAGCTTGTGTGTTGTTGAATTGTGGTCTAAATGGATGACACCGAAGACGATGCGAGGTACCCTCCGAGTTCTTATGGTATAAATCACCAACAGGGTTATGAATCTTCGCTGCGCCAAAAGATGACTGGTATGGGTGGTTCGTATCCGAGACCTGTTGGTAGTCAATATGATGACGAGGACGAGGAAGATGATGATGAAGATGAAGAGTTAGGAGAGGGAGAAGATGACAATGACAATGAAAACGAAAACGAAAACGAAAATGAAAACGAAATCGAAAACGAAAACGAAAACGACAATGGTCAAAGTAATGGCTATCCTGTGGTTCACAAGGATGTTGGTGATGGTGATGATGTTGATGATGATGAGGACGAGGATGATGAGGAGGAAGACGAGGATGTGGTTGAAGATAATGATAAGCGAAAGAATTATAGTGGGAGGAGTGAGGATGCTGATTTGGAGAGACACCCGAAAAAGCGCAAGTTGAAAAGTCTGGTTTCAAGTTACGAGTTTGCTCCTCGCGTTCCTGCTCCATCATCGTCTGCAAAACCAGTTGGCCCATCTCTTAGACAATCATTTGGTGGCAGAAATTCGCTAACGGATTGGACTGAGCGTGAGACTTTTGTTCTGTTAGATTCTTGGGGTGAACGGTTTATCCAGCGTGGGAAGAAGAGTCTTCGGTCTGAAGAGTGGCAAGAAGTCGCGGAGAAAGTATCTGAGGTATCAAAGATCGATAGGACAGATACGCAGTGCCGTAATCGTTTGGATACCTTGAAGAAGAAATACAAAAAGGAGAAGCTCAACTTAACTAGCAAATGGGTTTATTTCAAGAAGATGGATTTGTTGTTGTCATCACCACAACCGCAGCCTGGTCTCTCTTGTGGATTGGACTCGGGGGAGTATGTTTTCATGAATCCTAGAGTTTATTTGAACCGTGCAAACGGAGTGGATGAAATGAGGGATAGCCCTGCAAACTCAGAATCTGCTGAGGGCAATGACGACGATTCCGATGGGCTTCCACCCAAGAAGAGAAAGTCTGGAAGGGACAATGACGACGACGATGAGGGGTCTTCCTTTAGGTTGATTGCTGATTCCATTCATAAATTTAGCGAGATATATGAGAAGATAGAAAATAGTAAAAGACAGCAGATGTTAGAGCTTGAGAAAATGAGGATGGACTTCCATAGAGATTTGGAAACACAGCGGAGGCAGATAATGGAGAGAGCACAGGCGGAGATTGCAAAGATACAGCAGCAAGGCGATGACGAGGAGAATGACGTCTCTGCCGAGAATGCGAGTGGATGATGTATCCAGATCTTTATCATCATTCTCTAGTTTTAATTCAATTAGCTTAATTAGCCGCTAGCCGCAGTTTGTACAATACAATTGGGGTTCTTTTCGTCTCCATCTTATCTTGTGAGGTAATAAAGATTGTTTGAAGCTGTACTTGTATCTAAATCCAATTATGGGTAAGAAACAACCAAACTTGGAGAGTACAATGACCAAATTTATATGGCTTTAACTTCCTGTTCTATTTTGCTGTCTTTTATTCATCAACTTTTTTTTACCCGTCATCAAATTGTTTCACCGTTGTTACCTTTGATTCTCTCTCTTGCCAATTTTTCTCAAACGGAAATTACGAGGCAGTTCCGGCTTTCAAATGGTTGTTCACGACCAAAACTCGTTGGGCGCAATGAAATCTTGCTTTTTTTTTTTTGGTAGTTTATTTATTAAAACATGAGTCTCCTACTTTTGTTACTTTTGTTTTGTCTCTTTTGTATGATATATATATATATATATATATATATATGGCTGAAATGTTTTATTTTTTAACATCCGTTGGACATGAGAGCCCCACCGCGCGGGGTAATCCGGGTGGGGATGTTTTAACACCGCCCTAGTGAAAAACATGAATCCAACTGTGGAGCCAAATCACAATTCGCACACTACCACTAAGACGACCATTGAAGTACAAGCAACAAAAGAAAGCTTTGTTCTTAAAATAAGATGACAACGTTCGCTTACAATGTTGGAGGACGTAAACATCTTCAATACATATAATCAAAACATATCAATGCTATAATACTAATTTTAACACAGAAAGTAATCAAAACATTATAATTGATATTGACTAAATTTTTGTCCGATACATTCGTGTCCTTTTAAATGCTATAATACTATTTTATTCTTTTGTGATGCAAAATCCAACAGAGGATGTGAAATGGTTATTAAAGCTAACAACTGACATTGAAAGCATGCTCTGCCGTTGAAGTGAGAATGTGAAGGAGAGTAAATCTACAACAGCAAAAGAATTCTACATTCTCAATTATCGAGAACTTATTAGAGTTTTAAAATATCAATGCTCTGTTTGGAGAAACATCAGAAGATAATATTTTAAAGATTAGGTTGAAAATATGTATTTGAGAGAGAAATTTTAAAAAAAATTCTATGATATAAAAAATAATACAAAATTTTAAAATATGATATGATAAATCTTATCTTATTCCTCTCATCATTATGAATATTTTAACATATAAACTATCTGATTTGAAATAAAAAAATTAGACTTTTAAAGTTTAAGGGGGTGTTTGGTGTTTGAGTTTGAGTCAAGATTTTTAAGTTTCAATAATAATTTTTATTGGCTTTTTCATAAAAGACAAAACTTTTTCAGAAAAAGATAAAAATGAGTTGAAAACTATAAGTTCAAAATGAGTAACCAAACTCACTCTAAGTTTTTTGAAAATAAAAAAGATAAAAAGTTTGATATAGAATTAAAATTTTAAAATCCACAAATATAGTCCCATCTCTAAAGATAGTATCTCAAACATAGTCCCGTCTCCAAAGATAGTATCTCAAACGGACCCTAAATGTTGAAAACCAAACAGATGTGTCAAAATTTCAACATGAACTTTGCCTCATAATATATTTGCCACAATATTTTTACCATATAAAAAATTTTAAATCAAATGTAACATTGCACTGGAGAACAATTTTTAACAAAATACCAAAATTTACCATTAATATATCACTTTGACAGTGCGTTAAAGATGTTTTTGAATGATGCAATATTGCCATGCTAGGCTCTCGATGGAACCGTTTTAAGGTTTTTACGATTGGCAGCAGATTTGAAACCAAAATTTCCGAGCTAACCATATTAATTCAAACAAAAAACGAAATGGACAAATCTTCAACATTCATAGTTCTAGAAAGAGGGGAAACAAAAAAAATAAATCACAAATATAATGATAGGCCCGTAAGGTACAACACAACAGAAGACGCTTGAAAAGAAAATGTTTCCATCTCCTCCCCCACAACAAAAGAGCAGAAAAAAGGAGATCAAACAGCAACAAATCTCTCTTTAAAACCTCCTATATAAAAAAAAATATAAAAAAAAAAATTCCGGATTCCAGATAACCATTTAAATAGAAGCAAAACCTGGAAGAACCCCCAATATTAAACGGCTTTACATACCGAACAAGTCTGAAATGTCCCCAGCCATATTTCCCACGAGACCTTTACTGTTTGTTTGCCCACCAAAGCGTCTCATGCTCAAACGCAAAAATAAGTTTCACGAGTTTTACATGGGAAACTAATTTCTTTCCCCGCATAAATCAGAAAGAGGGCAGCTGCCCTACTCTACGCGGAAGTTGGACCAGGCTCAGGCTTGTCGGTTTCCATTGGTTCGTTAGAAGCCAGAGGCTCTTCAGCGGATTCAGCAGCTGCATTCTCAGGACTGCTATTGGCATTGTTGGCACTAGCATTAGCATCGCCACCCTGAGGTTGCTGCTCACCGCCCTGAGGAGGAGGGGCCTGCGGTGCCTCTGGAGTAACTGGCTTGGCAGGAGCAGGCTTAGGTTTTGTCATTATTGGCCTACAGAACCTATTGGCAGATGCAGATAAAACATAACAATTTAGACTAGGAAAAATTGAAGCGGCGGCTCACATAAAAAAGTGGTCAAACAAAACAATTTCTTAGCAGGAACAGGAATACTAAGCCAATAAAGTAGAAGAGTAAACACCGCCCAATGTTTAATTATACATATACCCAATTAAGGCCATATGATCAACAAAGTAAAACACAACAGAACTTCCAAAATCTGAAAATGGACAGACAGTAAAGGTACCTGTCAAGTGTTTCTGCCTTCTTCCTTACATCAGCTGACAAGAGCGCTGGAGAAGCATATTTCGGGAGTCCATCCTGCTGTTGCCTTTTCTCTCTCAACCAGGCCTCAGCTTCGACACACTCGTTCAAGACCTGCAAAAGGTAGGGACAAGATAGAGTCGATTGAATACTCATGGGAAGGTGAGAGCAAACGAAAATGAAGTTCAGGAGGTCCATAGTATTACCTTTTGTTTCTCAGACACATCAATATGATCAAATTTGGTATCGTTTGACATTGCTGCTTCTCTGTAACTATTAAAACAGTGAGCAAGTTGATCAATCACAGTTCCTCTCTCTGTGTGCTCCTTGTACCGTTCTTCAATGGGGTCACCTTGCTGCAATTTTAACAGATCACTCAATGTCATGCAATCAAGCAATAAAACTATACCTAAAAAAAAGAAAAAACACACTCCCCACCAGCCACTGTTCGTTCTTTTGCCCTCCATCCTTTTTGTCCGGGGGTAAAGAGCGGGGCATAAACGGGTTTGTGAGCACATAGAAAGATATTACCTTCTTTAGCTCCTCAAGCTTCGCAATGTAAACACCTTTAGTTTCATCCTCGCCATCTTCGTATAACCAGTCCTCTACCTCTTGAAGCTTGGCAATCAATTCTTCCTTCTCCGAAGGGGTGACAAATTCCTCATACCTGTCACTTAGCTGGGAGAGAGACACAAGATACCTGTAAGTTTCACACGACACTAGACTGGGCAGAGCCAGAGGCCAACTACGAAGTGCATGTGAATTGCCATACCTTGTTTCTCATATCATAAACATATGCCTCAACGGCATTCTTCCTGTCTTTAGTCTCTTCCATTACCCGGTCTTGCAAAGCCATTTCAAACTCCTTTTCTACTGCTTTTTGCAGGTCTGCAGGACTCAGACCTCCATAAACTATCTCTGTCACAGGAATATTTGTTTTCTTCACTTTCTTCTTGGGAGCATCAACCTGTACCAAGAATCCAGTGTCAACATAAGCTGAGTTTGCTTGACAAACATAAGCGCCTACTAAATACTAGTTAACAGTTTCCTACCAATAAGATAACAGAAGCAGATAGCGCAAGTGTATAAGGAAATTTAATGTAGATAAATGAATGAAAATGAAAAATTATAAACACCAATTCTCCCATGCAAAGGCCAAATGTAAATGACGTTATCTCTTTATGCTCACTAGTGCAAAGAGAAACAGAAAATATATTCCATGTGCGTCAAAACAGAAAAATGCAATAATGGTACTCATTAGCACATTAATTGGATTCATAAACGATATCAGGGGCAGGATAAAGTCTGAGAAACACACATAAATTATAAAACAAAGTTAACAAACAAAATAAGGAACCCTTGACATGAAAATAACAGTATACCTTGGTATCTGTTTCCATTTGCACAGGCTTGTCTCCTGACTCCGGAACACCATTTTCAGCAGCAGGGGCATCAGTGGGTTCCTTAGCATCTTGCATATTCACGTCAGCATCAGTGGAACTAGGAGTAGCATCACTGGAAGCTTCATCCGTCTCCATCTTATTAGCTTCCTTAGGTGGCTCCTTCGAGACTGGAACTTCAACCTCTTCCTCCTCCAAAAGCTGAGACAAGTCCCAAAGTACATGTATCAAGTTTAAATTCAAAACCACTATCCACTTCAGTGCTATTATTAGAACAAGAATATACTTCGACAACTTACCGTTGCTGACTCAACAGAGACGATCCCATGAAAGTTCAAGCGAACCTTGACCTTCAGCTTTGAACGCTCACTTTTTGGAGATTGGAATGGACCAATCTGCACAAGCATATAGCATTATACGTCAATATTTTCAAAAGAGCAAATCTTCTGTACATTAACCAAGGTGACTCGGAAGTCAGAACAGGAGAGCATAAAATTTTGGTAATAATAGTTGGACAACCTACCGTGTAAGTGCTGATCTTTGCAGGCACCTGCAATTCACAGGTATCAGCGTACTGTACATCCACTGAGAATGTACCTGATCGATAAAATGTAAGCGCCTTGATACTTGGTATCGGATTTCCCTTGGGGAAAACAATTGTACTCTGTTGGTTTTCAGCTCCTCCATTCTGCGCATCTGGAGCAGAGCCTTTCCAGGACAAAGCAATCGAGAACGGGAAATACTCGTTCACCTACAGATTAAAAAATGAAATATTGCACATCGCAAATTAGATAATTAAAGGAATAAAGGGGCAAGGACATTACAACTTAAATCACGTATAGAGTTTCAACTTAAATCACGTATAGAGTTTAAGTAATAATTAACTGCAAACATCATGCATTCAAATGATGGAAACGACTATAACTTACGGCAAAGCAAACAAGCTGATGAGTACAGCACAATATTTAGAAACTATAGTGATCGGGAAGGAAATATACCTGAAACTCCCGAACTTTGAAAGTTGGACTTAGAATTGCACATTCCAAGGCACAACCCCTCGCTACACACTCGCTTGCATTCATTGTGCGCCTGGGCTCCTTCTTGAAGAACTCTGTCAAAATTTTGACTATAGAAGGGATACGAGAGGCTGATCCAACTACCTCAACCATATGAACATTCTCTACCGTAAGGCCGGCTTCAGCAAGTGCCTTCTCCAAAGGTTTTTTCACACGCTCCAAAATGGGCAAACTAATTTGTTCAAATTCCTCCCGCTTTATGAAGCCGCGGACATCCTTATCGTCCATTAAGCACTCTATATTCAAAGGCGCCTCAGGATTAGCACTGAGCATCTTCTTCAGCTTCTCACAGGCTGCCCGCAGCCTCAGGGAAGCCCTCGCATTCTGGGAAACATCAATCTTGTACTCTTCCTTGAATTTTGCAGCAAAGTGCTGGAACAGTGCTTCGTCAAAGTCTCTACCACCCAAGGACCGATCGAACGCATGAGACAATACTTTCAGCTGTCCCTTCTTAAATCCAGCAATGCACACTTGCATACTTCCATGTCCAACATCGACAAAAGCAACATTCAATTGGTCATTTTCTGGTAAATCCGTCTTATAGATACCATAGGCCAGGGCAGTTGCTGTAGTTTCATGAAACAAGCGAAGGGGATGCAAACCCGCAATTGTGGCCGCATCCAAAACAGCCCTTCTCTGAAGATCAGTGAAGTAAACTGGAATACCAATACAGCAATCAACAACCGCTGTATTCAGATTCTTTTCAGCTATGCTTTTTAGATCTGAAAACACCATTCCCAGAACTTGGGTCGGTGTAAAGGTCCTTTGTTCTCCCAGATAACGGGAATGAATCAAAGGGTAGCCATCAGGCCCTTCTGTAACAGTAAAAGGAAATGTCTTGAGATCCCTTTGTAACTCGGGATCGGAAAACTGTCGACCAATGAGCCTCTTTATCTGCGATATCGAATTCTTCGGGTTCATCATCGTTGAGGCGGCTCCCGCTGTCCCAATGAAACGCTGCTTATCACCAAAGCATACAACAGCAGGAGTTTCACGCTTGGACTCATCGTTGAGCACTACGTCAATCCCCCTCTGCCTTGCAACGGCTACAATGCAGCTCTCATTTCCGAGATCGAAACCAACCACGCTCATCCTTGCTAAACTTTAAACTCAGTTTGATCTGTAAACTAACAAAAAATCAATACACATCATCCAAAACTGGCCTTCTATCCAAACCAGCTACCAATTTAAGGGAACAAGACACGAATCAAATCAGACCCAGCTTCGATTTTAAAAACAAGACCAAATGTATCAAAAAACAGCCGGATTTAAGATTATATGAGAGGCAATCAAACACAGAGTCCAAATCAATCCCACATCAAAAACAGAAAGAAAAAAGTAGAAAGTAAAAATATAGCCAGAAAAAGCACACAAATTTATTTCTCCAAATACATAATCACAGCTACAAGCTAACATGAAACGTGATCGCACAATTAAAAAAAAAAAAAAAAAACCCGCATTGCTCTCTCTCGCGAACAAAAACTAGACCATCCAAACACACGAAATCACCATAAAAAGCAGCTCATAAATGCGAAGAAAAAGCAAAACAACAAAACTGGAATCGGAAAAAGAGAAAATCGGAATCGGAAATGAATTTAACAGTAACGAAAGCAAATCGCCGCCAAAACGCCAGAAACCACTGAGAGAAAATCCCAGATCTAAGAAGAGAGATCTGAATCTGAAGCAGAGGCTAGGGTTTGGGACCGTACCTTCAGACCGATCGACGCAGACACTGAGGTCAGGGCTCAAGAGGGAGAAAGAGAGAAGCAGGAGAGAGAAAGAGAGAGAGAGGGTTGGGGGGTTTTCTGGAACTCTCTACGAAAGGCTTTTTTAAGAGAAACAACAGACGGACAAGGAGAAGGAGGGGGTGGGGGTGGTGGTCTTTAATTAGGGCCAAGCAGAGAGAGAGAGAGAGAGAGAGAACGCACCAAGCGAGAGAGATTTGTGTGGAATTTTCTATTTTTTATTTTGATTTATTTTATTTAATTTTTGGAAAAAGTAAAATATTTAAAATGTGGTGTTGTTGTTGATTTTTGAAGAGTAGGGTGTGGGGAAGAGAACAGGGGAGGTCAAAGTGTCCTAGAGCCGTCTAAGGGGATACCAGTCTACTTCTAGAAAGATCTTCAAAGAACATGAATTTTTGAGGAATTTTTTATTTTTTTATTTTTATACAATTTAGTTTCCTTATTATGATGGGCCTGAGCTATGGGCTCCATTCTAACGCTTTGTTGGTGCAAAATGGATGTGGGCCATCCTATACATGTTTCTTTTTTTTTTTTTTTTTTTTTGCTAAAGACAAGTTTTCCTTTTTAAAGCCTATGAATGAGAAATTAAAAATAACGTCACTTAAAAAAGTGTCACTAATTAGGAACAAAATAATTCTTCTGATTGGCTGTGAATTTTAAAGCCTAAAAGCCTTATTTAGTTAGAGAGATGGAGAGTGGAAAGTAATGTTAAAGATGAAGAGTATTATAAAAACATTTATGTTAAGATGAATGAAAAGTTAAAAGATGGATTATAGTTATTTTTTTTAATTACTATTTTTTTTTTCCGGTTGTATAATTTGTTAATAGTTGTTTTGGTGTTTTAAACTTAAAATGTGATATTAAGATAATATGATTAGATTGGCATGGAGGACTCGCTTCCACATCTCTTTTATCCCTTTTCTTTTCCTTCCACCCAAATTGTGGACTTGTCCTCTACCTCCACCTCTCTCCCTCCCTCTGTATCTCATTCCATTCAATCACACTTTGAGCCTATGTTTGAAAAGCTTTCTTTCAAAAAGATTCTAATGCTTCCGTTTAGATGTAAAGTTTAAACTTATGGCCCGTTTGGTGAATGAGTTTGAGTTGAAAATTTTAAGTTTGAATAGTAATTTTTGTTGACTTTTTAGAAAAGACAAAAAACTTTTTAAAGAAAAGATAAAAAACTTTTGAGGAAAAAGATAAAAATTTGAGAGTGTGTTTGGTTGGTTAGTTTGAGTTGAAATTTTTAGTTGTAATAGTAAATTTTTTTGAATTTTCAGAAAAGACAAAAAACTTTTTGAGAAAAAGACAAAAACTTTTTGGAAAAAAGACAAAAAAAAGTACGGTTAAAGTTGAAATGAACCAATGAGCCAAACAAACCCTGAGTTTAAATTTTAAGTTTAAACCTTAAGTCCAAACGGAGCTTTAAGGTTTAAACTCAAATTTTTGTCTTTTTCTGAAAAAGTTTTTTGTCTTTTCTAAAAAGTCAATCAAAGTTACTATTCAAATTTAAAAATTTCAATTCAAACTCATTCACCAAACGGACCATAAAATAATTAAATTCAAACTAATATTTTCAAAGCTTTCTTCAAAGTTCGTACCATATTTATATTTTATCTCGAATTAAACATTAATTTAAAAAGATTCTCCATTTATATTTGGAACTTTCTAAAACATAAATTTTCAAGCTTATGTTAGAAGCACGTAAAATTTCTAGCTTCTGCTCTTGGGTTGGTAACGAAAGCTGCTTTTAGGGGGTGTTTGGTGAATGAGTTTAGTTTAAGATTTTTAAGTTTCAATAGTAATTTTTTAGAAAAGAAAAAAAAATTTTTCAGAAAAGACAAAAAACTTTTTCAGAAAAAGACAAAAATCATGATGAAAAAAATATAATTTAATTTAAAATAAACTTTAAAACAAATACCCTTTAGCAAAATAAAAGAAGATAAGGAGGGAGAAAGAAGGAGAAATTTGGCAAATAGTTGAGTGGAAATAAAGAAAATTTTGAGAAGAGGCAAGAGATTGCGTAATTTCTACAATGAAATAAGATCAATACAAAATAAGTGATTTTATTTGACTATTAAGCCAAAAAAAAGAATTTTTTATTAGACAAGTCGGTAAATAAAAACAAGTAAGTCAGCATGACATAAATCCAAATAACAAAAGAAACTATGAAAAGTTGTGATATCCAATGAACTATACAAAATTGTGCCGTCCAATATTCTCCCTTATGAATAGTTTTTTCTTGACCAATAAATTCTTGCTCTAAATTATTTTATCTTCTTAGAATTGTTAGATGTCCATTAGTTTTTTGAACCTTTAAAATCAATCTGAGCTAAAATATTTTTTTTAATGGGATTTATAGGTAAATAGTATTTTTTAATAAGTTCTTAAATAAATGGCTAAAGTTTTTAAAAACTATCTTGCATATAGTTCATGTCGGTTGAAGATGAAAATTTTAAGTTAGAGTTGGTTTACTTTTCAAAAACTAGTTATAAATTTTGTTGACTTTTCAAAAAAAGATAAAAAATAATATGAAAAGTGTAATTTAGTTTGAGTTAAACTTAAAAGTCAAACAAAACCTTAATTAAAAGGTTATTTTTTTAAATGATTAATCAATTTTCTTAAATGATATTAATCGATACTATTAGTCAATTATTAATTTTCAAAATCAATTACTATTTGACCATCAGTAATGTGCTAATTGACAAAATCTAAAAAATAATAAATAGTCATTTCTTAAATAAAAAAAATTAGATTATTTATTAGATCACATGTGACTAAAAAAAAACTATCAAACCTGATTTTCCTTTTCTAATTCGTCAAAAACGTATCAAATCGGTGATTGCAATTTGATGGGTTCGAAAGGAGACTCTTTCCGTCCACTTTCCTCTTATTTGTCATTTTTTCTGCCAACCAAGTAAATGGATCGACCCACTTCTTCATCCGCTCCATCACTCCAGTCGAGGACACTCTTCCATAAAGCGATAAATATGGGGCAGACGTGAGTTAGCCAGCACGTATGAATAGACGGGACGGTCGAGGATGTGGACCCGTCCATATTGTCATTTTTCATTTAGATATTTTAAATTCCATATAAAGTAGCAACTTTTCTACAAAATATGCTGGTTGGACTAGCTTGACTTGTGCTCGCATGGCTACAGAAGTGGGTTTGTAGTAAATAATATTTTTTATATAGCATTTAAAATTTATAACATATTTTTTAAAAGATTATAAATTATAATATATATTAATTAAAAAAATCATATTAATTATACACATGTCATAATATTATAGAAAATAAATTAAACATGAACTTGATAAAAGGACATATGAATTAAATCTTATAAAAATATTTAGGTATTTTTTTTGTGTATGTCTAAATAAAAGCTTGCATTTAAAGTAAGGTTTAGAATGCAATTTTTAAATTAAATTTAATTAAATATTAAAAAATTAATTATAATTTTTATTAATTATTTTACGGAAAGATTAAGGATCCGTTTGCCTCATCATTTCATTTCAACTCAAACTGTACTAAAAACTATTTCTCAGTTTTTTATCTTTTCTGAAAATTCAAAAAAAATTACTATTATAATTAAAATATTTCAACTCAAACTGACGAACCAAACGGACCCTAAAATTAAGATAAAAACTTTTAGGCTTGAAACCAAACGGATGCTGGAAGCTGCCAAGGAGGGAAAAAAAACACGTGACATGAAACCCCTAAAAAACGACATGTCGTTATCTTCCAACTCCACAGAAACTCGGAAGGCGAAGCAGGGTTGAAAAATAACAATAATAATAAAATAACACCTTCCATGGCGGGAAAATAAAAAGCTATATATAATATGAGCCGCCAGATTTCTTAGGGTTTGTAATCGACTAACAAACGTTCAGATTTTTTTCTCGGAAAAACTTTTCCCGCATTTTCTATCGCAGTTGAGGCGATACCGGAGGAGATGCCGACGTACAGGATCAGGGGCGTCGATGTCGATTTTCCATTCGAGGCCTACGATTGCCAGCTCGTTTACATGGAAAAAGTCATTCAATCTCTCCAAGATGTAAGCTTTCGTAACGCATCGCCGTTCTCATAGTCGGTACATTTCGCGTACCCGATTCTGATTAAATCTTCTTCTCGATTGTGATAATCTTCTTTCCACTGATTCTCGGTTTCGATGATGAGTTTCCCGAGAAAGTGCTTTTTTTGTGAAATTCCTTTTTGTGAAATCAGAAAAAATGTTGTAGAATTACATTTTCGTGTAATGATATCCGATTCTGGTGATATTTGGGGGGGTTTTTTTTTTTGGGTCAATTGTGAGAATTATCATTATCGAACAATCTGATTTAATTAAGTTAAAAAAAAAAAAAAAGAAGTAATTTCATTTTGTTGTTCTGGTGTATGTCCTTTGAAAATGTAATCTGAAATATATATTTATATATTAATGTGACAGAGATGTAATGCACTTCTGGAGAGTCCCACGGGCACTGGGAAAACGCTGTGTCTTCTCTGTGCCACGTTGGCTTGGAGGAAGAGTTTGGGCAATTTCTCAACTGGCGTTAGCGTGAGCAGTAGTCAGAACGATTCGGCATCGCAATCCGTGACCTCAAAGCTTCCCACCATTGTGTATACATCGCGGACTCACAGTCAGATTCGGCAAGTAATTCAAGAGTTGAAGAGAACTTCTTATAGGTTAGTCATAGGAGGACTGTAGAGCTAAAACCTTATCAATGTTGGTGACATAACAATTATGAATGTGTATCATGACGTTTTTCCCTCTAACATATTCATGACGCAAGTAAATGGCATCATCATAATGTTGCTATTTTACTCGTTTTTGTTTATTTTTTTTAGCATTTATGATTATTTGTTATAGTGCCATTGCTTGTTCTGGGAGACGTGGCTGTGGACTTGAGCTACGGAGAGTTACAGATTGTATATGGTACAATAATTTACTATTGTGCACAGAATAACTCATTTAAAACTTATCTTGATGGATTAGTTGTTATTTTCCAACTGTTTGTATGAATCACAATGGTGAATGTTGCGATTCTGACACTCTTCAGAGATGCTTTGGTCCGGAGTTTTAGCGGAAACTCCGTAGTGCTAGGAAATTCTAAGAGCTGGGCATTGTTTATTTTTCTTCTGAATTAGTGTTTGTGGTTTGGGCGTTCTTGTTTTTCTCTTGAACCCGTGCTTGTGCTGCTTTTTTGATGTTTTGAAATATGTGGAAGCTCAACTTGATGGACTTTTGCAAATACACAGGCCCAAAATGGTAGTTTTAGGGTCTCGAGAGCAGTTATGCATTCATGAGAAAGTTAGTTTACTCCATGGGAAGGCACAATCAAATGCCTGCGTCATGCTTCGCAGAAACCGTGATCAGAAGGAAAATCAAGGAAAGCATGAAAAACCTCGTTGCGCTCATTATTATCGTGTTGCTGGTATTTCCATTGAACTTTGTGATTGTGGTTGTGACTGCTCTGTGTTTCTAATGTCAATATGAACCATAGTTTATGCATTGCATTCTTCTATTATAGTTTTTTATTTTTATTTTGATTATAATTATATTGTAGATTACTTGAAGAGCAATCCTCACCTTGGAGACGAGCCTGTAGATATCGAAGATTTGGTCAATATTGGAAAATCATCTGGGCCGTAGGTTCTCTTTAAGAGTTTTCGGTTTTTCTTTTATGTGTAGTTTGCTTTGTGAACTTTATCCCTCTTTTCAATATCAATACAAGCAATTGCTACTATTGGGATCGAGTTTGTGGCTTTTTAACTCATATCAAATTGCATTTTCCCCCCTTTTTTTTACAGATGCCCTTATTATATGTCACGAGAGATCCATAAGGTTGTCGATATATTATTTGCACCTTATAATTATCTCATTGATCATGGGTATAGAAAGTCTCTAAAACTGAATTTCAAGAACAGTATACTCATATTTGACGAAGCTCACAACCTGGTAAGTAAGAAATTATTCCTGATGAAGGGTAATTTGATATGCCGTTTAAAATCTGAGACAGATATATAGATATTGGTTTCTCTCACTACTAATGTAACTTAAATATAATGCAGGAAAGTCTATGTGCTGATGCAGCTTCGTTTGACTTGCCTTCTTGGCTTCTCACAGCTTGCATTACTGAGGCAAAAAATTGCATTGATATTTCTGTAACAAGAAGGGAAATATCCGATGACAAGTCAAATAATCCAGATAACTATGCAATTCTTAGAGGTAATCAGCCCTGTGCACATGGGTCGTCCTTATTCCGTACTGCCAGTTTAGGGTGCATTTGCTTTTGTTTCACTCTTTTTCTAGCAATTATTTCTTTCATTTTTAGCCAACTTTAAAAGAACATGTTGTAGTTTGTTAACAATGCATATCATGCAGCTCTTCTTCTGAAGCTTGAGAAGCGGATTGCTGAAGTGCCTATTGGATCCAAGGAATTAGGATTCTCCAAACCTGGGCCTTACATTTATGAATTGCTTGCTGATTTAAATATCACTCATTCAACTTCCTCGAAGCTTGCTAATATAATTGATGATGCTACTAAACTTCTGGAAGAAGATAACCAGCAAAAAGGGAAAAGCACCATCTGCCGGCTGGAAAGCATTAGCAACATGCTTAATATAATTTTCAGACAGGACACTTCTCATGCGAAATACTATCGTGTAAGTTCCAAATGTTAACTTGGTAGTCGTCAATAGGTTGCATTTTCTTTCTTGTTGTGATTTTATGTGAGCATGGTGTAACAGAGTGCATATATATTTCTATTTGATAACGGAGCTATATAACGAACCAATCATCTGAATCTGGAAATCCTTTTGGTTTATATCAGGTTCATGTGCAGGAAGTTGAAGCAAGTGCATCAGATGGTTTAAGAGGTAACTTCGAGACCTCTCGCGCTGATAAATAAGTTCTCTATTTATGTTTTCTGCAGCAAGTATTTTGTATTCTCATAACACACAAATCCATAAAAATTAGGTAGAAAGGAAGCGCCTTGTATCCCCGTTTTAAGCTCCTACTCAGCCAAAGTGACCATTAAGTGCATGAACTTCCACTTATTTTATCTCTGTTTAATATTATTGTTATATTTATAAAAAATATAGAAATGAGTTGGCAGCTGTGTATGCTGCTGATGCTTAAATTTTGCTCGAAATGAATTAATTAGTTTGTTGGTCTAGATTTGGCTTTTCAAGTCTTGTATCGGAATCTTAATTTAGCTTTTTATCAAATTGATATATGGCAGTTCAAGCAGCTCGACTCTATCACAGCTAATATTTGTACGCGTTATGTGATTTTATACATACCTTTTGTTATAGGGACATTCAGCCTTCAAGTATCTTTTCTCCCTCTTTTTTCCAGGTAAAGCAACATCTAGGACACTTAGCTGGTGGTGTTTTAATCCAGGAATTGCGCTGGAGGAATTCCCCAAGATGGATGTGGGTTCTATAATATTGACATCTGGCACATTATCTCCTATGGATTCATTTGCTCAGGAACTAAAACTGTAAGCAAGTGTTCTGCGTTTTACTTACTATTTGATTCTGGTGTGACTGACATAACAACTAATGGAAAATGTTTTGTTGATTGTCTCAGGGCCTTTCCAATCCGGCTGGAGAACCCTCACGTTATAACCTCTAATCAGATATGGGCTGGAGTTGTACCATCTGGTCCTTCAAGTTACTCTTTCAACTCCTCTTATCGGAGTCGGGATTCTCTTGGATACAAGCAAGAGCTTGGTAATGCTATAGGTACGTGATACTTAATTGAGCAATAAAATATTCTAGTAGTTCCTATTAGATGTCCCTCGTTTGGAAACTAAAAATTTCATAGAGGGTACCAGTTTCTTTCTTACCACCATTGAGAGTTATTCACATATGTTTCTGATGAAGGGTAGAAATAACTCTACTTTTGTTGTTGTGTTGATACATCAATAGGCACTGAAATTTAAGCTCCTGTTTGTAACTTTGTTAAAAGATGTTGGTAAATTTGATAACAGAAGAATCTTAGCCATTAATGCGTTGATTCAATTCAAAGAACCTAATCAATAGCCTGGTTATTACCGATGATCATTTGAGGAGCTTTTTTCTTACTAGAATTTCTATGTTCCAGTAAATTTTGCTCGAATAGTACCCGATGGGCTACTTGTATTCTTTCCGTCTTACTACCTTCTGGACCAATGTATTGCTTGCTGGAAGACAACGGTAAGGACCTAAAATCCACCAATGGAGGGATCAAATCTGTTTCCATTATTTTCATAACAATTTTATTTTTGGTTCCAATTTACGCAGAATCAAGCCAATTCAGCAACAATATGGGAAAGAATATCGAAGCATAAGAAACCCGTTGTGGAGCCTAGACAATCTTCTTTGTTTTATTTGTCGATTGAGGTTACTTACATACCTTCCAATCAGCGTGCTTCAACATATATACATATACATGTCTATGAGCATATTCTTCCTCTACTTAGATGGTCCATTTGATGCTTTACTCTTCCCCCTCTTTTGTCAGGATTACATGGCTAAGCTGAAGGACACCTCATCCACTGGTGCAGTATTTTTTGCTGTATGCCGTGGTAAGGTATGTGGTACCCTTGGCTAGTAGAGTACACTTTATGTTCCCAGTAATAATTACTGATTAGTGAATCCATGTGATGAATTTTGTTAAAAGCTTGAAAACGGGATCTAATATACAATCCTTTAGCAATGCGTGCCTTAGAAACATGTCTCTAGGCAGACTGATTCTTACAGCAGGGCAAATCTGTGTCGTAAAGTTGACAAAATTACCTTCTCTACCGGGAAAAAGGGAAATGTTTTTGCTTATTTTCATGCTAACTTGCCTGATATTGCAAATGTGTTGGTGATAATTCTGGAATCTTCCTGGGCCGTTCAAGTCTAGCATTGATAGAGTTGCCATTGTTAATAACACTGTCCATACCGTCTGAATCCAGGATATTCCCCCAGTTACCACAATTGTCATGCATTTTTTGTTGCTGGATCCTAGTTTTGGAAATTGGTTATTTTCTTGGCTTACGCTTCACTGTTCAATGTAAATGAGTGCATTTAGTGCTTATCAACGCCTTAAAATCTTTATTCACTTTTCTTCTTCATCCCGTTGGGTGCCCTTCTGAATTAAAGCTCGTATGTTCTGGTTGTTGCAATTTGTCAGGTAAGTGAAGGACTAGATTTTGCCGATCATGCTGGAAGAGCTGTAGTCATCACGGGAATGCCTTTTGCCACAATGACGGACCCAAAGGTGCAACCTTCTTTTTGTCTGCTTTTTCCAATTTTTTTTTTCTTGAATTTACAAATTTCTCCATCATTAGAGGTCCTGCATCTAGTTTTCCTTTACTGTGAAAAATTGCTCTTCATAGATCCACGGCCATGTACTTGTACTTCTGGTTGATCTTATATGATGGGAAAAAAACACAGGTTCGTTTGAAGCGCGAGTACTTGGATGAACAAACACATTTCCAAAGAGAAGCATGCAAGGTATTTTCAGGATTGCTTTCCGTGGACGCCATTCAAACTTTTGGATATTTTTACTAATAACTAATCACGACCTTTCTTACAACAAGTTTTGTTATTTTAATCAAATGCTAAAGTCAAACGCTCTTGCCGGAGAAGACTGGTACAGTCAGCAAGCATCACGAGCGGTGAATCAGGCTGTTGGACGTGTAATCCGTCATCGCCATGACTATGGAGCTATTATCTTTTGTGATGAGAGGTTTAATCCTGCTTCATGGCTTGGTTATTTTGCTAATTCTTTCTAATATAATAGTTCGATCTTACCTCAAAATACATTCCTGTACACCCAGGTTTTCGCATTCAAATCGTCAGTCTCAAATCTCTCTATGGATACAGCCTCATCTCAAGGTGCCTTTCTATTTGGAAATAACCTTTTCATCTTTTAAATAAGTACTGACCTGTTTTCTGTTTCTCTAGTGCTACTCAAAATTCGGGGATGTAGTTCTCACATTGACCCGTTTCTTTCGAGACGGAAGAGATCGGGGTCCTACAAAGCTGAAGTTACTAGAAAGTGAAAAACCAGGTAAGAGCCGTCAAATTGCTTAGAGTTTTATCACATGATTCACTTCTCTCTTTTGGGGGGGGGGGGGGGGTGAAGAATGGACAACTGTTTTTTGGCCTAGAATACTACGATTTTTTTGCATTTAAATGGTCATTATTCCCGACATAATGATCTTCATCTGTACCTTGCAGTAGATCCGATTTCTACTACCAAATCAGCAATGGTTGGTCAGGTCAATGAAGCCCCCTTGGATGATACACCTTCTCTTTTTGGTTCATCAATGTCAGGTGACGGTAGGTTCTCTCTCTCTCTCTCTTTCTCCAAGTTTATTTTTCATCCTTTTAAAGTAATATGGTCAGAAGTTTTTTGTGGGGTCCAACTTTGTTCTAAAAATTTATGTGATGATTGCGAGTTCATCAATGGCCATGTTTTAATAATTGAAATGTTGGCTATAGGTGGTTTGCGACATTCATTTTTACTTTATTAAGTTATCTTCTGATGGCTTTTTCCCCTTCCATTTTTTGTACAACTAATAGGAAAGGCAAGTGAGGTGAAAGTGGAGCTGTCTCGATACAAATTTAATTTAGAGAAGCTTCAGCACTCGGTACATCTCTTTATCTTTTTCTTTGCATAGCTCTCATGATTTGCAAAACTATTTCAGGCATTTTACTATGATCTAGTTCCTGTTTGTTACTTGCAGACAACATCAGCGGGTTTAATATTGGAGAAAGTTCAAGCTGCTAATCGCTCATCGCTTACTTGCAACAAGGATCGGTCTGTAACATCAACGTCTTCAAATGAACTACAGGGCAAGGAGAAAAAGTTGCTCATTTCTGCTGGGAAAGGTTTACAGAATCGAAGTAGTATAATCACTGATTCTCCTGGTATTTCAATATTAGATGAAGAATCCTTTAAAGCGCTATTGACTCCTTGTCTTTCCAAGAAGCGTAAAGTTGTTGGCACAAAGCATGGAGAGACGCGCCATGAAGAAAATTTCAAGGACCATTCATATCGTTTGAGAAATTGTGAATCGAATGACCTTTCTTCATCTCACAATTCTCTTGAATGTGAGAGCAGATGCGATTCAGAGAGTGGAAGTGTGCAAAGGGCCCAAGTTGGTGCTCCCCAGCTTAGTGAAGACAGTAGGACTAGTAATAATAATAAAAAGACGGATGGTAAGGTTGTTGGTCAGAAAGACAACGTGCCTTCTGGTAATGAAGAAACAAGAGGATCCGACTTCCTTATTCAGGTGAGATGTTTTAGCATTATGTATGTCACATATTTACTTTAAGTCGATATAACCATTAAAAAAAAGAAAAAGAAAGAGCAACAATTCTAGACAACTATAAACACGTATGTGCATATGACAAAGAAAGCCAGATTACTGCAAAAGTGCTACTCCGTGAATTCATGTAATAACTATATTATGATTGTCCAAAAAATGTGAGAGATGGAGTTGGTTTCTCTAAAATAGCAAAAAATGTGTTCGGCACCAACATATTACACTATGAGAATTCTACATATTATTTGCCGCAAGATTAGGTAAAGTTTTAGATTATCTGAGAATTCTGTACATTATTATCTCTGAGAAAAGTTAAAAGTCCAAGAAAATAGAAGTTTCGGTACTTATGTTATTATCTTTATGATATAATCTATTTTCCTGTTTATCTTGCCGTCTAAGATTCAAGGTTTTAGATGTTTTACTGTATGCCTTACAGGTTGAAGAGAAACTCAGTGCTTCTGAATATAAAGAATTTGTGAATTTGATGAAAGCGCTTAAATCAAAAGCAATGAAGATAAATGAAGTTTTGGACTCTATTTCCAGATTATTTTCTGGACCTGAGAGGTTCTCTCTTTTCAAAAGGTATGGTCTTCATTATTTCTTGATTGATTTGAGATAAGCTAGTTCTTTCCACATTCCCGAGCTCATGTTTTTGGTTCAGTTCTGCATTTTTCAAGCTGCTCTAATTGACTTTCGATCACTGAAATGGCTGCCGAACAATAAAAGCAAAAGTTGTTACATTTTGCAGATTCCATTAGTTTGATTCTGACTTTGACATTCTTCTGTTTTGAGACTTTCTCTCTCTATCTAATTTTCTTTGGCCGCTGTCAGCAGGTTCAAGGATTTTATCCCTGCTAAGTATCATTCTATCTATGACCGGTATCTTCGAACAAACAACAGCACGAGCAATGGCCGGGGGGTTAAGGAGGAGCTCTAGACAAGTTAGTCTCTATTTGTTACACACAAACACACATACGTGCACTTCGCAGTTTTATTGTAAATGATTTGATTTGTTTGCTTAGACTAGAATCAGGATTTTTTTCTTCTTTCTTTATTTCTAAAACAAAAAAGTTAAAGATACATATACCGCGTAAGAAGTACGGCACACCAATGTAAGGCTGTAAAATATCGAATCACAATTTTTGGCATTAGTTGTTCATCGATGTTATGCCTTGATGATATAATCGGCAATGCTCACTTGATGTACAAAAAGATTGAAATCGAATTGTTTGTACACATCATCAAATTTCCACCGATGTGGTTGTCATTTGTCATGCAGCAAGAGGGACACTGATAGATAGCCACACACAATCTCTGTTCTTAGCAAAAGAAACCTGTTTGGCGCGGGAATCAAATTGTGCAAGTGCTTTGCACGGGAAAAAAAAGCGTAAGTAATTGTACCATTAATCGGGTAATTCAGTTATGTTGCGAAATATATAGCGGTATAATGGTATTTATTTCAACTTTCTGACTCGCAGGGCTCTGTTGGTCTTACCTTGGTCTTGAAGCTGATTTTTGTAAACTAGCATTCTTGAGAGCCAGAGGTAAGGTACATCATATTTGCAGCGGCTAGATATGAAGTCATCACTTATCATGAGCCAGCAAATGCTCATATTTAACTTGTGCAAAAGAAAAGTAGTACTTGAAATTTTACTTTGGGATCCGCATGGAAATCATATAGTCAACAGAATCCGGTTCGGAATAAATCAAAAGTTTTGGAATGTCATACTTGTAACATCATGCTTATGACTACAACAAGGTTTTACAGGTCGTGATTTTGTAACTATAGTGGTTCAGATGACTTGATAATCTTTTTCTTTTCTTTTACTAATTATTAACTGTAAAAGAGCCAATGGTTCTTCAACAGTGACTTTTGGTCACGGGCTGCCATGTCACCCGTTACGTGGCGGTCCAGCCACTGCCACATTTTTTTTGTCTTGTCTTGTCTTGTTGCGTGAAGCACGTATTATGCAATTAGTGAAATGAAATGTTCAAACCTTGAGGTGTTGATGATATTACTTTGTGGGAGTGTTTTTTGTCAAAGTCTCAACAATGACATCATTCATGTAAAAGAATAACTGATATTTTCCTTTTTTTTTTTTTTTTTTCTTTTTTCTTTTTTGGGATAACGTACTGCTAAATAATTTGCTTAAGCTTTTTCATTTTTGCTAGCAATATGTTGACTTTAGAAATAAAATAACTTAAAGAAAGCAAATCTGCGGCATGAGTTTTCATTTTTATTTTTTATTTATGTATTTGGTTAAGCTTTGCTAAGATCTAAAAGAACCGACATATAAAACAAAAACAGCCATTTTCACGTAACAAACAAACAAAAACTAACCTGCTTGGCTTCTACAAAGAGCGAAACCTCATTTTAAATCAAACAGGCTTTAGGCATGCGTTTTCTTTCCTCTTTGGATATTTATTCTTATCGCATACTTGACCATTGATTAAGTGCTGAAAATTTTTAACAATCTCAAGGTAGTTAATTTCCTTGCTAAGAGGGCAGTTTCCCAAAGCCCAATTTTCTTTATTCCAAGCTTGCTTGTTTCTAAATCTTGGTCACGTGGTTACTTCTAGCTATTTTCCCCCACTTTTCCGTTATGATTGTTGGTTGAGAACGACCGGCTATAACTATTTTTTTAAGCATGCATTTGGTATATCTGTTGGAAATGAAATTTTTAAGTTAGAATTAGTTGACTTTTTAAAAACTAGTTATATTTTTTGTTGATTTAAAAAAAAATGATAAAAACTGATATGAAAATATACAGTTTAGTTGGAGTTGAGTTGAAATGACAAACGAAGCCTAAGTGTGATCATATCACATAGAAGTTCTACCAGTAATGCTATGTCTGGTATGGTAGAAAAGCGGAAGGAAGTGGGGGAGAGATTATTAGATGGAAAATATTAGATGGACTTGTTTGGTGGGAAGGAAGAGAAAGGAGGAAGGAAAAATGAGTGGAAAAAAAGTACATTGGGATCCATAAATTTAATCCATCTAAAAGTGGTAGGAAAATTAAAATTCACCCTATAACTATTAAAATTACTTTCTTAACCTTAACTTTTTAACCTTACTTTTAGAGTAAAAGAATATATTTATATAAATAAAATATTAATTATACAACTTTTTTTTTTTTCTTTCTATGATACGAAACAACATAAATTAAAAGTAAAATTTTCATCTCTCTCTTATTTTCTTTCACTTCCATTTTTCTTTTCCCTCTTTATTTCTTTCATTCCTATTAAGCATAGGCTAAAAGATATACGCATCGAGTCATATTTATATGCGAAAGACGTAATGTGTAACTTCACCTTCACAAAGGTTAATACACATTGAGCCGGTGACTTGTAAATACTTTCAAACACTTGTCATGTACTCAAACTTGATAAATCTTATCCATCAATCACTTAAGAATAAGCCTGATTTGGTTGAAATGAAAAACTGTAATAAGAGTGAAAAAACAAACCATTTTCTAAAAGATGGTTGAATGTGCATCCAGGGTTCGGAGTCAACTTGAAACAAAACATAAATTTTAAATTGAAATCGATTGATTTTTCAAAAATTAATTATAATTTTTATTTATTTTTTTAGTAAAAGACAAAAAAAATAAACTGTAAAATACAATTTAATTCAAAATAAAATGACGTATCAAATGTAGGCTTAAAGTCTCATAATCGGTGCTAAGGTCAAAAATATGCTTTAGTCTCTGAGGTAGTTAGACTATACATATATATATATATATTTCCTGCATGAATAACGCCAGATTTTACTTTCCCCTCACAAATATATAACAATACAAAATTAATATCAAATAGAAAACTCCTCCAAATGCACGGGGAAACATGCAACCGACAAAAAGCCACGAAATCTCACCAAAAACCACAAAATTGCAAAACTTAAAACCTAAGTAGTGTTTAAACTTTCTTGATAATTGCATTCAAACATTTAGATATACATATATATGATCCATATATTGCATGTGAAGGCCACGGAACGTAGCACCAAAAACAGTACCACCGAATCTAATAAACGAATTCCTCGTAGTCGTAACTAGCTTCACTCTCATCATCATAACCGAGACCATCTGATTTTTGGACAACGGTCATGATCAACTCGCTGTGTCATGACTCATGACCAATCCCTTACGTTACTTCTATCTCGTTTCCATTTTCTCCTCCTTTGATTCCGTGATCTCTCCGCAGCCGATGATTCCCGTTCCGAATCCCGACCCCGACGCAAATCGACGACCAAATCCACGAACGCGCCGAGGATGTGGCCGTGCGATTTCTTGTCGTTTAGGCTCAGATAAGAGAACAGAAGCTCTTCCACAAACCCCCAGTCCACGTCCCCGCCGCGTCGCCGGCGCGCCTCCACCACCTCCTGCATGGAGCTCCGGAACTCGTTGTAGGGGCTCCGAGAGTAGGCCAAGACGGCGACGCAGTCGTCGGGGAGCGAAACGGCGCCGTTTTGATCCCCATCGGCGGTCGACGTGGATGAGCTCGAGCACGCGACGTCGTCGGAGTTCGTGGTGGTGGCCATACTCGTCCGAGATTCCTCGATAAGCGAGCCCGATACTCCCGGCGAGACGAAGAACCGGTTCGAACCGCACAATTTAGGAACCGGGTCGCCGAACCGGGGCGATTCGAACGGAATATTCCCGCCTCGGTTTTCTTGATCGACGACGTCGTCTTTGATGTAGAGTGACTTGAAGTTTTCGACAAGGAAGCGGTCGATGTCGGAGAGTTTGGCCGAGATGTCGCCGACGTCTTCGTGGTGAGCGTCGTGCTTTTGATCGCCTCGGCCGACGGCGAACGACAGCGTTTTGGGGTGTTTGCAGCCGGAGAGGATCCAGTTTTTGGAGGAAGAGAAAGAGTTGGTGGGGAAATGGATTTTTGGAGTTGGTTTTTTGATCTTGAAGAGATAGTCTTGGAGTTTCTTTGGCATTTTTTTCCCCTTTTTGCGAAAAAGTTTGGAGATGTTGGGGTGATTTATAAACAAATTAAGTAACATATAAGAGATTTAAATGGTGGGTGAAAATAACGTTTTAGTTTTTTATTAGTGCATTAAGTTATGGGTTAGCGAATTTTGGGGAGTAACATCAATGAAATAATTAATTACTTAAGGTAGGGATTTATTAACTTAAAAATTTGCAAGTTTGACCATTAATCGCGTGAAAGGGTTTGAATATAATGACCAGTCGTTGTTCAAGAAGGCATTTTGTTGGTCTCAATGTTTGTAGTAAATAAGAAGTAAGATTGTAAGAAAAAGAAATTAAGTATGTTTTTAAAGCCAATTCTTTGTATTGATTTTCCTTAAATTAATCCATTAATTTGGTGAATCTAAAGATGGCATAATATTTAATAAAATAATTCATGTTGCCAGCAAAACTACCGAAAGAAAAGGAAGTATATTTCATGCGACGTGTACGTTTCTTGTGAAACAATTAACGTGATTTGCTAGAGTTAATTGGTTAATTGTTAGGGGGAAAGAAAACGACGACGTTTGCTACGGGTTTTCGGCAAAAATGACGTGAGTGAGTGAATAACACATGATGAAATTTAGATCAGGGGCTCGATAAAAGGCTGAAGAAGATGTCATCTGAAATTAGGGGGCGAGAGAGAGAGAGAGAGAGAGAGAGATGGCAATGAACAACGACCTTAAAAGAGAAGAAAGAAGAAGAAGAATTGTCGAGAGAGGGGCGGATCGGATGGCACTCATAACGGGCCGTCTCTCAAGTCTCGTCCCTTCAACACCACCACCTTCACCATCATCCTCATCAGCTCCTTATAATGATCACATTCATGAAGGTACATTTTATTTCATTTGATTAAATTCATAAATCATGTTCAATATTTTTTCTTTTCCTGTATGTAATTCAGACATATTCTCCTCCATTGGTCAATAATCATGATCTATAGCGTTTTTATTTGCATGCGTTTTCATTTCCTTTACGTATGTACTTGTATTTAGGTGTGTGTATCATGTACAATTCTTGTGTTTTCTGATCAAATCGGGGAATCATAACTAAACAAGAATTAGAGACTTAATTCTTATTTGCAATGGATATTTGTTAAAAAAAGAATGTTTAATTAATGTGATATTGATAATTTATGTGTGCTGAACTTAAGACTCCTAGTTAGAAGGCGCATTTCCCATGCCGTTTTTGTCTTAAGAAAATATAAGAATTTGTACCCATAGCAGAAATATTTCGTACCTACTATATATAGGATGTAAAATATTTGTTGTCTCAGCTATATATATGTGTGTCTGTGTATATATTATTATTATTATAACAAATGGAGAAGAAGGATTAAAGCCTCTTCTCAAATTTAATTATTAAAAGAGAAATATTAAAAGAGAAACAAAATATAGAGAAAATCAGAATCTAGTCTTGATGGTAAACTAAAGAAAAATTAAACTAAAACAATAGTTTAAAATATTAGTTGTTTCAGCTACATATCTATATGTATATAAGACTAAGACAATAGTTTTTTTATTTGCAAGATAATTAAGTTCATACTTATTTAAGTACTTATTTTATGATCTAAATTCTCATGGATTAATTCATCCTGTTATTGCAGCTGGTTCTGAGAATAAAAAAATTACTAAAGAGGTATCAGAGGCGGAAAAAGATTGTAACATTGGAAGCCAAATTGAATCTCAACAATTTCATGAGTACAAGAGAAATTTACAAAAACCATCTTCAGAATCATTACCAAAACTTAAAATCAAACACCACCCTAAATTCTTCAGTTCCAAGCGACTAAATTTCTCGATCATAGCTTCCGAGACCACACGCATTTTCTGTGCTCTGATAATAGCCTTCTTGGTAGTGTTATCCTACGTCGACTACCCGCTATTTGGAATTAACATAGTAAGATCAGAGAGTGTTGTCGCCTCGAGGCCTCTTTACATTTTAATACTAACCGATGTGACGATTGTGATCGCTCGATTACACCTTGAAAACCGAAGAGCCCTCGAGGATGGAGGAGGAGGAGGAGGAGGAGAAGAAGTGCTTCAGATCCGGGATGATGGGCATAATTGGACACAGGCATTAAAGTTTTTGGAGAGAGGCCTGGTGGTTTACCAAGCCATTCGCGGTATCTTCATTGATTGCAGCGTTTATGCAGTGGTTGTCATTTGTGGCCTCTCTTTGGTGTAGCATTTTATGTCATTGATTAGATTCATCAATGATTGACAAGAACTGATCCTGATGTTAGTTTCAGTCACGTTTACCGTTACCATATTCTCTTTATTCTTTAGATTTGCAATCTTCACTTTGAAATCTAGGATTTTGTATATTTGCAAAAATAAATAAAGAGAAATTAGCAATCTTTCTCAAGTCTATATTGTATTTATCACTGAGTGTTTTGACCTGATCCTATTTGGGTATATGGTTTAAGATTTGAGTGTCGAGAGACCCTTTTCAAGACCAGTCTTCAATGTAAAGACTTGTTCTTGACACAACAATCATGTCAATTGATTAGCGTGCCTGAGACTGCTTTAACAAAATTTGATTTTAGGGAAAATATAAAAGGGAAAAAGGCAGGGTTTCGTTTTTCTCTTCTTCTTCAAATATCACAGCTGCCTCACCTCACCCTCTCTACTAGAGTTTTCTTCTCCCTACCGGCATACCTTGTCCTCTTTCTCGATTATATTCACACTATCCCTGCCACCCTCATATCTCTTTGTCTCTCACAATCTCTTGCCTTCTCCTTTTCATAGTTTCATATTTCTCATTTGCTCGTTCTCTCCATCCCTCGCATTCAAACTTGGCCTTCCTATGAGCATGTTTTGGATTTGTGGACTTTTAACTGATATTGTTTCGCTAATGTGAACTGATGTTGATAGATGAAACTTTAGTTATAGACGGATGAACTTGCTAATTAAGTATTTATTCATCATTCATGTCTTTTTATTTATTTTTTAGCATTAAGTTTTGATTTTAATCAGGTTGATTTAATGGGTTGTAAACAAGTTAAAATGACACTTTAATCCATTAGTAAATGGGTTTATAGGTTGATACATGACATATTTGTGACCTGTATATTAAACGGGTTAGATGGGTCATATCCGTGTCAATCCTTTAATTAAAAGGTTGAGTTTGAGTTAAGCTTTCTGATACGATTATTTAATGGGTTGGATTTGTGTCAATAGTTAAAGTATCAACTAAGAGCTTAAGCACGACAAGAACACGACCCACCAACACAAATTGCTAGTTCTAGTAAACAGTACTTTGAATTCATTAAATGAAAATGGGGGACCAACTCAAAATCAAGGACCTTGGACCAGTTATGAACAACCCAGAAAGGCTTGCTTTGTGGGCTGGTGGCCAGTCTCCCGCTAGATAGCAACATGCTTGCAATAATGAAGCCAAAAGAATGAATTTAAAGAAATTAAGGAAATGAAGGAAACAAAGACATTAAAGACGGGTTTTTTTTTTTTTTTTTTTTTTTTTTTTCACATTGATTAGCGTTTTTACTAAACCAACCAGTTTCTTTCTGGATCTAAAGCTGCCAAAAGTTCAGTTGAAATTTTGGTTCTGATCTATTAAATATAACTAACAACAGCAAGCCTTGCAGTAATAATAATAATAATAATAATAATAATAGTAATGCACAGCTTCAAACGAGTCTCTTCCTAGGTGTAAAATCAAGACCTTTTGATTCTTTTACCCCGTCAAGTATAAACTGTCCTTTTCCATTTATTGCTGAATTAAAAACCAAGAAAATATATATATATATATATATATTTTTTTTTTTTTTTCTCTTCAAACGAACAAAATTTTCCAACACTCAGGTATTTAGTACTGCATGTGTCTTTAATTCAAATTTCCAGTCATCTCTTTCTTGGTTCTGTTTCTTCACCAAGATTTGAACCTTTTTTTTTTTTTTTTTTTTTTTTGCAAGTGAAAAAAAATTTCTCACTTTGAAACTGTTGGGAGATTTCAATTCTAACAGTTAAAGTAGGTCAGGCCATTAAGACCTGTTACCAATCAGACAGAATCCAAATAAACAGTCTTGTCCATAACTTGTCGACTTGCTCAACTACATGCCCAAATAAATCCCTTTCTCTTTTCCTTTTTCATTTGGCCTTTCAAAACTCTTCTGTTTATTTGGCAACTGGATTTGAACCACAATTAGATTTCTTTTTTTTTTTTTTTAACAGTGTTTTCTCTCGTAAAAAATTGGATTTGAATCGATGAGTCAAACGCCACCTAAGTATACTATTAAGCGCAAAAAATTTTGTTTACTCAGTGATACAAGGCGGTGAAGATGGCGATTCGAGAACGGGACAACTGAGCTGGAGAAATAATTAATTTGCAGAGAGGTCCTTGTGGGGGTAGATTTAGTGGCAGTATGAATTGTCATTGCACAATGTGAACCCCACAGATGACAAGCCTCGGGAAAAAGAATCGCATCGTGACAAGCTTTGTCCCCGAAACCAAGCTCGCTTTCGCAGAACTTCATTGCTGGTCTGAACTAAAGGACTATCTCTAGTTTTGCATTTTTTTCTTCAGTTTGTTCTTTACCTTCAAGTGATCTTTGAATCTGATTAGTCCTGCTTGGTAACACTTGGAAATCAAAATTATTGCAACCGAACAAGCACTTTAACTTTTCTACTTACTTTTCTGTATCTCAGTTTTGGTTGTCAAAGTTCATGAAAAACAGAGTGGCACGTTTTTTTTTTTTTTTATTTTTTTTTTTAAATTAAATTATTTAAAAACATTGTTGTCCAAGTGCAGAGACAAATCCAAATATAGCGGGGAATGGACCAATCCAAAAGCAATGGATTCTACTACTTAAGCAAACTATATTGTCAGGAGCCCAAAAATCAGCACTTGAGTAGTTAATAATGATTTTCTTCCTATTTCTAGTATATGCTTATTTCGGTTTAAGTTTGAAACTTGACCACAATTTTGCCTCTAAAAGATGAGAAGGAAAGGGAGGGAAAAAAAAAAAAAAAACACCGTAGTGAGAGAGTTTACATATTAATATTCACAAGCATTCTCAAATGTCCATCATCATCCATGTTTGTTGGGATTTACCAGAGATAATGCAGATTCCTTGTCTCTAAAGAATTGCTTCAACTTGAAAAATAAAAAAAAAGAACATAAACAGAGAGAAAAAGAGGAAGAAGAAGACAAACAGACCTCTTGGCCAAAAAAATATAAAACCACTGCTACAAAACAAAGCCCTTTATCTCAACAAAGAGAACATTTTCTTTCCCATCAACTCACCAATTCACTCTCCTCGAAAATCCTCAGCGGAACGGCGAACCGAGCGGAGAACGATCGCGACAGGTTCTCGGGGTCGGCAGCCGAGCCCGGATCAAAATTCTGGGAGTACGTGTAGGGATCATAAGGAACATGAACAGGATCATCAGATGAAGTACAGTCAAAGAACCTCCTCTTCTCCTTCTTTATCTTCGTCCACAACATCTTCCACACCGGCATTTTCAATCCCGATTCCAATACCGTGCAGAGCACAATCCTCTCATTGCCACTTCTCACACAGCTGTCCAAAAAGCAAGACATCTTGGTGTTTTTAGCTTGTGAAGCTTGAAACAGGTCTCTCTTTCTTATAGCAGATAAGTAGTTCAAGTCTACACTCTAGAATGACTTAAAAAAAGGAATATAAATATATATATACATACACATACATACATACATACATATAGTCTCCTATGTGCCACCCCTTCCAAACAACATTTATAACAACGTGATTTGTGTTACATTATACTAATTATGTGATTCGAATGTAATATTTTTCAATGATTCTTGTCTATCAATATCAGGACAATATATATAAATCAATTAATTGTTACAAGTTTTTACGTAAAAAATTATAAATGCCACGTGGTACTAGAAACGAGACCATTTCTAAATTTTATGTTGTCTACTTTCTGTAGTTCAAAGAAATTGGGAAAAAAAACAAAAAAAAAAAACCAAAAAAAAAGCCCCTCAATTGATAAGACATCCTTGGACAAAACCAGCTAAGAGCCGAGTATTACTTCAATGTGAAGTTTCTTATGTGTGTAATTTTCTCGTCTGTCTTATTTGAGTAACACATTTTCTTGAATTATTTTGGAGAAAATTATGTTCCAAACTGAACTTGACTCTTATGTTTTACTCAATTCACATTTTCGGTTTCTTTTGAGAAACAAACGTCAGGTTTTTGTTTTGTTTTGCTTTGTTTTATTTATTTATTTATTTATTTTGGGTATTGGAAGTTCCTTTCCACAAAACAAGAATTTGGTTGGAAGAAGACGGACCCATTCCTCAAAGTGGGATTTTTTTTTTTTGGGTGTGAAAATAAATTTTTTCACTGCTTTTATAAACGATGGAGTTGGACATCCTCTCCACAAAGTAAAATAAAGACAAGTACAGCAGGAATTTTAATGCCGAACTATATTCTGAAATAAAGGACAATCGAATTTAAGAAACCCTTCGTTTTAAATAAATGAAAATGCTTTGTTCTATAAAAAGTAATCCTACATTCTTAGATTCAGAGCTATTAATTTACTAATGCGTTTCAGTTTACCAAAACTGCTAGCTATTACACTGTTATTAGTTTATAAGCGGTAAAATTAAAATTTTTTTAAAAAAATAGCATTTCAGAAAATCACGGAGAGTTGAATCATTCATGATATTGTGATAAAGAGTAATATTAGAGACACCAATTTAAATCTCGATTTTTATGTACAAGCTTATGTGATAATGGATTGTTATCTTTTCACTAATAAATATAATATTTAACTTAAATTGATATGATAATTTTTTAACATATAAATAAAAAATAACTCACATGTTATATAGGTTCGTAATTAAAAAATTAAGATTAAATTAGTGTTTTACCATTATTCAGTACCAAGGACAGGAACAAGAATCTTTAAATTTTTGTTCCTTTTTTTTGTAATTTTTTTTTCCTAATTGGAGTAATTTTTGTCTTGGGCCTTATTTTATTTCCCTAGAGCTACTGCTGCATAAACCATTGCCATAATGTTCTTTTTTTTTTTGGTGAATAATGGTACCAAACTGTTTTCAACTCTTTTTCGATCTTTTTCGAACCTTTTAATAAATTCTGTTTCTATTATTCAATAAGGATCAACAAGAAAACGGAAAACAGGGAAGATAGAACGACATGCAGCTTATTCTGCACCTAAAACTACATGTCGTTGATTTCCAGAATACGACAACATACTCATAAAACTTAGAACTACTTGTCATTTTTATCTTAATGAAAGAAATGGCTGTTCGGTTTTTTCCTCCGTTTTCATATCCAAAAGGCCAAAAAACACACACAAAAAAAAAAAAAAAAAAAAAAAAAACCCACATTAGCACGTTGATTCTGTTATGTTGAATTAAACGACATGCCGCATACAACATTATGATAAAACAAACTACATGAATGAAAACGACAGAACGTTTCTGTTAGCCGTTTTCAACCCCGGGAAAACTGTCTTGATGAAACGACCACATTCAACAAGAATGGCATGTTGTGGACGACACCAATTTTACTCTCATTTCAAAGATCAAAATACCAGAGTCAAAATGAAAGGATCCCCATTTCGCAATCTTGTTTCCTCACTCTCAGGAATTTTCCAATATCTCCTTTTCGTAGAAAAAAGGTACAGAAGTGAAAGACATGATTCTAGTTCAGAACATAAACGACCTACGAAGGGCAAAACGAACGATCTTAAAAGCAAGCAAGCAAGCAAACAAGGTCTGCAGAAAATTAAATACATGAAAAGAATGTAAATTATGGCAAAAAGAATGTACACCATATACAGTGCGGGAAAGGAATAATCCTTCAATGAAGAACTTACAGCAGGCATTTTGAGAAGCACAATTCACTTCTGAATGGTTATTTACACTGCAAATTGCAAGACATAGGCTCATCACAAACACATATCTCACAACGACATCACACATCTAAACATGAGATGAACATGAAATTGCAACGGATGATATGCAATAATGTTTCAAATTCTCAAAGCCAAAAAACCGACTTTCGAACTAGGAGAAGCAAATGGCATGCACTGCTTCGTTGGTTCTTCTCTAGCTCTGCCTCTGCTGTCCCTTGGCATTGTACTCGAACTCATCGAGATCACTGGCGGTTGTCGGCGAAACCACAAGTTAGAGACAAAAAATCAGTTCTGCCTCCTAACAAAATGCATTCTTCTAATTTTTAAATCAACAATCACACTTTGACCGATCTGTCATCGGCCAAATGCATAATTTCAGATTGTGATGTGTGTTTCTAAACCATCAAATTCTTATCAGATTCCATCAATTTCATATAATATTTGGTTAATTATAACATATCTCTCTTAACAAAACATATATATATATATATATATATATATATATATATATCCATCAATGTTGTTCAACTAGAAAAACAAGTGTATACGTAAGAGCTACTAACCACAGGGTAACAATTTTGGCGTAAAATTGTCTGATCAATTGTGTTGATGGAGAGCTCACATGACACTTTTGCCTGTCAACAAAGTAAGGCAAAAACAATTAAAAAAAATTGAACTCCTTTTCTTTTAATGAAAAAGAGGGTGCCTTCAAAGTCGGTAACTGTACCCAAACATCCATTGACACCTCCTTAACTTCTCAGTTAATTAATGAATTTAAATAAACTCAAATTAACTTAATAAAGATCTTTTCATAGAAGAAAGCTCTATAAAAATCACCAAAAATATTAATGTGATATGATTAATAAAAACAGAGAGATTTCACATAGATTTATTTATTTTAATACCTGCAAAGGAAACTGGAGGAATAAAAGGCCGAGCTGGCCTTTAACCACAGTAACAGTATCAAAGCAAACCGTACCCTTGGCCAAGTCTTCGAGAAGGAAGACGACGTCGGAGAAGATCTCGACTCCGTCGAGGTCCAGCTCAGCGTCCACGTAGGACGATCCTTGGGCCCTCACGTGACCCCGGTCGGACCTCACGTGACCGAGCCACTTCCCCCTGTATCCCACTGCCACATCCAACGCAGTGTAGTCGAGGGAGTAAACGTCGTCGTTCCGGACCCGCACCGTCAGCGACACCGACACGTCGACCGCCACGTGGGGCGTCCTGTGGACCCGGACGCTCGTCAGACGCATCCGCACCACCTTGATGTCCGGATCGGACGGCCAGAAGGCGTACGCCGCCGAGATCAGCAGGACGAGACAGACGGCCGAGATCGCGTAGTGGCGCAGCCGACGGCGGGGGAAGTAGAGCGGCAATACGACGTAGTTTTGGTCGGTAGGCAACGGAGCGTCTTTCGGCTCGGACTTCGAGGAAGACGCTGGCGTTGCCATTTGTTTGCGTACTAACGTTGGAGGAGGCGTGTCTCTCTGTAAATGGGATTTATTGGTCAAGGGTATTTTGGGAAAATACAATTAAGATAATGTTTTTTTTTTTTTTAATTTTTTAAGAGTAATTGTAGTCAAATTAAAAACTGAGGTTTGTTTGGTATGTTAGTTTGAGTTGAAATATTTTAGTTATAATAGTAATTTTTGTTGACTTTTTAGATAAGATAAAAAAATTTTTCAGAAAAGACAAAAAACTTTTTGAAAAAAGAACAAAAACTTTAGTTTGAGTTGATAGTTTGAACTACCTTCCTAAACAAGCACTGATATTAATATTAACTGACTCGAATGATCTCTAAAACAACGATCTCTAAAATAATGAAACTTAACTTCAATCATTAATTGATTTGAGCAATAAATTTGAATGAAGTAGATTAGATGATAAAACGTGCATCAAATTTTAATAATAAGAAATTAAAAAGGGATATAAATTGTTAGGCATGTATATGATTCTTTTAATAATATCACTATTGTATAATTGATAAAAAAAAACTCCAATTAATCGTGAATGATCAAGAAATCTGTAACAAAAAAGTCACTCTTAACACCGCGTATAGACCTAACTCTAACCTATTGACCTTTTTTTCAAAAAGAAAAAGAATGAAAGAAAGAAAGAAAGAACTCAATTATTTATTTGTTTAATGGTTCATCCAATTTGAGATATATTTTTCTCTTTTTGTTTTTTTAAAGAAATTTTCAAGGGCATTCATGGAAAAGAAAGACAAAAACGTTGGCCATTTTTGAGAAGTGAATATGGTAACTTAAAACCAAAAAAAAAAAAAAAAAAAAAGAAAGAAAAGAGAGAGAGAGGGAGAGAGAGAGAAGAAGAAGAAGACAGAAAGAGAGAGAAGAGAATATGGTAACTTGAGATCTAAGTTTTCTTGTGTTTGTTTGCATGCTCTTTATGTTTTTGTTTGGGTGCGAGGAAATTGTCGTCGGGTACACTTTTGTTCGACCTCATTTAAAATTAATTTATATATTCTTTTCGTGTTTTTCCTTTCATTTTGAGTTTTTGAGAATTCCGATTTTTCTTTTCACGGGGAAGAAGTAGTTTCATGTTCTGAAAATGTACAAATTGGTCCAAATCAACGAGTTGGTAATTCTTAGGAACAGAAATATACTTCTGATTCTGTACATTTTCCATGAACATGCCACAATAGTTGAGGCCTCGAATTTCTAGGAGACAAGGACGATGCTTGCTTTTCCAACCTTCGAAACTAGCCAAAGGAAAATTATTATAATCCAACCAAATAGTTTCTTCTTGAAGAAGCATGTTAGTACTTGTCTTACAAAATCGACTTCACTTGATTCTCGGCTCTACATAAATTACATATAAATAATGTAATTTTTTTATTGTTGAATCTTATTTAAGTTACAAATTAGGTTGATAGATAGTTTTTAAACACGGCCTTTTTTTTTTTTTTTTTAGTTGAAGAAAATGATCGGTAGCCATTTCAAGGGATTTTTGGTGAGATGGTTCATCTCATCTCATCTTAAAATTTTTTTTATTTTTTTTCCAAAAAGTTTTTATCTTTTTTCAAAAAGTTTTTTGTCTTTTTTGAAAATTCAAAAAAATTTACTATTAAAACTTAAAAATCTCAACTCAAACTACTCCATCAAACACTCCCTAAATATTGATTAACCTACATATCTGCTTAATCAATGATTAATGATTGACTGATAAAAAAAAAGATATTGATCAATCAATCAATCATTGATTGATTATTAAGAACAAAAAAACAAAATTTTTTCTAATAACCAAATTTAGAACATTTATTAAAAGGAATATTTTTAAAAAGTATATTTACCCACATATCTCAAAAATAATTTTCTAAAATATACAGTTTTTGATATAAATTAGCATATATTATTGTGAAAATCTCCTTATTTATTAGAGAGACAAATGATCTTAATACGACTTTATGGATAAGGAAAGGATATGAAGAGCAGCGAAGGGCTTACTTAAAAAAATAAATAAATAAATTTAAATTTAAATTTAAATGTAAAAAAAAAAAAGGGAAAGGCTTAAATATAACAAAAGCTTTATTTAATTGGAGTTGTTAAAACTTAGAAGTCAATACTTAATCATGTTATGGGAATATCTTGTGAGAAACGCTCTTCTTAGTGGCAGGCCATAATTATTAGTTACATGAATTAGACATATTACATCATTTGGTCTAAGTTGTAATACTTTATTATCCAGTGACATTGCTTTGTTACTTTCTTTATGTATGATCAAAGTTTTGAGTACTCAAATGTCCAAATGTTGCGTGTACTCATGAAAATATTAGATTGAAAGGGAAAAGAGAGAGAGAGAGAGAGAGATAACAAACCCTGTTGTGCTTTTAGCGCATGTAGCGAAAGAATGATTACAAATAATAATGTGGAGATTCTGAAAATTCGTTGTTTTTAAGATGCTTTGATTTTCCAACTTTATCTATACATCTATACACATTATAGATGGAAGAATATTTCCTACTATTTCCCCCAACTTCGTCCAAAACAAACGGTTCATTTTGGATGAATTTTTTTTATTATTATTCTTTTAGTCCTTTGCGTTTTTTTGTCGGCCCAATTATTATTATTATTTTTATTTTAGTCCTTTTTTTATTGGTCAATTTTTTCATTCTAGTCCTTTTGTTTTTTTGGTATTTCTTTTCATGTCTTCCTTCTTTTATTTTGAGGTCCTTTGTTTTTCCTTTGATCTTTTTTTTTTTTAATTATACTTTTAATTTTCTCCTATTTAGATAAATTTTCTCAAATATATATGCTTTAAACTAGTGTCTTATAATAAAATTAAATATAGAGTAAATTCTAGGCAAATCCTCCAATCACATTTATAATTTTTTTTTTCCTTTTTTGTAGTTATTATCGTGTGTGAGTTTATGTAACTAACTCGAACTCTGAAGGTATATATGCCCATTACTTGAAGAAATATAGAGATGGAATGATCTAGACATAGAGGAGAGGAGGAAAAAAGATGTATGTTTGTTGTGTGTACACCTTCATTATTGTTTATCTACATATCTATATATAGATAAATAATATATATATAGATAAATAATAATGTATCCAACTATGCAACAGAACTACCAGTCAACCAAAGTTGCAAAACTACCAGTCCTTGTTGGATTTAGTCTCTTTGACGTCTTCTTTTCTAGTTTCATCATGTTTCCAATGTTTAAAGTGCACATAGAACAATTTCAACCGAACGAAAATCGAATTCGATAGACGATTTTGATCGAAGTTTCATGGCGAGGCCTGGTAACAAGATCATACAAGCCAAATTGGTAGGTATGTCTAACCTTTTCTTATTTTAAATTCCTTGATTAATAGATTGCAGGTACAGAACCTTAAGGCAAATTATAGCATGAAAAATTGAAAATTTTGTACAAGAATTCACAAGTGCATGATTTGGCAAGTAAACGTAGCATTAATCTCGGATTAATAATCTATGAAAATAAACTAATTTATGCTTTTGCATTACTTTTTTTTTACCAGAAATTTGCTCCATTTGCTGTGGTTTGGACATAGTTTTAGGATATAAATGTTTGTTGTGCAGGTACTTCTTGGGGACATGGGAACTGGGAAAACCAGTCTGGTACTAAGATTTGTCAAAGGTCAATTCTTGGATCACCAGGTTAATACCATCAACAAAAGTAAAACCTTTTTTCTAGAACATTCTAGTGTTTAAAATCGACTCTGATTGTTCGTTTTATACACATGTTAGGAACCAACCATAGGAGCAGCCTTCTTCACTCAGATTCTGTCGTTAACGGAGGCGACAGTGAAGTTCGATATATGGGACACAGCCGGGCAAGAAAGATACCATAGCTTGGCGCCTATGTACTATCGTGGTGCAGCAGCAGCTGTGGTTGTCTATGACATTTCAAGCAAGGTACCCTTTTCAAACTTCTTAAATTTGTGTAGATGCACATTTTGTTGACTTGATTTGATTTGTCGGGAGTGTGCCTACATTGGCTGCTAGACATGAAATGGATAATGAATTTAAAATCATTAGGATTGCAGGTTAACGATTTAGGATAGAACTCCAAGCCCTTAGATATTCCCAAGATAAAATACTGATGCAAGCAATGATTTGTTTTAGTACTTTTTGATTTTGTAGGAGTTAAAAGTATATAACTTTGTAAATGATGTTGACTTCAGGACACGTTCACTCGAGCCAAAAAATGGGTTGAAGAACTGCAACGACAAGGTTAGGCCAACAAGGAAAAAAACTCGCGATTTGTCTAAATAAGAATTTTGGCTGACACTCGTTTTGCATCAAGAAGATGCCTACGTGAGACTAGTGTTAGATTTTCATCAGATAAGTGTCGTTTGTTTTCGGAATGATGGTATAGCTGTATCGAGGGTACAATCACGTCATGTAAAATTTTGCAGGGAACTCAAAGTTGGTGATGGCATTGGTTGCAAACAAGAGTGACTTGGAGCCCAAGAGAGAGGTTGAGGCAGAGGTAACTTTTTTGCAATATCTTTCCTCTCCCTTGATTTTCCTTCCTATTCTCAAGCAAGTTCTGTTCTAAATGGTTGGATACAGGAAGGAGAACAATTTGCTCAAGAGAATGGGATGTTTTATATCGAAACGTCAGCAAAAACTGCGGAAAATATTAACGAGCTCTTCTATGAAATAGGTTACCTTTTAACCTTTTCAAAGTGCAAAAATTTATCTACAATATTTTTGTGATTTTTAACTTTACATTTTCTGGTTTGTGCAGCAAAGAGACTTGCAAAAGCTTTCCCTTCAAAGCCTACAGGAATGAATCTGAACAACGAAGTTAGAGACAGAAGAAAACTATTTTGCTGCTTAGGTTGACTTTGCCTGCCAATCCAATTGCTACGAAAGTCCTGATCTGGGATTTTGCTTTCTTCATTTTACGTGTAAATAAATGCTATTATTCAAAAACAATGATGTTTCATGAAATTCTCTGCTCCTTTTTTAGCCTTCAATTTGCACCCAAAAAAAAGTGAGCTACCTCCTAGTTAAACTTACAGATAGAAATCTTTTTTTATTTCTCGACAATGAAGTAAGACTAAACTCTCACAATCTTATTATCCTTGGTCAGAAAAGTTGATAGGATCCCCTTTTTTACGTCCCAATATCCTATTTTATGCCCCAATGTCCCCTCCCATGTGAGGACATGGGAGCGTGAAAAAAGGAAGGAGGGGGATGGGGTTTCTCTCACTTTCGGGATAGCGGGAAGATAAGAGCTTTCTTTGCTCTCTTGGGTGTGTGGAGTAAATTGGATGTTTGTAAAGAAACTATTTTCCCAAGTTCCAAATCACGTAAGGCTCCCGAAAATACGCACACATAAATGTGTGTGTGTACATACATACATGCATACATATATATATATATATAGATAGATAGATTTTTTTTTTTCAGCCATCGTAACTGATAAGTATATTGCAAAAGAAGAATTATTCACAACAAAAGCAGAGCATTAAACAAGAAATCTAGATCGAATTTGCAAAAATAGGACTCCTTCCTCTTTCGATGGCAGCAAATAACTATAAACAATCTATGAGGCAATCAAAATCTGTTGAACACAACTTACAAATGATTTTCAGGGATTTGTCTCATACAGCAATTGCATGAGCTTATAGAAACTATACCACACTCTTGGCCCAAAAAAAAAAGGGTAATATATCACATATAAATTAGCTATAATGAAGGGAAAGAAAAGAGGATGCAAATGACCAAATTGTACAAACTATTATGCAGAGCTCTGGTGGTAATGCTGGGGCAGTGATCTGGACCTCAAGTCCCCGTACATATGTGTACAGGCAACTGAGAAATCCAACAATGCCCTGAAAAGCTCCGGCAGGCGAGTTTTAAGACTAACTAATGACTTCTCCCTCACCTGAAGGCAAAGCTTCCGGTAGGCCTCCCGATCCTCTTCAAGCCTCTTCTCCAGTGACTCCAACACTAACTGCCTTTCCACTATAATATCATTGCCAGCAGTATCTTCTGCAGTCTCCCCATCCTCGGGTATTCGCCGCTGCTTATATTTATTGTACCAGTCTTCAAATTGCCGTTTTTTCCGCTCGAGCTCCTTACCGGTTTCCTCGCATTTTTCTCTCAACCTCATCTCTTCTTCTTGTTGATGCATTATAGTTTCTATCACGGCAGCAAAGTTGCTGATGGCACTTCTCGCAAGCTCATCTGGTACCTTCTCCAGATGATCCTGCCACGCAATGAGGAGTTTCTGTATAGGGGGTGTTTGATGCCTCGGCGGGGAAGAAACTTTCTCCTTCAAGCTGCTCTCGGTGGGAATGAGATTTAGTTTTAGCCAGGTGTTTAGGGCTTTTATATAGTCTTTTTGCTTATGTACAAGCTTCTGAAACTGTAAATGCCACTCATTCACAACAGCATATAGCTGCATTGTACGCTCATGGTGGTGCTCGCTTGTTTCCTTGGGGGATCGTGCAATGTCAAGATATCTGAGTGCTTGCACAATCTTTAATTGACAGTCATGTTGATGCCGCATGGTTTCCCACATAGTTGCCATCCTGAAATTTCACAGAAGAATTACTAGTGGCTTCAGCAATGAAAGGTGGTCGGCTTACTTACTTGTTTGAATCTCTTTGTCTCTGTCTTTTATTTATTTATTTATTTATTATTATTTCATTCTTGACCTCCAAAATCTTTTTCAAGTACGACTATTAAGAAGATAACAGAAATCATTTTCAGAGTTCCAACACAGAATTAATATCTTTCTGTACCAGGCCAAGTGGAACACTATCTCGCGACACACAGATGGATAGAAGAACACTAAACCGAAATCTTTTCTAGATCTGGAGATGGGTCAAGGACAGCACAAATGGGTTTTCATGGTCCTCTATTTATAGGAAATCTTTACTGGTCAAAATAGCAAATGGTAGCACCACTAGGAATTCAGTAAACTAATGGTGCAAAACTATTGATTAATAAGCTTAGTTTAAATAAGATTTATGATTCAACCTATACCTCTATAACGAACACTCACCCATCAACAAGCTGAACAAGTTTTGGGTACAACTGTTCGTCTCGTAAACGGTTGATCTCTGAAACAGTTGAATCCAGGGATTGCATGTCAACAATGTATCGCGTGTGCAGATGACTTACGGCTGCTTTCGCTTTCTCCAACGCATCAGAGTTGGTACCCCGTTTCTTTAGCCTGTTCAGTGCGTTAACCTTCTTTTGGTACTCAAATTTCATCAGCTCACCTGCCTATCCAGTTAGTCCAATTTAGTTGTAGTGCCAAGCATTAGATGCCTAAAGCTGACTTTAAGGATGGAAAGAAGCAGCAGTGTTGACAGAGAAAATGTTGCAAATAAGAGCATAATCACAGCAAAACTAACCTTACGAACATTTGAACAGTAATCCTAAAAAAAACAATTTATAATCCTCAAAATAATTATAATATCAGGCGAGTACAAAGCTGAAAACAACTCCATTAAATTTGTGTATGTGACATGGATGGAATAAAAATTTTACATACACACTTAGCAATTTGATCAGCTATGCATCTTAGGAGAGGGGGGAAAAAACGAAGCAAAAATGCAATCCTGAATTGTACCTTTACTTCATCGTAGAGCTTTTTCTCCCATGCTAACAACTTATCCAAAACCGTAGCATGTGTTTCATGCTCTTCTGACTCGAAGTCATCGTTCACATCATCATTATTAGCTAAGCCTCTAAATGACCTATTCCATGTGATAACACGCATTACTCTGGCAGAGTGATCAATATGCCCTGTAAGAAAGAGCAGGGGGTTTCAGATACGGACAACAGAACAACAGCATGAGCAGATAAACAGTAATTCAAAACAAGTTTTACAATCAAAATCAATCAGAATTCATTACGAATTCTCCCTGGTAACAATTTATGTCAATGATTAAAGACAACAAAAATCATGTCTTTGTATCAATTTTTTTTTCCTCTTTCAATTTTAAAATCAAAGAAAGAGCCTTCTTAAGCACTGAGAAAGAAAATGTCATTACCCCGATTATCGGCAAAATTCGAGTGATAGTGTAGCCGGGTGGCCTCAAGCATCTTGGAAACCTCGTGGGCACTCTCCGAAGCCTTGAGAAAATGATCATCAAGATCAACAAATACCTGCAACAAATTGACATTTCCCTTAACCATTCTCTTCCCATCTCCGACACCAGACGCCACCTGCTTCCCCTTTTTTGAACTCTTCACCGCTGCGACCGCTGCGAGCGCTGCTGCTTCAGGATCTGGAGGTGGCGGAGGCTCCGCTGCCACCGCCGCCTTTTCTGGGACGGGCTCCGGCTCAACCTTAGCGCTACTCTTCACTTCGTCCTCTTCGACGACTCTCTTGGACCTTTCATCGAACATGTTGCGATCAATCTCCTCTCTACTGATATCGACCTCTTCCATCTCACTCAACGTCGGCTTAGGCATGGTGTCGACATTGAAGAAGTAATCGTAAGTGGGATGTTGCTGATACGACGTCGGGATCGCCCGATTCTCCTCGGAAACCGCCGACGGGGGAGGCCGATTACTCTCCTGAACCTCCTCCGGAACCTCCCTATGGCCGCCTCTGCTACCGCCTCTGCTGCTCCTCCGTCTTCTCAAGTTCACAGACCCTTCGTTCTCGTTCTCGTCCTCTTCCTCGTCCTCCTCTATGATGGTCTTGGGCTTGGACAAGGAGTCGTGCTTGGGGATCTTAATCTCGGGCATGGTGGCGGCGCGCTGGAGAGGGGCGCCGGCGTAGTTGGTGGGAGGGGGAGGCGGCGGACGGAAGGTCTCGTCGAAGGGAACACCGGCGATGGCAGAGGAGGTGTTGGGCTGGGCCGGGTTGGGGAGCGGAGGGCTCTGGACCTCGCCCTGGGCGTAGTCGCTGAGGGCCGCGCCGGTGTTCTTGAGGTACATGGCGTAGGAGGAGTGGGCCGCCGCGAAGGCGTTGCGGGCAGAGACCGCCTCCTTCATGAATTGCTTCCGCTCTTTGCATCTCGCCACCGCCTCCTCGTTCTCGATCTTTGATTGCGTGCAGCCCATCTCTCTTCCCCTTCGCTTTTCCGATCGAACTCTCTCAAGATTCTCAATTGGGCATGTGATCTCTCTCCCTCTCTCTCTCTCTCTCTCTCTCAAGCCTCCGACTGGTTTTTTCTAGAGAGAATTTCCGAAGTTTTCAGCAAGGGAAATAAAGAAAGAGCTTTACTTTGTTTTTTTTTTTTTCTTTGGTTAAATTATTATTCTGATTTTTGGTCAGGACAGGACAAAAGAAAAGTGGAATCGTTCGAAGAAGAGACCACGAACAAGAACAGTTAGACGGCGTCGTTTTGAGTGTAATTTTTTTTTTATTTTCAGTTTGGAAAATTGTTTTTTATATAATTTTTGTTTTTTGAATTGGAAAAGCAGGAAATGGAGACAAAGGAGGAATTATTGGGGATTGGGGGATGTGATTTTTGGTATGCGAAATTGAAAGCTCATTTTTTTAACGGTAATGTCGATGGCCAGGTCAAACCAGAAAAATTAAAATATGGTAAAATATATAATAGATTAACTGAAATGATATTAATATTTTGTAGAGATTATTTGAATGGTTCTGGCTTTAAGGTTAATATAATAAAAACACTGCAGCCTTTGTATTCTCTTCTATTCTATTCATTTTATTCTCAATCTCAGAATCCAAGGGCGTCATGTCCCACTACTTGCAAGCGCTACTTGTTTCACCTTTCCAAAGGGTTTTTTTTTTTTTTTTTAAGAGAATTCTATCATAAGGTTTCTTACAAAAATGATAGACTTACGGTTTGTTTGTTTCATTAGTTCATTCCAACTCTAACCGTACTATTTTTTGTCTTTTTCCTAAAAAGTTTTTGTCTTTTTCTCAAAAAGTTTTTTATCTTTTTTGAAAATTCAAAAAAATTTACTATTACAACTAAAATAGTTCAACTCAAACTAACCAACTAAACACACACTTATTGTTATATATAATTCTGTTACTGTAATATTTTTATATATTAATATGATTTTGATCATATTTTATATTAGAAACATGTATTGTTAGTATTTGGAAATATATTTGAGAGATGGATTGAGAGGTAAGCAAAGGACACCAAGCAGCTTTAAATTTATACAAAAAAAAAAAAGAGAGAGAGAGCGAGAGACACCATGCTGCTGGTAATTCAAAAAATATATCATAAAAGTTCTTTAAAAAAAAATGAAAAACGCTTGTTGTTTATGTATTTTTCTAAATGAAATGCGTTAGGGTTAAGATAAGCTAAAGACAGCTCCTTTAAGCTCAGCGGTAAGCAAAATCTGGATGGTCTATAGGCTTTGCAGAAAAAAGCCGTAAAAGAGGAATGTGGCAACGTCCAAAGTTGCCGAAATTGGCTAGTATAGGAATAAAAGTCGAAAAGCAAAGGGTTCTGTTGTGGAGAGAATATATAACAGGCTTCGGTTTGCTTTAGTAACCCTTTTACTTTTTCACTTTAGGTGTAACTTGTCTTAGAGTCCGTTTGATTCATCAGTTTGAGTTGGAATTTTAAGTTTAAATCGTAATTTTTGTTGACTTTTCAGAAAAGACAAAAAACTTTTTCAGAAAAAGACAAAAACTGAGATGAAAAGTTTGAAACGAACCAATGAAACAAACGGGGCTTAAAAGTGATATTTGGGACTGTCACCAACTTTGCATGAGAGAGAGAGAGAGAGAGAGATTCTTGTACGTGACGAGGGGGTAGATTGGATTTGCATGGTATGACTGGGAACACTGCTGTCGTTGTCGCACATTTATTGTCATGTGTTTGCCAGCTGTGGTGTGGCACTAACCAATTTAGCCCCCCCCCCCCACTCAGTAGGGGATAATTTTCCCACTTTAACTCTATTTAATTTTCTCTCTCTATTTTTTAAAAACTGCTTGGAGAATGAGAGAAATAAATCAAAAACCTCTAGTAAAAAAAATAAATAACAAATAAAATCTTTGGTTGATGATAAATAATGTATTTACAAAACATATTTACGACAAAACTTATCTTGGAAAATCATTATGAATCTAATATTTACAGTAAATATCATATTTATGTTAGATAATTTATTTACAAAGTATATTTATAATAAAATTATCTTAAAAAATATTCATAAATAAATGATTTATCATAAATATGCTATTTACCTCAATTATTTTTAAAATATGTTATTTATTCTAAATATCTTAATTTAAAAAAAAAAAGCCTATTTTCTGTAATTTCTCACAAAACTGTGGAGTGGCCTGGACCGCTGGACGCACGGACCAGCACTGTCCGGCCTACTTTTCCCTTTAGGCTGCATAAGTTGGGCGAGGCAGGTAGTCCATTACCCAATATCCACTTTCCAGCCTGATAGTTTGAGTTCTGGAAACAACAAATTCTGATGCATTTCATAAACAGAAGGATTGTTACATTTAAAATCCTGCTGTTATAGGAACCTTAAATTAAAGTTTTCTTCTTCTATACTTGATCTGCCAAATCTCCACATCATTTCCTCTGTCATACTCCCTCACATATTGAGGAATCTGTGCAACGTCAATGCACTTGCCCACAAAGCAGCGCGTTGAGCGGACTTCGGTGCCTTTACACTCTGCAACCAGCCATTCCAAAGCCAAATTAAAAGCCAGAAGGTTAAAGATGATAAATACTCATGCAGGAAACAACCATACAAGGACATGGTTACCTTCGTCATCTTGCAGATAACTTCGGAAATGCGAATAACCGTTTGCAACAACATCAAGATCATCAAGGCTGAATTTGTAGCGCTTTTCTAATGCCAAGTATAATACCTGATTCACACAGTGATAACCATTATTGGCCCAACATGGGAAAGTATGTCCTACTCTCATGCACAAAATTATCCATGTTCAAACTCTGTTTCAAACAACAATTTGCTGATTGACTATTTGGCTGTTTAAGTCTTGTGTTTAAGGCCAGACATAATACTCGCACCCATTACTGTATGAGCTGTTCTAATGCATTGGTATGTACCTTTTCTGAACCACTAGACATTAATCTTTCTACGGTACTGAAAAATGCATCTGTGAGGTCATCGCTGTAAATTACATCCGCAGCTACAAGCAAAGAAGCTTCCTTTGCCTCTTCAACTTCCGAGGAGGTCCAAGAGTACCTAAGCAATGCCGGCAAATCAAGCAACTTATGTTTTTCCAATGAAAAATATGAAAACAATGTGATTCTTAAAACATTACATGCTAACTCATGACCGATCAAAGGGAGGAAAAAAAAAAAAAAGTAGATTACAAATAAAATATTACCTATTGCAATTAGTGGAGTCTTCAATGCAAATCCTAGGAGGCCATGAACTCGTCCAATCAAGTTCACGAACATGAATAGTCGCTTGACAATTGAGTAGTTCAGAATTAAGGTCAACATTCTTGGCACAGTTGCCGAGTAACTGATCACCATGGTCTGTTGGCATTAACAGGAAATAATGTTTCACAATCAGATAGGTTAGATAAATGAAGCAAACAAGTATCCAACAGACTATATAACCAGGAGCCTCTCTTTTGAATCACTTGAGAGCACTTCAATCCTCTTGATAAAATGACATTCTAATCCTGATATTCTCCATTGTCTTCTGATTTTCCTTTTCTTTTGGGTAAAAACTCAGGAAAACCTGAAGATTTTTAATGACAAAACGAAGGCAATAGCAAAAGGCAACAGATCACTTCGAAAGAAAGTTGAAGCTGTTAAAAAAGAAAGATCAAAAGAAGTAAAGTAATGTACCTGTTAAAAATACTGTTTTAGCAACTCGTGCAAGTAATATACCGGCTAACCCTGATAAACAGATCAAGTGAATTTTTGCTATTTAAGACGAACTTTTCTAATTGACTCCTTTTTTTTCATTTCAAAATTCGCATTGAATAGTGTACAAACTCAAGAAATTTTATCTACACAAACACAAAACACTAGCAGAAAGTCGACTCACCAGTGCCAGCACCAAGTTCTAAGGAAACGATCCCGTCGAATTCAGACGAGGTAGACATCTTATGCAACAGAAAATCAGATAACAACAACTCTGCTCTCCACACCTGAAGAACGGAATCATTTTCGAAAAGCAATTTATGACCACGCAACAAACGTAAAGCATCAGAAGAAACCAAAACTTACCTGCAAACCCACATTCGGAATTGATGATGTGATATTATGCTGGATAACCACACTAAAACTCTGTTTGAATGATTCTGCATTTTTTGTTAAAATCACTATTAAATAGCATTGTTATCATAAAATTCATGGTTGTTTACTATTTTATACCTTGCATTATGCTCATACAAAATATATACCATGCATTTTGAAATTTGGATCTTCTCATTTAAATACATCATACAAATTAAAATAGTAAATATCCAATAGTTGCAGATATAATCTAGCAATAATTCCACACAAAATTTTCATCACGAAGTACAGAGTTTGAACCTTCCCACCGCAAACTTCAAAAAAATACTATACTACATATCCCTATAATTTACAGTTTGTGTATGGACCATTACAAAGGAGACATAAATACGAAAATCCATTGGAAAATTTATACTAAGCAAGTTAATTTAGAGACCTAATTGGACAAGTTAAGTAGAGAGATTATCGACAAGTGAGAACTTTACTCACTGCTGCGTCTAGTGAGAACAAGATCGCCATCTCCATCCAGCCTAATTGATTTATCCCTTGAATCAGCTTCAAATTCTGTCTAATTCAACCAAAAAAAAAAAAAAGGGGAAAAAAAGGTAAATTTGGCACTGAATTTTGTAAGGAAAAACCATAATGAGAAGTCTTTAGAATCCTAAGCCTATGGCGGAAACTGAGCGGAGCTCAAGAGGGAAGGGAATTGCCGGCGGGAAGGGAGAAGGTGAAGTGGGAATAGTGGGACCCAGAGAGACCAGGCGGGCAACCCAAGTGCACCTCGCTCATCACCTCCTCCGCCGTGATATCTCCGCCGTTGCTTCGCCGCGATAACTGCTCCAGCTGTTCTGATGATGAAGATGCTGCTGGCGGAGAAGAAAATTCAGATCTGTCCTCCATTTACGCAAGTCTTTTGAAGAGAACCAGACAGAAACGACACTTGATTTCGGTGGCCAGACGAAATTTCCCGGCGAGTTGTAGGGGAGGGGGAGTGAGTGGCTTGTGCTGTTGTCGTCGTGCGTTTTTAATTCTCCGCTACGATTTTTCCTTTTGAAAGTTTGTTGTCGTTTTACTGGACGGACGACACATTGACTGTCGTCTAATATGTGGTTGTCGTTTACGTGGAAAAACGACAAAAAAACACTTGTTATTTCATTCGTAGAAACGATATATTTGGTGTCGTCTAACATTTGGTTGTCGTTTAAAGTGAAAATGAACAGAACAGGTTCATGTCGTCTTCAAACGACATGTTTATCGTAGTCTAAATTCATGGTTTAAATTGATAAGACATGTTTTTCTTTTCTTCTCTCTCTTTTAACGAAAGGAAACAAGACGTCTTTATGAAGCTTTTTCTGTCGTTTTTCGTCCAAACGACATGTCAATGATCGTCTAAATTTTTGTTGAGCAGAGGGAAAAACGACAAAGATTTCACTGCTGTTTAAGTCGTCATAACCACATGTTTATTATCGTGAAAACGTTGGTTGTTTAAATTTTAGAAACGAATAAAAAAAAATTTCCCCTGTTATTCTTCTCTTCCAAACGACATGCTTATGATCATGTTAAATTTGGTTCTCGTTTAAGTTAAGAAACGACAGAAATTCTTCAGGTCGTTTGTTGTCCTAACATCTTTATTGTCTTCCAAACTTCGGTTGTTGTTTAGTTTAGTGGTTCAAAATAACAAGTTATCAAATGACATTAACCCTATCGTTTGAAGCGCCAAATAACATCATGTCATTCAGGTTTCGTTGAATGAGAACATGAATAATTGTTGTGGTAAGCAAATATAATGATTATTCCACATTTTATGAAAATAAGGTATAGAATTTTACACTAGCACCATCACAATGTACATAATTTAAATTCTTCGCCCTAGGTTCAAAAAATAATAATAAAATAAATAACTCTTGTAGTCTAAAAACGGGCTGTCCTTTAAAAAAAAAAAAAAATTTGTCCGTTATTCCTATGTTTTTGAGAAACTATAAATCACACACACACCCCCCCCCCCTTCTTTTGCGTTATCGGTACGCAACAAACGACACGTAACACGTTTGATCTAAAGAAACGATAGCATCGTTTAGTCTATTAAAAACTAGATCAGCTCACCTTCAACGAACGACATGTAGTTTCCCGTGATAAGAAGTTTTCTGCGTTTAAGCCGATAGAACAAATTGTAGTTTCTTGTGTTTTTTGTCCATTTATCAGATGTGCTCTGCTCTTTATCCTTGTTTACGCAAGTTCTTCTCCAACCATAAAAACAAAAGCACATAAGTAGAGAGACAGCGTACAATATGACTCACAACCTAATTCAATATATATGATAATTGTTAAGAGACAAATAGCAACAGCGATTGCAGTTTTTTCTTTTTTTCTTTTTTCTTTTTTTTTTTTTCCACAAATGGATATGATCAGTAAGATCATAATGTGGAGCTAAATAGTGTGATAACTATAAGGGCACCTGATTAACATTTTTATCTACTGAATAAGCTTCTAAACAATGTCATTTGTTTCTTCTATTTTCCTCTTAGAGCCGCAATTCGCGCAGCCAAGTCATCATAGTCGGCCGGCAGCTTAGGATGGACGTGGGCGGCGCCACTCAGCGTTTCCGGCTGCAAAGAAGTTGCTCGCTGAGGCCCTCTGGTTGCCGCCGGAGACGTTGGCTCCAAGGGGAAAGATGACACTCTGCTGGGTGGATTGGCCAATTCTGTCTTGCTTCTGTTATGTCTTGAAGTGTTGGATTCGCCATATTGATAAGGCGATTTTTTGCTACTGTAATGCTCCAAAAGCCCATCAATCATTTTCTCTTCTTCATCTCTCGGATCATTGTTATTCATGTTTCTCAAGCCCCGCCTTGTTTCCTGCTTTGCGCCACTTGAATTTTCATTGTAACCTGGTGGTGGTTTTAGGTTTCTCTGCCTTACTGACCTCGGTTTTTGCTTATTCTCTTCGCCCAGATCATCTTGCACATTGTTTGCCTCCTCTTGATCAAAATGACCATTCAGCTTTCGAGGTTCTGCCAAACTCCTTTCCGGTTTCGGTTTGAGATAAGGGGGACGGATGACTTTCTGGTAGGAGGGCCTAATGCTATCTGGATCATCCTCTGAACCGGCTGAACTCAAGGAAGTCTTTCGACTGTCCTTCGAAAAATCCGTAATCGTTTCATCCTTGCTACAGCTCTGCAGCTTGTACCTATCGTGGGAAACACTCTTGCTATGGCGAGATGTAAGGTCGACTTTGGTTTCTTCTGATGCGGCGTAGTTCTTCATGTTGCTCGGCTTGTTCACAGGATCCTGAGCATTTCTTCTGGCAAAAGCAGCTTCCTTGTTTTGGTTATGTGATCTGTAACTTTCATCGTCGTTGTTGCCTAGAGATGCATACTTGGACTGGTCCTGCAAAACAAGTTCAACATGTTGCAAAGGAAAAACATCAGAAAAAAAGCACTTTATCTCAAGCAATAAAGCATTGTCAGATAGTATTATTCGTTTATTCTATAAAATTCCAATTTACTTTGTATAGACAATAATTCGGACTTACTTGAACGGGTGGAGGAGTAAACAATTTCTGTTCCAAAGCCTTTGAATCCCATTCAATGGAGAATTCCTTTGCAATGTCTTGCAGCAACTGAAGCTTCATCTCTTTGGTGAAATCCTTTTGCTTCAACCTCTCCATGAACTACACAAGGTATGATAAAACGCGGGTCAATCCTGAGAACAAACCAATAATGTAATTGCATCTGAATCAAGTAGGTTAATCAATTTTTACCTCTTTACTTGTGTAACAATCAAGAGAGTTTCCATATCTCTCAGCAAATGCGTTTCTGAGATCGCGTAGTTCTGGCAAATCGGCAAATCTTGCTGCCGCATAATTCAGAGTCGAAACAGCTTCTCTGCACTCTTCAGGGCACTCCCTAAAAACATTTTTGAATAAACAAAAAAAAACGGTAACTAAAATCGAATTGTGAGAAATTATCGTTGGTGCAGTGGAGCCATTGTAATTCTCCATACAAAGACGCATATTACTTGATAAAAAGAGAGAGATAAGTTGGCTTTGGAAGCAACAAATACCTCTGCTTATGCATGAGAGAGAGATTACTTGAGATGCAGCCACAATAACTCTCAATCAATTCATAGCAGGCTGTCATGTCTTGCTCAATCAGAAACCCTTCAGCCTGCTTAAACCCCAAAAAAAAAAAATATTATTATTATTGTTGTTATTGACAGTTAGAAGATTCCTAGGCCTGCAAAATCATGGATCATAAGGTAGGTTCTATATGAATTTAATTAATAAAATGGACTAATTGGAAACCCATAAACATTAGACAAAAGGTGAAAAACAACCTTTTCTGAGAATTTTGCGGAATGTTTAGAAACAATCTCAAAGTAAGGACAAAGTTGGAAAAAAAGAGACCAAAGCACCCAAAAAACAGGAGATCGAAAAAAAAAAAAAAAAAAAAAAAAAAAAAAAAAAAAAAAAAGCCGCCATGCCAGCAATTAAAAAAAAAAAAAAAAAAGATGAATTTAGAAAATTTGCTTAGTGGGATTGACCATTTCAAATGGATACATAAATGCTTCAGAGACTCTCCATGTGGAAGTGTCTCCCGAAACCCACGATCGGATCACCGGGCATTCACCGCATATTCAATGCGACAACAGACAGAAAATACCGCTTCCACAGAAGACGAAGAGGCAGAAAAATTGACAATAATTGACAGAAGGCCAAACAACCTTAAAACTTGCCCGCGAAAGGATTATGAAGCAAAACGACGATTAACACGGAATTGCAGGTTATTAACCTACTGTGACTAGATATTAAAAAAAGAAAAGAAAGAAAGGAAAAAAGGGAGATTACCCTGTTGAATGCATTGACGTCAAGGCCACTCCTGAGAAGATCGGCGATATCATTCTTCAGAAACTTCTGCACCGCGTTCTTCTTCTTCTTCGTTGTCTCTACTCGTGTCTTGATTAGCTTTAGATTTGTTTTGCTACATCACAAGAAACCCAGAAATCAAACGTGAAAACATGTACGGAATCATAGAAACATACATGTATACATATGCATATACATATATACACACACACACATATACATAATCTTTCTAGTCTTTGTGGCTATACCATTTGTTGTAGAACTTGGATTTCAGAAACCCGTCAAGCATTTTGATCACGACGAACTTAAAAATTTACCAGGCGAGTTAAAAAGAAAACGAAGATGGCCTTTTAAACAGAGACACGAGACAAGACTGCGTAAAAACGTAAATGGGTTTCTTGAAGCTCGACGAGAACGAGAAGAAAAGAATGACTGGAGAGATTGAGAAACAGGGCTCAGGTCACGCCAAGAATCGGTATTCAAGAAAACCCAGAACCAAGGAAAAACAAACAAAGAACAAAAAAAACAAAAACAAAAAACAAAAAAAAACGAAGAAAAAAGGAAGAAAAAGAACGCAAGATTTTCTGTTTGTAGAGAATAAAGATAGAAGAGGAATTGGGTTTTTTGTAAAATGGAGGAAAATGGAGAGGTGAGTTCTAGAGGGAGAAACAGGTATGTGATGAAAATGGGTGAGGAATACAGAGTTTTCTGGATCGGAAATGGCATGAAGAGGAAGCTAAAAACGGTGAATTAATAAGGGAAAAGTAAAATGATGCTGGAGGGACATGAACAAAGAGAAAAATAATGAAAAGAAAGAAACAAAAAAATAATTTAATATTTTGGACAATTGGAGAGAGAGAGAGAGAGGGAATCGAACGGTCAATCGAGAATCAAACGTTTGGCAGCCAAGAAACAATGATATAGCTGGCTTGTGGAGAGAGAAAGCTGGAGAGAGAAAGTACTGCCACGTTGGACTCTCTCTCCGTTACTTCCACTCCCGGCTCCCGCTAAAATTACATGGCGCGATTTTTTCACAGATGTCGTCACGATTATGGCTTAATTACGCTAGTTGCCCCTGCCGTTGCCTAAATGATAAGGGTAGTTTGGGAAAGAGAAGATTTGAGCTGAATTAGTAAAAAAATTGATTGAATTGCGAGGAAAAGAAAGGAAAGCCAAGCGTCACGAGTCCCAAATTGATTGAATTGAGATCCGATTTATTTATTTATGTGCTGTTGCTTTATTTGGAAAAAATGTAATGTTTAATTGGCAGTTTTAGACTTTAATATCACTGTTAGACACTGAAATATCACATTTTTAAGTGGCATTATTTTTTTTTGTTGCCGAAATTATAAGTTACTCGGTGAAATACTTTCTAGTTTAGGAATTTTTGGCCGGATATTCTTAGAGAAATCTAAACATTGCTATTTTTACTTCTTCACAATATTGACAAAAACAGAAGGTTGAAAGAAAGAAAGAAAGAAAAAAGGGTGTTGCAAGCCCGGTTATAATTGCCCTTACATAATAATATGAAAAAAAAAAAAAAAAAAAAAGGGAGTGCTGGAAAATTTTCAATATGACAATAATGTCCCTACAAGTTGTTACTAGTACCTAACTTGGTGCCAAATGGAGTGCGTTTAACTATCTCCATTTTTTCAATGTATTAAAAAAAAAAAAATCGATAGTGTCTTCACACCTCTCAATACCGTTAGAGTGATCTATTAAGTTTGAGCCTTTAATGACTATTGGTCCAAAGTTTAAAGTGTATATATCAAGTGACGAAAATAAAGACTCAAATATTAAAACAAATTAATATCAAGACTTTAAATAATACGTTCTCATCATTTCACCACTATTACGAGTCATTCCATTTTATAGTTGGGATTATACAAGCTCTCTGGTGAACATTATTTTTATTGTTTAGCCTCCAAGCAATCTTTCTCAAGAGAGGAAGGGACAAAAAATTGGGGGCAGTTGTAATGAATCCATCTCCTAGTTCTCAATAGGTCTTCAATCCCTGTTCAATCCAGTGAATGAATTCACCTAAATTTAGGAGCACATTACAGTTGTCATAGCAAAGAGGAAAGCTATATTACATTGCCAATTGGGTCTAATAGAAAGTCAAATTTATTTTTCTATCCTTGCCAATTGGGTCCAATAGAAAGTCAAATTTATTTTTCTATCCACTTAACCCCTTGATCTCTTACAGTAATAAAATAAGAATTAAACTAACAAACATATAATTACGGATATAACATAACGATAAATCCACATCAATCGTTCTCGTGCGATCATGCGGCGAGGGCAGTTTGGGGATCCCATGTGCCGGATTCCCTTTTAAAGGAAAGGGAAATAGCACTGAAGCATGGCCTAACAGGGCAACATCTATTCTTTGGCCATGGTTTGCGTGAGTTTGAGGCAGGAGAAAAAGTGCTCATTTACCTGAACCTCCACGCGGCAGAGCCGCGTTGCGTGACACTAGCCCCACCGTGGAAAGTTTGCGTACTAATATACAGCTGTGAGCAGCACATAATTAATAAAATATTCTGTTCTTCTCTTTTGTTTTTCCCCTTAATCACGTAATTAGAGTGTCATTAGTCATCACGTGAAGATTTTTGGGGATTTATTTGTACCGAGCAGCTGAGGTCTTTCTTAGTATCGAAGAAGTTGCTCTTTGGCTCGTATAGTTTCTTACGTATCTATATCTAACGTGTATTTAAACTTTCAATACGAATTCATCGATGATATTTAAGACGGATCATAAAAAAAATAAATGCCTTTTTTTTTTTGGTCTTTTTTCATTTTTTGTGTTGTTTTCTCTTAAAGGAGTTTGCTTTTTTTTTTTTTTTTTTGGTCTATATTACTTTTCTTTTTATTTTTGTAAAAAGCTAAAGCTTATGTTCCTGCCAAAGGCATGTTTAGTGAGGGAAGGGAAAAAAGAAAAAAGGTGGAGGAACTTTATTAGGATTTATGGCATGATTTAAGCCCGTGCTGTTTGTTGGGTTGCGACAATATAATTTCTGTCACGAGAATAGCAAAAAGGGGCTTAACCATATTTCTAGCAAGAATTTAGGGAGGCAAAAAAATGAACATCAAATAGAAAGAATGATATCTACTTAGAGTTCATGATGCACGCTTTCTTACCATTAGGTTAGAGAGACACTTTCCTCGTTACCCAATTGTAAAGCTTTTAACAAACATTACTGTTAAATTAGAGAGTCTTTTTAGTAACATCAAATAAGTATAAATGCTAATACTGATCGCCTCCTTTTCGAACGAACGGTTTAAAAAAAAAGGTCTTCTTAATTTTCATTTAAAAAAAAAAAGTTATCTGAAAAAACACTAAATTAAGGATTCATTATGATATCATAGAATGAGTTGGGTTCGTTTGGTGAATGAGTTGAGTTTGAAAATTTTAAATTTGAGTTGAAAATTTTAAGTTTGAGTTGAAAATTTTGTTGAATTTTTAGAAAAGACAAAAAAATTTTCAGAAAAAAGACAAATATTTTTTCAGAAAATACAAAAATTAAAATTAAAAAGTATATTTTAATTGGAAATGCGATAGAATACCAAACAAGACCAGAAATTGATGCAGAGAGATGGCAAATTATGAAAAGTTCCAAATATTAAGTTTTTCCCCTACGAATCACCTACTATTTAAAATGATTTTTTAATAACGTAAATACTATTTTAAATGATTTCATATGAATCCATGATAACATGGTCACCCATGGTGCATGCCATCCCATGTCTACAAATGATGCGCACGAATATAACATATGCTTGGTGATTTGTGAGGATTTCCCAAAAAAGCATAAATAAATTAACAAATAAATACACAAATATATATATATTGTTTGTATATAATAGACCATGTTAGTTTCGGAGCAATTTAGGAGTAGTGCAACAACCTAATTACATCTGCCTATAATATGTCAATACTCTCAAAGTATCTCCTGCAATTAAATAAATAGATATATGAATCATTTGCTCGTCAACTTCAAATGAATATTTGACATTCCTAACTATTTATTTTATTTATTTATTTATTTTTATTACAACCGCAACATGTTATCGACAAAGGTCATAATCCTTATTTTCCGGAGACTATGATAAGATTTATATGACAAGTAATCCATAAACAAGGCCTTGCCCGTTGAACCATCGGCTTCAAAAAGATAAGATTATGCTATTGTAAAATCAAGAAATGTAATATTGTTGGAAATAGAAAAATGCGAAACTTTTAAGTCAGAGGATTAGTAGGCCAAAAACCCTTTTTTTTTTTTTTTTGTCTGAAAAAAGGAATACCGATGTCATAGAGCAGATAATTTTTAAAAAACAAAAACAAAAACAAAACAAAACTATCCAATGGAAAAATGACATGAATTCTAAAGGCACATTCGAACATGCAATTCCAATCATTAAAGAAAAATGTTGAAATGGGTCTGACAGGTCGTTTAGTACTTGTGTAATATGGAATTGTTTGACTTCTGCTCGTTTCTTTATCTTCACCAAACTAAAAAGAAAGAGAGAGAGAGAAAAGAAAGAAAGGAAGATAATTTTGTCACCGGATAGATTATGTGGATATCATTTAGTTTATCATAAAAAGCTTATACTCTTTAAATTATATAACAATAATCCACGTTCTTTCAAATTCAAACTCCTATTCACCAAGTGATCAACATTTTATTGTTTATATATATGAGGTAAATTTAAATTACGTGAAAAATGACGTTGGGTGCGTCTGAAGAAGCAAAACTGAACCAATCAAGAATCGGAAAAGAACAAAATTTGTGTCATGTCGGAGAATGGAATGGGTAAATGAAAGGAAAATAAAAGGTACACATATAGGACCAAGAAATATAAACTCCCACCAAGTGAAACGATAATAGAGGTTAAGATGTGAAATTTTTAGGCTTTTGGAGAGGTTTGAGAATTGTAGACAGATGAAAATTGATTTTTCTAAATTATAATATCTAATTAGGTCTTGTTTTCTGTTATTTCTCGTTTGATCGAATTTCAACACGAACAGTACCAGTTGGGAAAAAAAAGAAAAGAAAAGAAAAGAAAAGGTGATATGTACTATCTTTCACCAAATCCAAAACAATTGGCATACTCCAATTCAAATAATTCAATCAAGTATAAAAAAAAACAGTAAAGAAAAAAGAAAAAAAATATTTATATATAATTTTGAAAAGGAGAGAGTCGAGGGGGGCCGGCGTTGGTATTTGGGAAAGACAGTCTATTCAAAGGCAAGCCCACACGGAAATTAAAAAGAAAACGACAATGAAAAAAGGTAAGAAGACGCTTGAGACTGAGTGGAAGTTGGCAGTATGTTGGCTGTAAAGGAACACAAAACTACAACTCGTAATCTGAAGCAGCTGGACCAAAAAATAAAAAATAAAAAATAAATTAAAAAGAAGTAATCATATGAGTACGTAAATTATGTTTTGCCGTTTGGTTGACATGTTTGGAAAATGAAGTTGTTGGCTTTTCTTTTGTTTTTAGTTTACATCACATTTATTTTATTAGATTTATGTCTCTTATGTGTGTCTCAAATCAAATAACTTAATAACTTATGTGAGGAGTTTGTGTTCATACAAGAGAAGTTCAAACACCATTAGTTATAACCAAACAGAAAAGAAAAAAAAAAAAAAAAGGAAGCACAGTTTTACGAGTAAAAGTCAGTACATCTAATATCCACTTAAATCACTTAAGTTTATAGATTTCCACGCCAAAAATTGACCCCCTCTTTGCTTATGATTAGCTAGATTTCGACTTGACACACTAACCTTTTTTTTCTTTTTTAGAAAGAGACACACCCACATTTTATTTGTCCACTTGTTACTCGTGTTTTTTTCTTTTGTTTTATTTATTTATTTTTTTGAGACAAAGACATAAATAATATTTCTATAAAAATAATTAAAAATAAATGGGAAAGTCTGTAATAGATATTAACAACCGGTAGTTACTAAATGTGTATCATTAAAATTAAATTAAATATCAGGATTAGAAAGACTTGAGTTGCACAAAATTAAAGTGCACACTACCACATACAACCACTCCTTATTCTTTACTAAAATAATAATAATAATAATAATAATAAAAAGATGATGCCAATGAACGGTGGGAGGGGCTGGAGGTTCTTGCAGCCCTGAGGGCAAGGTCGTGGAGGCCGCATTGTCGCAATCAAATCGTGAGAGCATCGCAACCCACTCCCTCGCGGGTCCCGATCTCGTAACCTTCGTTGTCGACGGTGTCCCAATCATGGCTTCCGGGTCATAAGCGCAACCTTGCAACCTCCATCGCCGATGGTCTCCATCCTCTGCCTAGATCACAACCAACAGTGGAAGACCCAAACCCTTACCCATTCCCGAGCTCATCATTGTCTCCGTCGACAGCCTCCTCTACGGAGCCTAGCAGATGCGGCAATCGTGCCGGCGACGGCGACTACTCCGACATCATTGGTGTGTCAAGGTGCTATTGCGATTCTGATCTGGGGTTTTTTGTGGAGATTTGGCGCAGGATTTGCTTGATTTTGAAGTTCGAGTATAGAAGTCACTGGTGATGGCACAAGTTTGAGAGATGACCAGTCGGACGAGGTTATTGTGCTTGTTGGTGAAAAATGAGTACGAATGGGTGTTTGGTGAATGAGTTTAGTTTAAGATTTTTAAGTTTTAACAATAATTTTTTAGGGGGAGTTTGGCAACAACTCATTTCCAAGTTTTTGTCTTTTTTCCAAAAAGTTTTTTATCTTTTCTGAAAATTCAAAAAAATTTACTATTACAACTAAAATATTTCAACTCAAACTAACCAACCAAACACTCTTTTAAAAAAAATAAAAAGCATGATAAAAAAAAATATAATTTAGTTTAAACTAAACTTCTTTCTAAAATGCTCAAAAATGATGAATGATTTTTAATTTTTAATTTTTAATTTTTTGCCCTTTTTTTTTTTTTTCACGATGTTTCTGGGTTTTTGTCCATGGAATCAACTTAAAAGATTGTTGCTCAAAAGTTTATGTTTGTTGTTCAAATAGATATTGCAGAGTTTAATAGTGGTTTACCTGTTACTGGAATTTTTGTTGTTGTTTTGTCCATGGTGTTTCTAGGTTTTCTTTATTCATTTATTTCTCAGATAGAAGAATTGCAAAGGAGAAGAGAGAAGCTTTTTCAGCAATAAAGCTTCTTCTTCTTTTTTTTTTTTTCTTCTAGGGTTTCTTTTGCTCTTAAATAAATTTTAATGATTAAATCCAAGACTTCCCCAAAATCAAACAGCTTTTCTCAGCTCAAAGATTATATAAATTAGAACTCTTGGAATGCTTGAATTATCCATCTTACCTTAGGCCACTGCTGCTTCGGTGAGTGAAAACAGGTGTGCAGGGGATGAGGAGTGATAGCAAATAAGAGAGAGAGAGAGAGAGAGAGAGATGAGATTTAAAAGAGAGAGAGAGAGGAGATTTGGTATACTCAATCTCAAGTTTAGACAAAATTAAAGCTATTCATTTTAAAAGCAACTCAACAATAACTCTTGAATGGAGTACGAGTAGTGTCCCTAAAAGGACTCTATCACATGCTCTCTCAAAATAAATAACAGTTAATACCAAATTTATTTCAACTATGCCATTAACCTAATAAATATACTGTTTATCCACTAAATTTATTTCAAAATTTTAAAATCTTAGAATTATTTTAATTATTTTCGTAAAAATAACATTTACTGCTATATATATATAGCCAGCCCAAAGTGACAGTGATCCAGATCAAGATTGCCTGAAAAGGGTATTTGTGGAGTGTTTTTTCAAGGAAGAAGGCGCTAAAGTAATGGTTTCTATTTATTTGGGGGGTGTTTGGTGAATGAGTTTAGTTTAAGATTTTTAAGTTTCAATAGTAATTTTTGTTAACTTTTCAGAAAAGACAAAAAATTGCCTGAAAAGTGATAATGATCCAGACCAAGATTGCCTGAAAAGGGTATTTGTGGAGTGTTTTTTCAAGGAAGAAGGCGCTAAAGTAATGGTTTCTATTCATTTATGGGGTGTTTGGTGAATGAGTTTAGTTTAAAATTTTTAAGTTTCAATAGTAATTTTTATTGACTTTTCAAAAAAGACAAAAAAATTTTCAAAAAAAGACAAAAAAGAAAAATACAGTTTAACTTGAATTAAACTTACCCCCAAACATTATTGTTATTTTTAAGGAATGGTCTAAAAAGAGCACATTTATGTAATTATTCTATTTTCAGGATTTTTATCTTTTTATAATTAAATAAAAAATGATTTCAGAATAAAAATCTTAATTATGAGATAAAAATTCTAAACATGTACGGTAAATGGGTTGTTCCCACCATTTCTTCAAGGTAAATAGTATTTGCGTGCTTTAAAAGAATTGAAGTAACTCGTATTTTTGTTTCCCTGAATGTTGTTGTTTCTCGAGAATTGTCGTATTCAGATAAAATATTGTTTCTTTTAGAGGTGTCGTCCTCTTTCAATGGTTGTGCTAATTTTTACTGTTGTCGTTTCTTTGTTAATATATCTATTTAGTTGTCATTGTTTTTTATTTCATGGCGTCGTTTTCTGATGTGTTGCCGTTTCTCAATTATCTATTTTGAACCATTGTCTCTGTTAACTAATGCTGTCGTTTTCTCAGTTATTGCACGAATGTCCATGATAATATTGTCGTATTTTGTCGTTATTCAATGCATTGCGATTTTGATTGTTGTTGGTGCGTTTTAAGTTACTGTCCTATTTTTCTTACCAAAAAAGTAATTGTCGTATTTTGTCGTTATTAGCATTGTTGTACCTCACCAATTCTCAGTTTCATTTATTTCATCGCTTTATTTGCCGTCTGCTTTTTGAAAGGCTATCATTTTTTCACAATTTTATCATTACATTTATGTTGTCGTTTTATTAATAAGTAATTGAACTAAATAATATCCGAACTCTTTCAAAGATAACGTTCAATTCATGTTATAACCCCAACTCTTATTTTTGACCATAATGGTCATTTCCGTACAAAACCGTTAAATTTTTAACATAATTTTACCGAACTTCCCAACCCCCCCTCCCATTTTTCTCTGTTTCACCCACTCCCTCCCCCCTCTCTATTTGTTTCACCCACCCTCATCCTCTCTCTCTCTTTCTCTGTCTCAATCTGGGCCCCTCCACCTCTGATTGGGTCCCCCCGTCATTCCTTCTCTCGGTTTCACCATACACCTCCCGCTGCCGTTCGCCCACCACACCCCCCCACCCCACCCCACTAGCCACTCCCTCCTTCGGTTTGTCCCCCCTCCCCTGCCTTTTGTGCGCCCGCCCCCCCCCCCCCCCCCCCCCCCCAAAAAAATCACAATCTGGGTGTTTTCGCCCCCCCTCCCTGTGCCACCAAACTGGATTTTGAGAAGAAAGGGAGAGAGAGAGAGGAGAGGAAATTTTTTTGGTTTTTTTTTTTATTAAATTAATTACCGTTAGATTACTAAAATATTTACATAAATTAATTGAATTGGATGAAAAGGATCATAACAGCCAAAATTTAAGATTTTAGAATTATCTTTGTAAAAAAAAAAAAAAAAAAAAACCAACCGTCACTTTCAACAAAAACTTTAGGAACTATTTAGACTAATTACTAACTCCTCTAAAGTAATTTTACCGTCTTACTATAGGTTGTCGTTTTTACATCACGGTGTCGTTTCAATAGTTTCTTGAGGTTCGTCGTTTTACTTATTGCCGTTTTCAATATTGTTATTGTTCGTTTATGCTGTCGTTTTCTTGTTAATGCCGTCGTTTATAGAAGTGTCGTTTTTGTTGGTTTTGTCGTTCTCTTTGGTATTCTACGGCAATTTCAATTTTCTCTGCACATGTAGACAAATTATCTTGCAACTTTTGGTCATAGAAGCAAGTATAACCACACCATAAGCAGACATAGGTACAAATTCAAATTGCTTATAAATTTAACCCCCAAAAAAAAAGCATTTATGAAAAAAAAAAAAAAAAAAAAAAAAAAAAGGTTCTAGAAGACAAAGAAGGAAAACAGAAAACACAAGGGGGGGAAAGAAAAGAAGAACTTTTTCATTTTTAAAATTTTCATTACGATTTTATTCTAAACAAAACCAGAATCGTAACTAAATTAGAGTGATTCAGAGGAACAGACATACATAAAATCTAATCTAGCTACCATAGCCGCTTTCTCTTAGTCTATCCTTCATTGATGCATCGACTTTCCATCAAGAGGAAGAAAAAGATCCCATATTTTGGTTCTGAAAAAAACAAAGGTATTAATTAAGAAAGAAAAATAAGAAAAAGAAAAAAAATTGACTTAAAAATCACCCCATGAAAGTTAAAAGAACCAAAACAAACATTTTCATGTCGTTTGACGTTAATCAAAGGTTGTATGCTACCAAAAACATCCGAGGAAGGCTGATGAGAAAATGGAAGAGGTAATTTCTTGGATGGAGGATTAATTCACGACTGACCAGCCGCTCCAGGTTGAGATTGCGAGGGAGGAGGTTGCTGTAGTATAGCAAGGTCGTTATGGTCCGTGCTGGTTCTACCACAAGCGCTGACACTAGCCTCACTAGTGACTCAACCATTATAGACTGCCACAAATATATATATATATATATATATAAATGTAAAACTCAAGTTAGCTGCATGCAACAACATAAACTGATATTGATGAAGATTGATAGTTTAATTCAGTGCATGTTGGGTAAAATTAATCTATGAAGATGGAAAATAGAGAGAGAGAGAGAGCAAACCATGGTTGAGAGAGAAGGAGAGGGATCATGTTGGAAAAGAGTGATCCTTGGCATTGAAGAGAGAGAGAGAGAGAGAGAGAGAGAGAGAGTTTACAACAACAAGAAAAAAAAAAAAAAACCAAAAAAGAAGAAGGGAAAACAGAGTGAGAGAAGTGGTTTGTTGGATTCAAATAGAACTAGGTGGAGTGCTGTAACTGCCGATCATCGGCTCTGTGTTGAGACTTCAGACCTAACCGTCAACGTGTCACCTTCAAAGTTAAAAAAATATGCATATATACACACACACACATATATATATAATAAGAAAAAGGTTGTGACTGAGAAACCCAAGAGAGAAAGAACATTAGGTAATAATGTGAGTCACGTTGGGCTCCTTGCTAGAAGCAAACATTGGGCCTATCGACACCACCATCACTAGTGGCCACTTTTTTTATGTTCTCGACGTTTTGTGCTTTTGCTAATCCAGATGCCTCTAATTGCTTAACATAATTTCACTTTTATGCATCTGTCAGAAAATTTTTCACTTTTATGTGTAAGACTTGAATTTTGGTCCAATCTTGTGCGCCCCTTGTATTGTTTTTACCATTCAAGAACTTGTTATCTGTGTGCTAAAATAGAAGGAAAAAAAAAAAAAAAAACCCTACTGGAAGTAAAACAGTAACTCACATGGGAACTGGACACCCAAGAGATGTTATGTGTTAAAAAAGGTTAAATCTACAAGCCAGATCTGAACGAGATAAAAAAACAGAAAATAGAAGTTACCTGGATATGAAGAGAAGGAACACTGAATTTGATTAACGTGTGTTGGTGCTATCTGTCCATATCAGTTGGCTACCAAGATTGCGAAGAACATATTGATCATGGCGCAGATGAGTAGATTCGAGCAATTAAAAACAATAAATTAAAATGATAGATAAGTTAACATATTGATTCATATAGATTGGAAGAGGAAAAATAGCGAGATAACGTTAAATTTTATTCAACGAAGTCCATTTATATTATAGAAGGACGTCCATTTTATAGGACATGAACGGGAAAGTTAACCAAACGTCTAAACATTATTTTATAATAACAAAAATGGGAAATTTCAGATAAAGGAAAAATTTTGAACAGGAAATGAGAAAAGAAACTATCAAGATTAAGGAAACGAAATCACAATTGGAATCCAAAAAACAGAAATTTTCAAACAGAAAAATTTCAAGTCAACTGGCCTTTCTTGTTCCCTAACAGACACACTACAACAAGGACAAGAGCCCAAACACGGGACACAAACTGTTCTCAGCATGTGGGATCGTCAGGTTAGGCTTCTTCCAACTACTGCTACTTAGAAATATGGTGGAACACAGACAACGACAACAATCCCGTGCGGTTCGCAAACCGCAACAATCCGATCACCGGAAACTCCGGAGTTCTCACCATCGATCAATTCGGAAACTTTTAAGGTTTCTCACAACATGAGAGACTCTGTTGTTATATTTTCTGCTAAAGCAGCGACCTATAATACAAGCGCCGTTTTGCTCCACAGTGGCAATCTTGTTCTACATCAGCCGAGTCCCGATGGATTTTCTGTATCATGGCAGAGTTTTGACTATCCTACCGACACACTTTTGCCGAGAATGAAACTGGGATTTGACTCGGAAACTAGGATCAATCAGACACGGACATCATGCGGAGGTGATGATTTCCAGGTTCTTTTTCCCTTTCCGTGGACCCCACCGGCAACTGCACTGGCCAGATGGTGATCCAGTATCGAGAGAGCTTGTATTGGGCTAGTGGGGCTTGGCAGCAAGGACTTGGGAGTTTCAGTTCTCTAGATGAGCTCTGTGACATTTATAAGTACAATTTTACATCGAATGCGAAGGCGATGTACTTCAATTACTCGGTTAGTAAGGATGTCACAATTTTCCCGAAGCTGACTTTGACCGCGGAAGGTGAACTGAGGGGCTATGGGAGGGATCTTATGTTCACTGAGGTGTAGTGCAATGTCGGCGGTCCTAAAGGGCCTTCATTGAGATCCGGTTGTGTTGAGCAAAAGCTTTCGGAGTGTCGAAGATCGAGTGATAAGTTTGTGTCCAAAATGGGAGTCATGTCTGGTTTTAAGTTCAGTGGGAGTGAGAACATGAGTCTGGTTGATTGTTGGGCCAAATGCTTTGAAAATTGCTCTTGCGTTGCTAATGCTGAAGTATATGAAAATGGTTCTGCTGGCTGCGAGATTGGCATCCTTCAATCCGGAGGTAAAAATAGCATTCAGTTCAATCTCTAAAAGTTTAAGTTAATCAAACACAAGCAATCATAGTTAGATTTTCTTGTTTTGCGGGAAGAAAAAAAAAAGGAAGAAGAAGAAGAAGAAATCTTATCTTTTAGTATGCAAGATTGCATTTTCAAGGTGCTGAACGGGGAAGACTGAAACTTTTATGCTTCTGATCTTGATAACTATTTTTCTCCGAAGATTATAATTTATCAGTTGTTATTTTGTACACGCAGTGTGAATGTGGTGGAAATGGCTAATAATTTTGGTAGGAGGAACTGCTGTTTTCCCGTTGTTGTGCTTCTTGCTCTATGTTGCGCGGAGAACATGCAAAGCTAGAGGTAATCTACGAGGTAATCTACAGAGAATGAAGCAAGACATGTTGTTGCAAGAGCTAGGCAAACTGGGAAAGCACCAGAAAGACGGAAAGTCAAGCATTGAGTTGCAGATGTTTGAAAGCATTTCTACAGCTACAAATGGTTTCTGCTCCGCAAACAAGCTAGGAGAAGGCCGGTTCGGACCAGTTTATAAGATAAATATGACCTTCTAAGTTTAAAAAGTTTTCATGTCTAGTCAATTTCTTTCCTAACTTAAAAAAAAAAAATTCAGGGACGATTAGTTGATGGACAAGAAGTAGCAATAAAGAGACTTTTGTGAAGTTCAGGGCTAGGTCTAGTGGAGTTCAAGAATGAAGCTTTATTGATTGCCAAACTTCAGCATACTTTCGGGTTTTGCATTCAAGAAGAGGAGAAAATGCTGAACTATGAGTAAATGCCCAACAAAAGCTTAGATTTCTTCCTCTTTGGTAATTTCCTTGTCCATAGCAAGTCTCGGAAAGCCTTTTTTTTTTTTTTCTTTCCTTTTTTTTACTTGGAAAAATTATAAAACTTTTCTTTGATATGACATATGATCATAGAAAGAACTTATTGAATTGGCAAAGACGCTTCAGCATCATTGAAGGGGCTGCTCAAGGACTGGTTTATCTTCACAAATATTCAAGGTTAAAAGTGATTCACCGGGATTTAAAAGCAAGCAACATATTGCTTGATGAGAAGATGAGTCCCAAAACTGCATTCATATAAGCCTCTTGTGCTTACAAGACCACGTGCTAGACCGGCCAACCATGCCAGACGTCGTTTCGATGTTGTTCTCAAATGATACTACTCTAAAGCCCCCACCAAAACAGCCGGCGTTTTTCATCAGTAACGATGTGGTGGAAGGTGTGGAAGTTGGTACAAGAAAAGAATCAGAAAATTGTAGCATGAACGATCTAACAATGTCGGTAATGGAAGCGAGGTAAATGCAGTGACGATCTACCGCACTATTTTATTCAGTCCAGATTCTTGTAAACCATGTCTGGCATGCAGCAAATTGCATCAGTTAATGCATTTAAGTTCTGTAGTTTGAGATAAAAACATTTGGCTGCTTTGTATAAGTCATAAGCATCATGCCGTTTTTATTCAGAACGACACAAACTCAACTTTTAAGTTAGGGATGATATCTTGAATGGAGCATGCCAAAATTCAACTACACGACATGTTTATTCTTTGAAGTGAAAGGTAAACGTGGTTTAGCAAAAATGTTTTAGATAAACGACATGTCGTTTTTTTATCAGAAGACGACATGTGCCTGAGATATCTTTTCAAACTAAACGACAGTAAATAATTCTGTTTTTAAGGTGGAAATTTATCTACTGGCTAATATTATAATAACGTTAACCCAAATAAAAGAAAGAAGGAAACTCTAAAGGCAACTTTTAAGTTAAATGAGTTTGAGTTGAAAATTTTAAGTTTTAGCTGAAAATTTTTGTTGATTTTTCAGAAAAATAAAAAATTTTTCAAAAAAAAATAAAACTGAGATGAAAAAGTACAGTTTAAATTTAAATATCAAATGAGGTCTTAATATGTATTTGTTACCCCAAAAGCTATCTTATGAATTAGAAAATTTTGTTTTAATATTGTTAAAACATAAAAACTCAAGATTCTTTTTTAAGATTTTATGTTTTGTGTTAGCTATTCATTCACAATATTTCTTTTTTCATTATTAATTTGAGAATATAGGGATTTGAACTTTTTATGTTAGGGTGAGTTTCAATTATAAAGTATTTGAGGAATGAATTTAAATATAAAAATACCTTTCTAGATAAATTCATAAATGCTTGAATTTAAAATTATGATATATATATAATTGAAAAAATAACTATTTTAAAATATTATTAGCCAGAATATGATCACGTGATAAGCACGTGCAATCCTGTCCTTCCGTCTATATAGTAATCACCAAGAGCTGTAAGCCACTACGTTCAAGGTTGCGTAATTGTTGAGTTTTTTAGGGTTGAGTTTTCTCTCTCTTCGGAGCTTTTCCTGCGCTTTCCAGTTCCGACCAAATCCTAGCTAACTTCCGAATTCACAGCCATGTCGTCCAAGCAAGGTAACTTTCCAACCTTATTTTCCCAGATTCGCTTCTCAATTTCTTTTTTCTTATTAGCCAATTTATCGTCGATCTGAAAAGAGGGGAAAAAAAGAACTTGACTTTGATGAATTCTTTTCCATTTTTTTAGCTTTTGGGGTTAAAATAAAAAAACCATTAAATTTTGTTTATTCCATCTCGTAGGTGGAAAAGCAAAGCCTTTGAAGCAACCCAAGGCTGATAAGAAAGAGTACGACGAGGTATTTTGCTAAAATTCATAATTACTTATGTCGATAATCTCGTCTTAATCTTTTATCATCTGGGTTGATGCTGATTGTTAGTTAGAAGCTTTAATTAGCTCAATTAATATTCTAAATTTATTTTGGCAAAAGAAGCTGCTTTATTGCAAGTTTACTTTTTCCTTGATTATGCTATTTCATGTAATTTTTTCGTTTATGGCTTGATTTCTTTGATTTAATCTTAGCTAGCGAAAGCATATTAGTGGTTTTTTTTTTTTTTTTTTTTTAAATAGCATACTTTTGAATTTTACCTTGCTTATCCTCAGATGGATCTTGTTGTTTAAGTTATTATTTGTGTATTGGTTTCTTAACTAGCATATATTCAATCCAATATTCGCCCCAAATCTGGAGAGATGACTAGAATCACATAGGTCATAATTGGAATTTAATCCATCTTTATGTTTTTATTATATGATAAAAAAGTGGTCCTACACAAGGTTCTCTAGTTGCATATTGTTACAAATTATGTACCCTGTTTTTACTTTTCTTGGGTGTTCTTTTATTTTTTATACCGTGAAGCATTTGTCGATGCAAGGCTTGAGGCTACTACTTTGGTTTTTAATGATGTTTGATACATATGTGTGAAGTGATCCTAAGAATTTGAATTGTGTCCGCATCGTTTCAGGTTGACTTGGCTAACCTCCAGAAAAAGAAGGAAGAGGAAAAGGTGAGAATTGTTCTCCGGTCGTCCATTCGTTTTTTGCTCCATGGGATCTTTAATTTTTTCTAATAAGCGTTTGATTATGGTTCTCGTGACGAGCAGGCGCTCAAGGACCTTAAAGCCAAGGCACAGCAGAAGGGTTCTTTTGGAGGTTCTGGGCTCAAGAAAAGTGGAAAGAAATAAGAAGGGGTTTTGATTTTTATACCCCAGTTCAAATGTGAAACAAACGCTTGAGCTGTTATATATATATATATATATATATCATCTGCCACAATGGCGTCGTTTTATTTCTGTGGTGACCTATTTTGCTGAATTTGCTGCTAAACTTTGTACTAGTGTCCTCGTTTTTTAAGGTTAAATAAATGGAGTTGGTTTTTAAGTGTTTGTGTTTGTTTAGTTGTGTTTCTCCTCATTACTAATTGGTTTAATATCTAACATGATTGGAAGACTCTGAGTTGGGAGATGAGAAACCTGTTCAAGTGTTCTTAGCATCGGTGTTCAATTTTCTTGGCTTCCATTGGTCTATAATTCAAAACTCTTGTTCCAGCAACTTCAAAACAAAAGATGATCAAACTATATTATGGTTCTTATGAGGAGTAGGAAGAAGCGAAACCTACTTTATGTTGAGAATTTCTTTTTTATTCTCTGTAGTTTTGTCCTACTTGATAATTAAAATACATAACTATGTATTATATATTACTATGTTTTATATATATGAGGTGTGAAATTGGGAGTGGGGATTTTTGAGAGAATTGATTGCACTTTGTGCATGTCTGAGAAAAAGGTGAGGGAGTGGGTAATGACATACCCACTTAAATGGTGTTTCTTTAAGATTTTACTCAAATAATTGAAGGACTAAAAACTTCTTGTTATGTTATACCCAAATAGATCAACATTAGTTTGGAAACTTTTATTTATTTATTTAGTTTGAAGTGGGGACCAAACTCTACATTTTGGGGTTAGGTGTTGTGTAACTATTAGGTTTGAACCATTTAAACATACTATCAAATTGAAATTTGGTGTAGTGGTCAGTAATCATTTTTTTGGCAGTAATCTTAAAAAATTAAACGCAATGTGGTTTTTTTTAAAATTAAACGACCACAAAATTCAGAAGAAAAAAAAAAAGAAATTTAATTAGTTGTGATGAAGAGGAGATTAAGTTGTGAATTGTAGAAGGACATGCATTTATAAATAAAGAACATAGGACAAAAAGTTTCAAACTCGTGCACACGCTATTTGACATTTCCGCCAATTTATATGGTTTTCTTCATTCACACACACACACACACACACACACACACACACACAAGGTCAAACTCCGCAGCAAAGATCACAAGTTTCAGTTGAAGAAGATCTGTGGTTTTTTGATATAGATATGTTGCTTAGTGATAACAGGAACAATTTTAAGTTATCTCCTTCATGGTACTTGTTTTAATTTATTTTTGAGGGAATAGGTTATTCAATTTTCGGTACATTACATTTCTGATTATCTATTATACAAAAGAACTAAATCGATTACAAAAATATATATTATGGTCATTTGATGAAATTTGATTCAAATTTGACAGTTTAGATTCTGATACGAACTTTCGGTATTGTGTTTTTCTATACTATAACTAAAAACTTTGTTGCTTCTGCAAATAAAACATTCCCGAATATTAGAAGTTTCAAGTGTTTTTTATATTATTGGTGCTTCTGTGGAACAAGCAGAATTTAACAATTCAAAATTATACGAGTTATTATCTACGGATCGCTATAGAAAGTTGACCCTGATCATGTGAAATTAGAGATTCTTCTTGTAAACATATAAGATTTACTTTTTCGTACGGGTTTAATGGAATCTATATAGATAATAGAAATGTTGGGCCCGTTTGGTGAATGAATTTGAGTTGAAATTTTTAAGTTTGAATAGTAATTTTTGTTGACTTTTTAGAAAAGACAAAAAACTTTTTCAGAAAAGATAAAAAACTTTTGAGGAAAAAGACAAAAATTTGAGTTTAAACCTTAAGTCTAAACTTTCCAAACAAACGGGCTGAAAGGAATTTCAAATAGACAGACATCATTAAAAAATCAACTGCAGAACACGAACATTAAGATTGCTCATAAAAAGGACATTTCATGCCTACTCAAATTATGACTTTCTTCAAGTCCCTGGCACAAACACAGCCACTCTATGCCAACGTCAAGCGGGAACGTTGACACTACAATATAGCTCCTATGCCATTCTATGTCGCGATCGCAAATATTGGCAAAATTTAACGACCCCTATGCTATGTTAACCCCACAACAATTGAACAATTCTCAAAACAACTTCCATTGTATATGGTTACTCCTCCACCGGATTATCTGGGTTTTCCTTTTCCGGATCTTCCTCCTCCTCTTCTTCCTCTTTCTTTTCCTCCTCTTCCTCATCTTCTTCGGGGGGATCTGCTGGCATTGGAATCGGCAAGGGTGTCTTCATTGGTGCAAATTGGGGAAATATATCCGGTCTCCTTCCAGGCTTGGGCCTTTCCCATTCCTGCAACATCAAGTAAATTTGTATGAGATAAGAACATAAGAGAAAAATTAAAATTGCAACCCCCCTGTGAAGTTCGACCGTTGGCACAATTCACCACCAAAACATCCTCGGATAAGAAAAAAAAAAAAAAAAACACAAGGAAATTCATGCTAGCCAATAAAACCAACGGTTCAAACGCTAAACCACAACGGTAAACGCATTCAACATTTTTCATCCTTTAAGTACACTCTTTGTCTGAGTGAATGGTGACCATTCACCAAAACCGACAACTCAGATAAATACAACATGGTGTCTATCCAGAAACATAGTGTCGAACGTTCCATTATCGCTCGGTACAGGCATAAAAAAATATCATGGCAACCGATCAGAACTCCTCTTCAAGCCCTCTTGATATGAATGCAATTGATTCTTCTCTCCTCTCTCTTGTTTAACCACACATTATACCATACTACCTCGGAATTTACCCTTTCTTAAGCATAAAGGACAAAGTAGAAACTCTCCTTAGTGGAGCTGCCTTTAAGCCTAACATGTCTAGAAGAACCAAAGAACAAGAAACAAATTTCCCAGTACACTTGCAGTACGAGAAAAAAAACCTGATAAGCAACAACCACTGATCTAATTAAGAACCAAACACTACAATACCCATAAGTTTTCACATCAACCTGACCAAAAGTACATTGAAATTCCTAGATTCAGACCAAATTTAAGACCTTTTTTTACACAAGCGAAACCAAAACAAATCCAAAACCTAAGTTAAAGCAAAGCAGAAAACAAGTTGTGAAATTGAACAAGAAATTATCAAATTCCTGGTGGCAATATATATAGATGTATATATATATAGAAAATACATACGATGGGGAAATCAAGCGGAGAGCGGCGTGTCATCTTTTCCTCATCGGGAGCCATTCGAACCACATGACTTGGAAACCGGCGACGGAACAAGATTATTGGCGTCTGGCGGCGGCGGCGGAGGAAGGGAGCGAGAGTAAGAGAACGAGGAGAACCACCGGTTACCGGAAAACAGTTCGGAGAAGATGAGGAAGAAGAAGAAGACAATGGTGACGATGTCGGCGAGACTGCGGGAACGGAAGCCAAAGGCAGCGCGAGGGTCCGCAATGCCATTGGAGGGTTGGGATTCGTGCTTTTCTCTCTATCTCTCTCTCTCTCTCTCTCCCCTCCCCGTGTGTGTCTGACCTCTCTCTACCTCGCAGCTGTGAGCTATCACACCAACCACAAAACCCAACCGCCTCTGGATTTCCCCGAAGCCAATGTTGATCGCCGCCTCTCTTGATTGGGCCTTCGTGCAGCTTGACTGGGCCTTGAACTGTGGGCCCAAAAACAACTTGTGGTTTCTTTGAAGTCCAAATCCCGCCTGCTCAAGTAGTTTCTCTAAGACGACAAAATTTCCACTTTAATTGAAAGCAATTTTTTTAGTGAATACTTTAATTGATAACAATTGACGCAGAGACGGTAACTTCCTTCGTTGACGAGAAATTCAAGCCTCTTTTTTTTTTTTTTTTTTTGTGAGAAAAGTGACCGGGGTTTGCCGATGACAGGTTTTCCTGCAAGGTCTAGGAGGCTACGTAGGTGTCCGCGTTTTTGTTGTTGTTTTTTTTTTTTTTTTTTTTTTTTTGTTTTTAAGCTTTTATTTAGTGTATGGATTTAAAATGAAATTTTTATATTAAATTGATTGATTTTTTAAAAATTAATTATAATTTTATTGATTTAAAAAAATAATAAAAATTGAAATGAAAACTTTAGGTTCATACCTAAAAATTAAACAGATCATAAATATTGGTGAATAATTTTTTAATTTAAAATTAGGAAATTTAAACTCTATCATTACGATACAATTGACATAAAGGCGACAACTTCCTTTATTGGCAAGAAAATATAAAATGTTCTCTTTATATTTTATGAAGAGGAGGAAAATGTACAAAGTTAGGGTCCGTTTAGTGAACGAGCTGAGTTTGAAATAAGATGAAAATTTTAAATTTGAGTTGAGTTGACTTTTTAAAAAATAGTTATAAATTTTGTTGACTTTTCAAAAAAAGACAAAAATTGATATGAAAATTTTGAGTTGAGTTTAAGTGAAGTTGATTCACCAAACATAGCATTAGTGAGAAAAGCGATTGCCATTTGCCAATATTGTGTTTCCTATTACGTCTAAGAGACAATTGTTCATTTTATTTTCTTACGTTAATTAATTTTTTTTTAATTCAAGAGTAGGGGAATTTAAACTTTATACATTATTTTAGAATGAAATGTGAAATTACTATTAAGTTATACTTATAATATTATTATTTGAAACTTTTAAATAATATCAAATAAAAATTACTTTCTTAGAATATATGCAATATAATGTTGCAAACTCATATTAGAACCGACGAACTATTGATTCTTCAAAAAGAAACATAAAATTTAATGGTTAATAATAATTCTAAACAAAAATTTATCGGGAAATAATACATACATCATAGTTGTCTCCAAAATTTCAATGTGAGATTTTATTTTAGAGGAATAATTCTGAGCATTGAATTTATATTCTTCAATGTAGTGTGTCAATAATTTTATTTATGCATTCTTAACAAAGAGAAACATTTTTTTTTAAGAGGATGGATTTATTTATAGGAAAGAGAGAGAGAGAGAGAGAGAGAGAGAGAGAAAGATTTACACAAATGTATATTAGTTAGAACTATTCTATTTTTCTATTTTTCATATGTAGTTCAACTATAATTCTACACCCACCTCAATATTAAGATTTCATATAAAAGTAAATAAATGATCAATTTCTAAAAAAGAAAAAAACTAATCTTATTTTTTTATTTTACCATAAAAAAATTTAATTCATAAAATAAAAATTACTAATTAATATCTACTAAAAAAACAGATATTTAAAAAAATTGATTTCTAAATAAACATTACCAATCCTTAACTTTTTATGGAAAAAAATTTATGTTTCCACACAATATAAAAGAATAAAAAAAAATCAATGAAATAGAATTTTTAATTCTTTACTTTTTCAAGAAAAAAACTATCTACTATGAAACATTACGTAACCTTATTTTTTTTATTTACCAAAAAAAAAAAAAAAGATATATATTTTTTTAGGGAAGAAAAATTGTTAAATGTTGTTTCGTTATATTTTTGGCCAGCCAATAGCAAACATTTTGGGCGGCCAATTATTTGCGGAAGATTCACAAATTACATCACTAATTGTTGTTTCCAAAACTCCTGGTACAGAAGTTCCTTCTGATTGAATTGAAACACCGGACATTAAAAAATATATATATAATAAAAAATTATTAAAATAACCATATTGTTATATTTATTGACTAAAATAACATAAATTCTTTATTATAAATTATTATTATATAAATTTTAATTAATTTTAATTAATTTTAATTTAATATATATATCATATTAATTTAATATGAAATTTTTTACTATATTAATATAATCATGTCCGTTATTCATACGCTTTTCCTCATTAGGACCTCATATACCATTAAGCCGTTCCAATCGACGATGATGAATTGGTGACTATAAAATAATAATTTTTAAATTATTATTATAATATATAATAATAGTAATAGAGAAGGAAAGAACGGTGGTGGTGTCAGTCTGAGTCTGAGTATGAGACGTGTGTTGTGAAAACACTGATAACGGAGCGAACCTATCAAATTGGCAGATAAGGACGTGACCTGTAGACGGGTTTGTTGGGCACATCCATTCTGGAACCTTCACATGTTTCCTAATTCCTTAAAAAAAAAAATTTACGATAAATGTTAGTTTATTTTAAATTAAATTATATTTTTTTTATCATGATTTTTATCTTTTTTTAAAAATTTTTTTTATTTTTTCTGAAAAATTTTTATCTTTTATAAAAAATTACTATTAAAACTTAAAAATCTTAAACTAAACTTATTCATCAAACACCCCTAAAATTTTATAATCCACACTAAAATCAGGAATGTAATTACAGGTTTACAATATATAAAATCGTTATAAGATAAACTTATTATTGATTTTAACTTTGTCAAATTTCATTAACTTAACATGATTTGAAATTTAAATTCGTGTGTAATCCTAATTTTTCTATTTTTAAGGTTATTATTTCTTGCTATATCGTATAATTCATTATTCAAATTTAGAATAACTTTTTTTTTTCTAATCCTTTGGGTACTCAGTGTTAATGTTCTTTTAAATGTATCATTTTTTAACAATTTATTACTTAAACTTTTAATTTTGATTGTTTGGTTGGTCAGTTTGAATTGAGTTTTTGAATTAGTTTGATTGAAGTCAAATTAAATTTTTGTTAGGATTAGATTTTGTCTTCTCTTCATGTTATATGCCTAAGTCATTATGATCATTGGGCCAACAAACAATGAGTAGTGAATTGTGATCCGCTAGTTGCTTGTTATACATTCCATTCAAATATTTGGGCTCGGCTCAACGAATGACTTATCATCTGCAAGGTAAATGACAAACGAAAGACAATGGTCTTTCGATTATTTGGTCTCCATTCTCTTAAGGATTAAATTTACCAAGTGTTGAACATATTAACACCTGGCTCGACATGACAAACGGTGGGCAATGATCGATCGCTTGATGTTCGGTTAGTTACTGGTCATCATGAATAATGACTGACCCTTCATCCAACGTCTACACTTGGCGGACTACGAATGATGGGAGATCAGTCTTCACAATCGTCAAGCTCATAATCAATTATGACATCGTGGCCCACGTTTTTATACACGTTCCGAGTTACATGGGATAGTGGGGAACTATCCACTACTGTCTCACGAATCTGGACTTACTACTTTCCTTCTATAAATAGAGAATGACCCTTTTCATTTAGGGTATATTTTAGCCCTTACTGTTTTTTTGCTATGATATCCCCCTGAAATTGTAACATTTGTATTTAAAATTCATATACAGTGAAAACTCTAGTCCCGGAGGACATAGCATAATTTTGGTAAACTTCTCTAAATTTTGGTGTTATTATCTTTTACCATTCTTATTTTATTTTATTAGTTACATTTTTTCAATTATGATTGTTTTGTGATTCTCATATACGATGTCCAAGGATTTTAATAATTTTCGTATATTGATTTTGTTATAATTTAATTTTAGTTAAATTTTAACAATAGATTCCTAATATTTACAATTTTAAAACTGTGCGTGGTTGAAAATAAAAAAGAATGCTCACGAATAAAATATTTAATACCTTACCATAAAATTATTTTTTAATATTCATAAAATGGGGCCCTTGTTATATTTTCCTTAGCGTCTTTTTTAATACTTTTTTTTTTTTTTTCGTTTTCCAGAGGGGACGGGTCTTTTTATTTCAATTTGTTGATGAAATGATCTTTATTATCATTATTTTTTATTTTTTCTATAGAAGGACAAGGGTGGGTAAAAAGTGTTCCATTAAAAAATATATATATAACCACACACAAAAAAGTGGGGTAAAGATGGCACTTATCGAGCCAATCTGACACGTGGCAAAACTTATCAGGTCCACGTGGCAATCTGGCCGACCCGTTGGAAACAGAACTCTGATTGTACACTCCATACAAAATAGCAGCCGGTGCCATTTGTTTCGTTCCCTAAGTCGAGTGAAACAGGGTCTCTCTCTCTCTCTTGTCCGACTCCTCCTCCTCTCTCTTTTCTTCTCCCTTTCTCCACTCTATAAGAGCTCATCGACACGTTCAGCCAAAGCCAAGACTTAAAAAAAAAAAAAAAAAAAAGAGAAAACCTTCATCTTGTTTGAGAGAAACTGCCCGAGAGGAAATTTTATTACTTTCAAGAGAGACCTTTAATTTGCAGCATCTGGGTGTGACACAAACAGAGAGCCTTAAAAGGAAAATTTGGTGTGAAAAAAAATAAAAATAAAAGCCAGACATTCAAGGGATAAAAAGAGAAAGAGTTTGATCCGTGCAAGTAAGAGCAAAAATAGATTAGGCCAACTGGGCTGGTTTTAATCTTGGAGTTTGTTGCCGTCTGATGGGATAAAAGAGTGATAGAAAGAGAAAGAGAAAGAGAATGGATTTTTGGCCTGAGTTTCTGGCGAGCAGTTGGGGAAGAGAATTTGTGGCTGGAGGTTTCGGAGGCGCTGCCGGTATAATCTCTGGTTATCCTCTCGACACTCTCCGAGTACGACAACAGCAAAACGCCCGCAGTGGCTCGGCCATTTCGATCCTTCGTAATGTCGTTTCGGCCGAAGGCCCTTCTGCTCTTTACAGAGGCATGGCCGCTCCTTTGGCTTCCGTCACTTTTCAGGTCACCTTTTTCTTCATTCAATTTCTTTTTCTTTTTTTTTTTTTTTTTAAGTTCATATGGATTTGAGATTTAAGATCTTCTCCTTTTCTTTTCTTTATAAATTTTTTAATATTCTCAGTTTCATTTTAGGGTTGAGAACCTTATCAAAATATATGGTTGGAGACGTTTGTTATTCCGAGTGTTGTTATTGTGGTTGGGGGTGGGGTTGAAATAGATTTTGTGCTTATGTATATCTGTGTATTCTAAAGAAATTGATTTTTCTTTTGTTTGACAACACGAACGCCATGAAGACATTTTTGCAGTGTTTTGGAATGGCCAGAGCTGATATGTCTCTATCTTTCGATATGTCTCTATCATCGTATTGTAGGAGAATCTTTAGTCTGATTCTCTTTAGCATTATGAAATACAATGAGACCTTATTTTATGTGTCATGTCAAAACTGTCCCGTTAAAAAGGAAAATAAAATATCACCATATCATGTGTTATGTGGAAGTAATTATGTGTTTTTCACTAAGAATTGGCAAATCGTATGGATTTAGTAGTCTTGTTATCTTTTGGTTTAGTGGTTTCAAACAATTCTTCCGACATGCTTAGACCAATCTGACAAATTATCTCTACATTGCAGAATGCCATGGTTTTCCAGATATATGCTGTCCTGTCTCGAGCATTCGTCTCGTCCGACTCACCTAAAGACCCTCCTTCATACAAAGGAGTTGCTTTAGGAGGTCTTGGAACCGGGGCTCTGCAGAGTCTAATGCTCACCCCTGTAGAACTTGTGAAGATTCGGCTTCAATTGCAGAACATAAGCCATGCCGAACCTCGTCAAGCTCTTCAACCTCACAAAGGCCCTATTAGTGTTGCCAAAAGCATAATGAGAACAGAAGGTTTGAGAGGAATGTACCGAGGCTTGACCATAACCGTGCTAAGGGATGCGCCTGCACACGGTGTTTACTTTTGGACATACGAGTACATGAGAGAGCAGCTTCATCCTGGCTGCAGAAAGGCCGGCCAAGAAAGCCTCGGCACGATGTTGACTGCAGGAGGGCTCGCCGGAGTTGCTAGCTGGATTTGTTGCTATCCCTTAGACGTTATAAAGACCAGATTGCAGGCTCAATCTCAATCTCCTTCTCCAAAGTACAACGGGATTGTGGATTGCTTTCGAAAGAGCGTGAGAGAGGAAGGATACAGGGTGCTAACGCGAGGATTAGGCACTGCAGTTTCCAGAGCATTTGTGGTAAATGGTGCAATTTTTGCTGCATATGAGATTTCTTTGAGGTGTCTATTCAACAACGGAAGCCTTGAGACAGATAATGCAATCTATGACAAAAAAGAGGAAAAATTGTCCTTGCCCGGCAATGGGATCTAAAGCTGCAACCACTAATTCATTGTGTTGCTGAATATTTGATTATCTGATATCAAAATCAGAGAAATTAGTTAGCATTTTTAGGTGGTCTTTCCAAGTTGTTACAGACGCCACCAATTTTATCAAAGAATTGCAATGTAAAAAAATTGGGAATTACGAGTAAATGCATTTATCTCATATTTCTTATTGCATTACCTTATATTTCGTAGTTTCTTATATCTGTTGTGAATTATTTTGCTATAACTTTTCACTTATTAAGAAAAAGTCAAGACATTTCGAGATTTTGAATTTGAGAATACAGATTTCAGATTTTGAAGTCGTGAGTTTATATCGAAACCCCTTCCTTTCCCTCTGCCGAATTAGCCTAATGGGGTTGATCTCCACAAGACTTCAACAACTAACCTTTCAATATAGCTGGAACCGTAATTTCAGGCAAAGATATGGTCACATAGAAACAGCACAGACAAAATCCTTCTCCATTATTGCCTAGGAATGGAGACCCATGAGCTAAGCAACCAAAAAAAGACACAACATGCATTTCGTGATATTATAGGATATTCTCTGCACCATGCGGAAAATCCAACATCTACAGTTGGATTGGATAGTTTTAGCGCTCAAGACAGAACTAGAAGTTCGAAAACTTTCTAAATTTCACAAACCACCCCATTCCCATGAATCCATAATTGCATATACGGACATAACTATCTGTTTGCTTTCTACTACTAGGCACTGCATGTTCTGTGGAAACTTCTTTTTCACTGCTGATGACGTTCTTAACCTTGCCTTCTCAAGATCCCACTGCTCTCAAATACGTAAAAATTCATCCCACCGGTAGTCTAGTTGACTATGGAATGATGGTGTTCAGAAGATGGAAAGATCTTTTAATTGAATTTAAAAAAACTAAAAGAAGAAAAAATACAGACAACTACGTGATAAGTGAAAACTCAACCTTGTTTTTGTGTCACGCCGTTTCAAAAAAACTAGTCTAAAAATTTATTTTACATTTAAATTTTACTTCAATTACACTATATGTTTTCATTTTAAATTTTTTTTGGTAAAAAGTTAATAAAATTTAAAATTAATATTAAAAAAATCAACCTTCTCCTCCGACTTAAAAATTTTATTTTTAATTAATTTCATTTCTAACTAATTTCTAACTAATGAATGAATCAAAGGTAAGTTAAAACTTCTTTATCATAGAAATTTTCAAAGTTATATGACTTGCAACCCTGAATTGTGATAAACTCTGAAGTCTGAATAGTTTCAACACAAGATGATCAAAGAGCAAATATTGTAGACAACAAAAATTAATTGACAAGATCTTGACACCATTGACACAACAAGAACAATATTCTCCTTTATTTATATATCTCTCAACACAATCTGACGCAAAACAACAGAAAAAAAAAAAAAAAAACTTTCTTTTAAAATCAGATTCAAAGTAAACTTACAAGAAGAACAGTACAATTTTCCCCAAAAAAAAATCTGGCCCATTTGCTCAACAAGAACCAAGAACCAAGAACCAAGAGCAGGTAAAAGGGTTTCAGTCACCTTCATGTTCAAACTGTTCGATCCTATCCTCACTGAGGCTGAGACCGGCCATGGCGTCGGCCAAGCCACAGCTCGTCTCCACAAGCACATGTGGGTCGTTGTAATGCCTAACAGCCTGAACTATTCCCCTGACGCGCTTGTACGGGTCAGAAGAGTTGAAAATCTCGGAATCGACGAAGACCCCGTCGCAGCCCAGCTGCATCATCAGCGCCGCGTCCGCCGGCGTCACGATCCCGCCGGCGGCGAACTGCACGACGGGAAGCCTTCCCATCTGCTTCGTCTGCGCCACCAGGTCGTACGGCGCCGATATCTTCTTCGAGAACGCGAACACTTCGTCCTCGTCCATGTTGTTCAGGACCCTGATCTCGCCCATCACCGACCTCACGCTCCGCACAGTCCCGGCGACATTTCCGGAGCCCGACAACTCGCCCTGCGTCCTCACCATCGCCGCGCCTTCCCTCACCCTCCTCAGGGCCTCGCCGAGATTGCGACACCCGCAGACGAACGGAGCTCGGAAATTGTGCTTGTTGATGAAATTCTCCTCGTCGGCCAAGGCCAGAGCCTCGCTCTCGTCGATGTAATCGACGTTAATGGCTTCAAGAATCTGCGCTTCGACGAAGTGACCAACTCTGGATCTCGCCATGACGGGGATGGAGACCGACCGCTTGATCTCCTTAATAAGAGAGGGGTCGGGCATTCGCGAAATGCCACCGCCGCGGAGGCGACTTTCGGGCTCCGAGACGACGATCGCGCAAGCTCCGGCGTCCTCGGCGAGCTTGGCTTGCTCGACAGCGGTGACCTCGAGAATGGCGCCGCCGCGCAGCATTTGGGCCATTCCAACCTTGATCGAGAATGGGTTCTTCTTGGTGTCTGCTATGGCGCTGCTGTTGTAGACCGTGACCGCGCAGTCTTCGGCCATTGCCTTGCAGGCGCTTGTGAAAATGTCTGAACAAAAAAAAAAAAAAAAAAACTAAGGAATGCTGTTGAGAGAAACGGATTCGAAATGGTGTGTGTGTGTTGAGTTAAAGATGTTGGGTTTGGGTTTGGGTTTGGTTTATAAGACGAAGAAAAAGGCAAGGGAGAGGAGACAGAGAGGACTACAAGAGGTGATGGGGTGTTTGGTAGTGTGGAGTCAGGTCCAGAAGCTTCGGTTGTGTTCCAAGGTTAGATTAGTCGGTGGCTTTTGTTCAACCGTGGAAACTTCGATACCATTCTTGAATCGCCAAGTCAAAAAAAAAAAAAATGTAATATATATATATATAGATATATAGGCATCTTTTGCATTTTGGATTGGATATCCTTGTTTCAAAGAGGAACACAGAGCAAAATAATGAAATTAGAGTATCTTTAATACAATGTTAATTGCAATGTTAAATTTTATAAATATTATAATTGATGACAAATTGTCAAATTTTAATATTTAATTCTCGTTGATTGATGTCATGATTTTTTTTATTTAATCATTTCAACATTGTTTTTTTCAAGTTATTTAAATCTTAAGATTTTATTTTTAAAAGTTTCACACTTCAGTAATAAAAAGATGGTAGAGGATATAAATAACATAATACATTGTAATGCAAAGTAAGCTGACATAACAGATATAATATTTTCAAACGTTTTTTTGACAAATTTAATATTGTGATTTAGACTGAAGATGATCTTATAACTAGATCTCCAGCTAGTTGAAAGAAACAAACATTTGTTTTTAAATTCCTAAAATGGGTCACCCGACACTCAAGATTTAAAGTGCATACCTAATCTTCACAATTCTTTATTGCTAAATAATCAAAGTCCATAGTGCCTTTTTTTTTTTTTTTTTAATTTAATTAAAGACGATTTGAGGTTAAAAAATTTTGCATCCTAATTTAACTAAACACAAATACTCTGGAGTCGAATAATAGAAAAACAAAATAAATGAAGAAACTCATAGAAAATAAGGCAAGCATTCTCTCTCTCTAAGCGTTTTATTTCATCTATTTCTTTTACCCTTTTCTATCAAAAAAATGAAAGAAATCCCTCTCCTTCATATTTATTATGCTCACCTTGATCCTAATCCGAATAAGAAGATAAAAGTAATGAAAGTTAAAATAGTTTTTTTTTTTTTTTTTTGTTTGATAGAAAACTGCTGCTTTTATTAAGAATTGCAATCCACGGATACAACAGTAGAGACTAAACATGGCGTCTCATTCATCCAAATATACAGCTTACATGAATTAAACCCAAACTGAGAAAGAATATGAGCAGCACTATTGGCAGACCTTCAAACATTAGCAATGTTGGCCTCAAGGAAGTCTGTAAGCAATGAACGAATATCATCCAGTATTGGGCTCTCCGTCATTAAATTTGGACTGTTTTGGACCGTAGACTACAAACCATTTGTTTTGTTCAAAAGTTTTCATCATTTTTTATTTTCAAAGTTAAAAAGATTAAATAATGATGTGCCTTGAATGTCTTCAACTTCATGCCAGCTCAATTTTCTGTTTACCATACAACCAAATTTTATTTTTCTTCTCCAAAATCCCTTCTACAATCTCCTTCATTCCTTTCCTCTTATTTTCCAATCTACCAAACACAGGTCAAATATTTTCTTCAAATTCCTTGATTGACGTAGAAACATACAGTTAGATCATCAATGTGATAGTAAAGGATCTGTCCCTGGACCTTCATCAGCTAACAGATCAATGGTCCAAAATAATTCATCAATAAATACATACAAAACTTGATAGATGCACGATGTATGATTCGAATCCTTAAATCTAATAAAGATAAAAGCTCTAAGAAGGATTTCTTTTGCCACCGTACCACTGAGTCTACTACTACCGGGGGTAATCTTGATCCATGTTTGGTTATTGGTGGATCACGTCTAATAGCTAAAATAAGGGGGAGTTTGGTGGAGTAGTTTGAGTTGAGATTTTTAAGTTGGAATAGTAAATTTTTTTTTAATTTTCAGAAAAGACAAAAAACTTTTTGGGAAAAGACAAAAACTTTTTGGGAAAAAGACAAAAAAAATTTTGAGATGAGATGAGATGAAATGGTGTACCAAAAAAAATTTTCTGGTATCGTCCATTTTCCTTCAAGGAGAGAAGTGGTAGGTGAAAGCTGACGTGTGTGTCTACTTCAAGTTATGAACGAACACATTTTTCATGTGAATCTTGCCATAGGATTAATATCGACTAATTGTCTTTAAACATTCAAATCAGTCCTGAATGGTCTTGATATTTTATCTACCATTAGAAAGATTGATTAAATCCCTTGGTAGAAAAGCATTTCAAAAATTCCAAACGAAAAAACATCACTCTTGCTGAATAGTTGAGGAAAAAAAAAAAAGGTGAACATTGACAAGTTTATCCATTAAAATTGAAAAAAAAAAAAAAAAACAAAAGAAAGAAAGAAAGAAAGAAAGAAAAAAAAATCGACAATTTTGATAAATAATTTGGGCCATTTAAACCAAAGAAACAGGACATTCCAAGATCAAGAACAAAACTGGCCAAGCCCACAGCAACAATAAAACCAAAGAAAAAACCAGAACACAAAACAGACAAAAAAAAAAAAGAAAAAAAAGTAAAAAAAAAAAAAAGAAATCACCTGCGCCAGTCCTCCACCAGGTGGGTCCCACGATTCCGTTCGGCTCTCGCCGTTACGGCCGCTGAGATTGCCGTACTTTTCAAACTCCACCGTCAGATCAAATACGTGTGGCTCCCACACCCAGAAACTGAAAGATGACGACACGTGGCGATGCAAATTTGAATACCAAGTCAAGCGCGCAACTGGTTGAAATTGAACTCCCAAACCAGATATAATAAAATATAAATAAAAGCAAAATAAAAAAAAGGAAAAAATAAAAAAGCAGAGTGGACCCTACCACGTGGCTAGGTGGGAAATAAATGAGGCCGAGTTCAAATGCCAGCGGGAGGGCACAGACGACCCGTCGTCGTCTACTCCCCTTATCACCACAAACACGCACGTGAGAACTCCTCCTATCTCGCACGTGCCTACCCTTTTCTTCAAAAATTCAAAGTCTCCTCTTCTCTCTCTCTCCTCTCTTTTTGTATCTCTCTGTCTCTCTCCCCTATATCTTTGGGTTTACTCAAACAAGACGTAGTAGAGAGAGAGAGCCTCCATATTCACATCTTCATCTTTTCTTTCATTTACACCAAAAAGAAAATTATAAAAAAATATTTTCTTTGATTTTCAAAAAAAAGATAAAATATCAGCGAAGCTTAGCTCTCTGGTGAGATTGACATTTCGTTGCGTTGATAGTATCTGAGAGGGATTGGCCTTCTGTAGCTCAAAATCTCCGATCTTTGGAGATTCTCAGAGAAGGGTGGGATCGAGATTTGAGCTGGGTTTTCTAGAGAGAGAAAGAGAGGAAGAGAGAGAAAGAGAGAAAGGGGTAGGGATGAACGGTGTGGGGAGACAGGGGCAGAGATCTGGTGCGACGGGGGTGCACCATCAGAGGCAATACTCCGACAACTTCTTGGAGACGTCATCCAATGGGAGATGGCTCCAGTCTGCCGGTCTTCAACACCTCCAGTCTTCCAACACTTCTGGTCCTCTTCCTCCTTTGCAGGTTCGGGTCTTTTTGCTTCCCATTTCTGTTCTTTGGTTGTTTTTTTACAGTCTGTTTGATTCCCGAGAAAATCGATGAAGAGGTTAAGTTGCTTTTAGACATTGGGGATTTTGATATAAAGTTTGCTGATTTACGATCTGGGGTTGTGATTTTGAATCTCAGCTGTTTGATTTTAGTATATGTAACTTTGATGGTCGAATTGGAAGCAGGATTATGGTTTCTATGGCGGCGGCGGAGGTGGTGCTGGAGGGGGGCAGGGTTCTCGGATGTATCGGAATTCGCAGAGGGGATTCAATGATTTCTTCACGGAGCCATCGACGCCTCCGAGCAATTCGCGAAGGAAGAATGGCGAAGACTCGCCCAGTGAGTTCAGTCCTGGGCTCCTTGATCTGCATTCTTTCGATACCGAGCTTCTTCCCGAGGTGGGCATCTGGCATTTCAATCAAATTTCCTGAGTTTGAAAGAAAAACTGCATTTTGCGTTCTGATTATGTTTTATATATATCTGCATTCCTTATGTGTAATTGTAATGCAAGGATGCCCATCAGCTAGTAACGTCCGATTTTGATGAAGTTATGTGTTAATCGGTTTACAAAAACCTGACAATTTGTGTTTAAGATAATTTGTGCAATGCCTTTTTTCTTATCTAAGAGAGATCTTAACTGTTGCTTATTATTTCATGTCGGTATGCTTTTCTTGCTTCTCACTTCATTGTCTGATATTTGACATTCCGCTGGAGTATAATATACTTCTCTTATTACAATTGTTATTCTGCCTAATTGCATGTTAAGAAAAAGTTTTAGCTTATTCTGTACGTATGCTAATGTCCGTCAAGTTGTAAACCCTGTGAAAGTGGGAGTTCATTGTGGAATAGTGAGAGTTTCTTTACTCTTTTCTGAATGAAATGAAAAAGTAAAAAGCTATGACTTCCTATGGATATTTATGCTCATATTCTTATCTTTGTTGTGGGTAGATGCCAGTTTCCAGCCTGTATGATGGTAATTCTCTATATCATCCTGCTCGCGGCCGGAGTTTTGATGACTCCGATCCATATATTACAAACAACAAACAAACAGGAAGAACTCGAGGTCCGCCAGAAAACAATCTCCTGAAAAGTTTTGCTGCAGACAAAGAGAAAGCCAGTTCTGTGGCAAAGATTAAAGTTGTGGTATGTTCTTTATGTTCCCTCTGAATTCCTTGTAGGTTCTTACCACCTTATTTGTAATTTTTGGTTTGATTTCAACCTGAAAAGATTCAGTGCCAATAGACAATAGAATTGTAGTTGCTAATCTCTAGCTTGTAAAGCTTTTGGTTATGAAGTGGCTTCTTTAGACAAGAATGATATAACATTGGGATGCTGATACTTTGGTTGCAGGTAAGGAAGAGACCACTTAACAAAAAGGAGTTGGCTAAAAATGAGGAAGATATCATAGAAACACATTCCAATTGTCTAACAGTTCATGAGACCAAGCTTAAGGTAAGCGTCAATTATGGGAATTTTGGAGAGACCGACACTGTAGCAAATCTTCTTCTGTTTATTGCGGTTTCAATGGTTATGTGACAAGGCAATTAAATTCAAAATTAAAAGTAAACTATTTCATTTTTTATGTTGTAGAGTTCATGATAAATTTCCCTTATATTCCAGCCTCGTACAGGTCTTTGATTGTTGATTGTTTTAGCAGATTAGGTTTCTTATCCGATCTCAATGTTTTGCAGGTTGATCTAACGGAATATGTCGAGAAACACGAATTTGTTTTTGATGCAGTGCTCAATGAGGAGGTCTCGAATGATGAGGTAATATGCTGCATTTAGATAAATAGCAGAGAAGGAAATTATGTCATATGGATATAACTTATACGCATATGCAAACATGCGTGGTATGCTTCGGGTTCTAATGATCTATCACTGTGTGTTTTGTGACTTATAGGTATATCGTGAGACTGTGGAGCCCATTGTTCCTATAATTTTTCAACGCACAAAGGCCACTTGTTTTGCATATGGGCAAACAGGTAGTTGTCTGTTTACCAAAGCAGTGGTTATGTTATGTGCAGATTTGACTTGTAATTTTTGAATTCGAGATTCTATTTTTGTTTTTTACTTTTTTTTTTTTTCCTAAGTTGCTAAATCATTCTCTACATTGATTTGTTTGTTACACGCTTATTCAGGGCTACAATTTCTGTTATTATTATTATTATTAGTAGTAGTAGCAGTGGTTGTATTACTTATCAGTTATTTTTTAAAATCTCATTCAGGTAGTGGAAAGACTTATACCATGAAACCATTGCCTCTTAAGGCATCACGAGACATCTTGAGGTTGATGCATCACACTTACCGCAACCATGGATTTCAGTTGTTTGTGAGCTTCTTTGAAATATACGGAGGAAAGCTTTTTGATCTCCTCAATGAAAGAAAGTAAGTTATTTTGGCATTCGTCTTTTAGATTGTTTCTAGGGTTGCTCTAACCTAAACTTGGGACTCTACTTTCACCAGAAAACTTTTTATGAGAGAGGATGGCAAGCAGCAAGTTTGCATTGTGGGCTTACAAGAATTCAAAGTTTCAGATGTAGAGACAATTAGGGAGCTCATTGAGAAAGGAAATGCCACCAGAAGTATTGGTACGACTGGTGCAAATGAAGAGTCCTCTCGCTCGCATGCTATACTTCAGCTTGCTATAAAGAGATCAGCTGATGGCAGTGAGTCAAAGCCTCCCCGTACCGTTGGCAAGCTCTCCTTCATAGACCTTGCTGGAAGTGAACGTGGTGCTGACACTACAGATAATGATAAACAGACAAGGTATTTCTTTCAAGGAGTAGGACGGTATTAACAATATGAACGTGTCAATTGCACCTTGAGTCACTAATGAGCACGTGGACCTTGAGTTACCAATTGACACGTTAAGGCTTGATGCCCATCTGTAGTCTGCTTATTTTTATTTGTTTGTTTCGCTGGAAATGTGTATTTTGTCAGTTGTATCTAAAAATTTATGCAGAATGGAAGGTGCTGAAATCAACAAGAGTTTGCTTGCCCTGAAGGAATGCATAAGAGCTCTTGACAATGACCAGGGCCATATTCCTTTCAGAGGCAGTAAATTAACTGAAGTTCTTAGGGATTCATTCGTTGGAAATTCACGTACTGTGATGGTATCTTGCATATCGCCAAGTTCAGGATCATGTGAGCATACTCTCAACACGCTGAGATATGCAGACAGGTAATAATAATAATAATAATAATAATAGCAGCATTTCTGGTATTGTTTTTAACTAATTTTTGACCCCTGACGTGTGAATTATTATTGCCATGATTAAAAACACAGAGTGAAGAGCTTGTCAAAGGGGAGCAACCCAAAGAAGGACGTGCTACCTCCAACCTTAAACCTCAAGGAATCAACAACACTGCCCTTATCTTCAGTTTTACCGACTTCCTCCAATTTCGAGGATGAACAAGATGGAAGTGATGAGTTTGATGCACCGGAAGAGACTTATGAGCAGCCAAAACCAGTATGGAAGAAGAATGGGAAGCTAGAGCCATACAGCATTCCAACTTCTGAGGATAAATTACGGAGACCTAATGGCCAGACTCAGACAAAATGGAAGGAGATGCCAAAGGCTGAGTCCAGAAACTCACACTCAGACGATGACTTAAGTGCCCTTTTACAGGTAACTATAGCAAAGATTGATCGTTATCATTTGCGCAATTTATTTTACCAAATGATTATGGCAACTGGCAATGCCATCTGTTGACAAAAATGCTCGTCTTTTTTGTAGGAAGAAGAAGATCTTGTAAATGCTCACCGGAAACAAGTGGAGGAGACTATGAATATTGTTAAAGAGGTACATAAAAGAGTGTCTGTGTTTAGAACATTAGTGTAGAACATCCTGCAAAGTTGTAACCGGGCTTTATATTTTGCATTGAGCACATGCCACTCATTAGGATTTGTCAGAGATTCTGGGCACTAGTTTATCGTTTCCACATGACACATGGTGGGACTTTTCAGAGACTCAAAGCACAAGTTTTATCATTTCTGATTTTCTGGAGAATCTGATCAATTAAAAGCTCAAAAATTTTACCTCTTGCTCAATTTTTTAAACGTATACAGATGTGTGAAATAACCTTCATTTATTTTTCTCGGCATGCTATTTTCATGGCTTGAGCTGGTGTTTGGAGAGTTCTTGTCCCTCATAATAATGAATATAAAAAATAAAAAGAATGTTTATATTATTTGCATTTCGACATTTTTGACACATTCTTATTCGAATATGCAGGAGATGAATCTATTGGTTGAAGCAGACCAACCAGGGAATCAGCTTGACGACTATGTTTCGAGATTGAATGCCATTCTATCTCAGAAGGCCGCAGCCATCCTGCAATTACAAACTCGTTTGGCTCACTTCCAGAAGCGCTTGAAAGAGCACAATGTCCTTGTATCTTCTTCCGGTTACTGATTTGCCGTGATGAGTTTGGATTGGGTCTGCTTAAGAAGAATGGTTCGAAGTATGGCACGCGAATTGTTTTAGATTCAGCACCGCACGTCATAATTTGTTGGATAATTCTTTGATGTTTGTTTCACAATCCCTACTAGCTCAGAGGGGATTTTGGAATTTTTCGTGGATTAAGGTTCCAACTTTGTTCTTCGCATTATGCTGTGTTTGTGAAGATTGGTCATCATTTTTTAAAATAGCCATTCATGAAATTCGCATGAGATAAGGCGTTCTTTTGTATAGCTCTGCATCGTTGTAAGTTGGGTCGGAAGTGTTTGGTTTTTCATGTGGAGATAGATTGATGGGCAATCTTGTATTTCTCCTATCTCAGGATACACACACTACATTTATGTTGTAATTCGTTATTCTATAGCTTTTCGACGTGTTCGTTAGATTATAAAAAGCAGTATAAATTACAGCTTGTGAAAATGGCTATAAGTTCGGAATTTTTCTTATTGGTTTTTTTTTTTTTTTTTTTTTAATTATAATTTGGGATTGAGATTTCAAACTTTGCATTTTAAGGTGGAATCAGGTGTGGTATTATGGTTAGGTTATACGTACAATAATGTTTTTCTCATTGATTTTAAGGTGCTACAAAAGTACAGCATGAAGTTTCGAATAAATGAAAGAAAACATTGGACATCAAAGTACGTCACTTTCGAGAGAAAATTACAACGAAAATCTAAATGAAGCTGTGTCAATATTTTTATATTTGTATATAAAAAGGTAGAAATAGAATTGGCGTAGAGCTATAAAAAATTCAATAGAAAAACAAGAAGAGGAAGAAACTAGAATATAAATATTTATTCATAATCATTCTCTGAAAACAAAATAGGAAATTTATTTTAAATAATATTTTTACAAAAATAATTGAAGTAAATAGTAAGTTTTTAAAATATTTGGAGTAAATAATATATCAACTAAGTAAATGAAAATTTAATTAGGTAAATGATATAATTACAAGACATAAATAAATTATTTACCTGAAAGATCTAACGAAAATGAGCCATCATCACTTAATAACTCTACTGTTTAATCTAGTTATTTTAAAAACCTGCTATATATTTATTTTAATTATTTTTAGAAGAATGCAATTTATTTCTTTAACCCGTAAACTAATATTGTCCTATTTGCAAAAGACATTCCTAAAGCAACTCTAATTCTAAATCCAAATCCTAAATTAAATTTTTTGTTTTAAGGATCCTAAGAGATAAAGCATATAAATCCTCAAATGTAAATATATCTCTAAATTTAAAATTTGAAAATAATTAATCTAATCATATATTACATCAATAAATTAAAGAGTAACAATAGCACACAAGGATTCATCTCTCATTTCACATCCTTGATCCTTCTAATAATATCACGATGCATTAATTACAAGAAAATGATAGATAATTAACATGACATAAATTATGAAGGAGATACAAAAGATGATAGAAAAAAGGAAACATCCGAATCCAACTAAAACACAACATTCAATTCCTGTTTTGGCAAATAATTAAAAACCAGCATCTAAAAAAAATACTCTCTTTCGTCCCAAGATACGTTGTTCATTTTATGTATCAATCATAGATCATCCATTTACTGATCTCAAACATCTTTTCGGGTCTATCGGTGATAAATACTTCATGTTAATAATCTATGTTTCTGGTCGTTGTATTGAAGGGTGACAATGGATCAAATCGACATTTTTTTAGCATCCATCATCCAAGACAATTATTAAAAAAAAAAAAAAAAACTTTTCAAATCTAACTAATCCAGTTTAATGTATTTAATCATCCAGTTGAATTTGGTTGTATTTGATCAGATAATTGCATTATACTTGAGTTTTTTAAAGAACTTTTTAAGACCCGCTAAATTTCATAAAACTTGCTCAAAATGACAAGTCACATTTTTATGACATCAATTTTGTCATCCATCATCCTTTTCTTGTATACACTAAAAATAAAAATTGCCCCCATCATAATAAGAGAGAAAATATAATCTCTAACTCTAAACTGCTAATACGTTAGAGATTTAGGGATTCAACGATCTGGCAGTGGGTTTGATGATAAGAGAAAGTAGATAATGTGGAATTGAAGCTCGACAATGAGCTGTGGCTGGCAGGTCTTCGACGCCGCAAAGAAAAAAAGAAGAAAGGACGTTTTAGGGTTCGTGAAATGTGAAAGAAAAGACAATGATATGAGATTAAATGTTTTGAATTTTGAGAGAAAAAAAATATCTAGAAAAGTCAACAGGAAACGTGTTAACAAAAAAAAAAAAAAGTATTATAGTACATGTAATGATTTTTATATATGTTAGAAGTAGATGGGAATGAATTGGTTTTCTTGAAATTTTAAAATTAATGTCCGATATTCAATCCAATCCAATCTAATCTAATCTTAGTGGATGAATAAAAATACCATTCAAATTAATATAATTATAGTACTTGGATATGCAAATTTTTTGGATGGATTGGATTGATTTAATTGAATAAATAGATCATGTGTCCACTCTTAAATATAGATCATCACATCCATATTTAAAAAGAAAAAAGAACCAAAAAAAAAAAAAAAAAGAACGTGCATACCAAACAATTTTTTAATAAAGAGCATGCTTTTAAAATAGAGCCTGCCATTGGGTAAATATTACTAAATAATAAACAACATTTTTTTTGAATATATATAACAAACAACATTCAATATCAGAATCCCTCCCGTTTTGGCAAATAATTAAAAATAAGCGTCTCAAACCCCAAAAAACAAAAAAAAAAAAGAAAAAAAAAAGTAATAATCTCTTTCGCCCAAGACCTTGTTCCAATTAATATTTTCCATATAAAACTTGAATTCCAGGCAATATATGTTACTCAGAAAAAGCCAAAACAGAATCCAAAATGATATAAACAACCCTCCTCTTCATGAGAAGTCTCAACTAAAGGCATTTAGATTACTTGGTCGCATAGCAAACTGCTTAGAAACTAAGCAACTTTCTTAAATTTTCTGCCAAATTCGTTGGGGAAAGAGATGGACGGAATCGTCGTGGCCGTTTTCGACTTTGACAAGACAATAATCGAATGCGACAGCGACAACGGAGTCGTCGACGAGTTAGGCGCCACCGATCTCTTCAATCAGCTTCTTCCCACCATGCCATGGAACTCTCTCATGGTAACCTCTTTTTTCTGTTAAATTTTCAGGTTCATGTTATGTACGTTTCATGAGTTTGGTTAGCTTTTTTGCTTCTGGTTTTTTTGCATGTTTTAACGTAAAAAAAAGAGAGAGAATAATAAATCATGCATTCGACCTCATCTTGACATGATTTTCAAGAAGAAGACGCAAGGCAATATGAAAATTTCTCTGATTTGATTTGTCTTGGTTTTTTTTTTTTTTGTCTTGTTTTTTTTTTTTTTAATCTTAAATTTTTGCGTAAAATAAATAAAATAACAAACAATGCATAAGAATATTGATACATACGAAAAGCATACATGATATGATGACTGATTTATATTGAATCTTCTGATTATTATGTGTTGACAAAAGGAGTTTGATTTGCTTTTGTGTTTCTATTTTTCATGTTTAGCGTAAGGTATATATATATATATATGTATATATATGTAAACATAATAACAAACAATACATATGATGACTTATATCGAATCATATAGCAAATTCCTTAGAAACTAAGCAACTTTCTTAAATTTTCTGCTAAATTCGTTGGGGAAAGAAATGGAACGGAATCGTCGTGGTTTTTGACTTCTCGACTTGACAGACAATATTCATCGAATACGATAGCGATAACTGGGTCGTCGACGAGTTGGGTGCCACCGATCTCTTCAATCAGCTACTTCCCACCATGCCATGGAACTCTCTCATGGTAACCTCCTTGTTCTTTTATATTTCATGGTTTACGTATGTAGTTTTCACAAGTTTGGTTTGGCCTTTTGTTTCTGGGTTATTTCTTATTTTTTGGCGTATAAAAGATAATAAATCATGTATTCGACCTGATCTTGACATGATTTTCAAGAGAAACACACAAGACATATGAAAATTGGTCTGTTTTGCTTTTGTTTTTTTCCTTCCTTTTTTTTTTTGAAATCTAAGAAAAATAACAAACAATACATATGAAAATCGATATATATGAAAAGCATGCATGATAGGATGCCTGATTTATTTTGAACCTTCTGATTATTATGCGTTGACAAAAGGAGTTCGATTTGCTTTTATGTTTCTATTTTTCATGTTAAAAAGATAAACAAATATATGTGCATATATATATATACACAAACATATAGTAACAAACAATACATATGATGACTGACTTATGCTGAATCTTTTTATAATTTTAATTAACTATAGGATAGGATGATGAAAGTGCTTCGTGAACAAGGAAAACCATTGAAGACATTGTTGAAGTCTTAAAACGGACTCCTATACATCCAAGAGTTATCCCTGCAGTCGAAACTGCCTGTGCTCTAAGTATCTTTTTAGCCACACACACACACACACACACACATATATATATATTTTCTAAGTATATAGTCATGTAAATAATTTTGTGCTGATTTATTTAGGGGGCGTTTGGTACACCCACTCATCTCATCTCATCTCAAAATTTTTTTTGTCTTTTTCCCAAAAAGTTTTTTGTCTTTTCTGAAAATTCAAAAAAATTTATTATTCCAACTTAAAAATCTCAACTCAAATTACTCCACCAAACTCCCTCTTAAACTTAACAGGTGCGATTTGAGGATAGTTAGTGATGCAAATCTCTTCTTTATTGAGACGATATTGGAGCATCTTGGGTTGAGGGAATGCTCTTCGGAGATCAATACAAACCCAACCTTTGTCGATGAAAAAGAAGGCTTCGGATTTTCCCTTCCACATCAACAAGTGCCGTCCCCATGGCTGGAACCTCTGCCCTCCAAACATGTGCAAGGTACTTTCATACGTTTAGGTTTGTACGAAACGAAATTCTTACATAGGGTTCTTGAAAAAGAAGTACCTTGGTTTACCTATTTCAATAAAATCTATGATAAACTCGAAGAAGTTTTGAGATTCTTAGATAATTAATTACAAATGAAGGATTGTCATTCTAATCACTTGCTAAAACTGCACCAACGTACTATTTCAATATTTTAACCGCTTGTTATCAACAGTAACAATTATTGGTGTGTATTGCAACACAATCTTCTCTCTCTCTCTCTTTTTTATGTTATGTTTTTTTTTTTTCAAGCTTCTGTATTTGCTAATATAATAATATCCAATTTTTTACAGGGCGTGATTGTAGAAAGAATCCAAGCTGCTGTGGCAGCTGAGGGAAATAAAAGGATGATTTATCTTGGAGATGGAGTAGGAGATTACCGCTCAAGCTTGAAAGAGGAAGATTTTGTGATGCCAAGAAAGAATTTTCCAGTGTGGGACCTGATTTCCAAAAACCCACAACTTGTCAAGGCTAAAATCCATGGCAAAGTCAAAACATTCGAATTACTGATATTCTACTGAAAAATTTAGCTTTTGACAAAGTAACAGTACCACAAAAAAGGAAAATTATGGTTGCCTACTATTCTGATCATAACTGAAATCCAATCCCTTTGCTTTGCATCATATGATAGGCCAAACAACTTTCGGTCCAAATTTGAAGAGTACGTTACATGTAACTATTATCATATATAGCCCATGCTGAAGGGTAATCTTTTATGTGTAACATAATTTAAACCGTGAAATAGATAGAAAGTGAAGGTTTCAAGTAGGACATTCTTATCACCATACTATCGTTGTACTGGTGGAAAATAACAAATAATTTTGGGGTGTGAACAACATGATTTTTCTCCAATATGTTCTGTCGTTACACTTTTGATTCACGACAGTTCTCATTTATGTACAAATGAGAAATCATCCAGTACTGATTTCCAATATATTTTGTAATCTTTTTACTATAAATATTCCCTATCAACAATACACGTTTTTGATCATTTGATCTGATTAGCATCACGTGAGAAAAAAAAAAAAAAAAAGGCACAACAAACAATTTTTTAGGAAGATCTGACTTTCAAAATAGTGTGTGCAATTTTTAGGTTTAAAAAAAATAAAAATAAAAATAAAAATCCAAGTGCTTCAACGATATTACCGGTCACAATGGCATTTCCGTCATTTCAACACCCAGACTTTCCCGCTAACCCTCCTCTCGTCATTCCCAAGAAAACCTCGGAAGGCTCAAACGGTAACCCAGAAATCTCCATTGACGATCTCAGACCAAACCAAAAACCCAGAACTCAAGGAACAAAACCCGAAAACCCATTAACAAAGATCATTCTCTCAATCTTTGACATGGCTTTTTTTCGGATTATCGTGCATTTTCTCATAGCGATTCTCTGCGCTTACCTTTTCCTTGAGGAGAAACTTGGTCCTTTTTGAGCAGAGGATTCAGCTTTTAAGTAACTTTTCATCGCATTTATCGACGAAGAACTCGTTGTCGTCGTCATCCGGGTTTCGACGATGGCCGAACAACTCGTTGTCGTCGTCGTCCAGGTTTCGACGATGGTCGAACAACTCGTTGTCGTGGTCGTCCAGGCTTCGATTTACCCACGATCCTCGATGGCTGATTCATCCGATTCTCTTGTCCGTCAAGAACTATGACCACACGCTCGAAACCGGAAACTCTGCTTCTTCTTCTGGTCAGATTGAGTACGATTTCTACCGTGATTCTTGTCCGAAAGCCGAGCAAATTGTTCGAACCGTCGTCGACGACCTCTACCGAGCCCGGCCTGAAGTGGCTCCCGCACTTTTGCGCCTCTCTTTCATGATTGGTTCATCCAGGTGGGCATTTCTTGTTCATCTTTCTTTCAAGATTTCTTCTTCTTGTTATAATTTGAATTTTCTTTAATTTTTGTTCTTAAATTTTTAAGATGGTTGCTAATTTCAGTTAATTCTGATTTTCGTCAATGGTGAAGGGATGTGATGCCTCTGCGTTGTTGGATTTGACCGAAGAAATGACTTCCGAGAAAGAGTCTCCTTTGAATGAATCTTTAAGAGGTTTTGGTTTGATTGATATCATTAAGTTAAAGCTTGAAGAACACTGTCCTGGAGTTGTTTCTTGTGCTGACATTCTTGTCTTGGCCGCTAGAGATAGCGTTGCACTGGTAATTACCGAAAACCGGATCAAAATTTCCAGCCACATTCTCGCTTAATTGTCACACAGAAAAATTACTTTTCTGAATTCCTGAGTTTCAGCCTGGAGGACCCTACTATCCTGTGTACACCGGTAGAAGAGACAGCAATGTCGCGTTTTTGGAACCGTGCAACCGCTGAGCTTCAAAATCCCTATGATCATCTCCCTGTGCTTCTTGCCTCGTTTGCATCTAAGGGATTCGATGGAAGAGAAATAGTCAGCCTCTTAGGTACTGGTCGTTCTTTTTTCTGCACTTTTCTTTCTAGTGTTCTGCTAAATTTGCATGGAAAAGTTTAGCAAGGATTAAATGGCGTTTAGAATCCTTTTACTCGAGTTTTCGAGTCCATTTTCGCAGTTTGAACGAGGTCTTTCCCACCACTCCTCTCTTTCTTTCCTTCTTTTCCTTTTCTTTTGTTCTAAACTTGGAAAATTAAAGGCATAGAAACAAATAGAATCCAATTTATTCTCTTTGACCAAACTTTTTTTTTTTTTTTTCCTGTGAACAAATTAAACAATTTCTTGTTCTTCTTTTCCTTATTATCTTTTCGAATTATTTATCTGTTTGGTTTCAGAGAGAGTGATATAATTTTATCCACCAAAAATTCATAGCACATTGAGTTCAAATGTTGTCCTTATGCAGCTTTTATTCATAGTACACATTGTCCTTATGCGAACTTTGGCTGTTTTCGATTCTAGTTGTAGCATATCCACTGCTGATATTACAATTCTATCTGATTTTTAGGTGCTCACAGCATTGGAGTGATCCACTGTCAAATTCTTTGAAAAACGTCTCTTTCGCTTTGAGGGGAATCACAATCCCGATCTATCCCTGGACCTCAGATTTCTGGATCTCATGCGGGCAAGATGCAACAACAGTGATCCAGAATCTTCTCAAGGACCAGAAACTTATTCCAAAAGAGTACTCAATTCCTCATCCAAGGAGCTAGGACTAATTCCTATGAACTATGAAGGACCAGCTTTTGGAACCCAGCACTACCAGAGCCTTTTGCAAGGGAAAGGAATCCTTTACGCTGATCAGAAGCTTATGACAATGGAAGAAACTGGCAACTGGGTTAGAGCATATGCTTCGGACGCCTCTCTGTTCTGCCGAAGATTTCGCCTTGGTGATGATAATAAAGCTCTCGGACCACCAAGTCTTGACAGCTCCAATGGGTCAGATCCGGCTCAGTTGTTCCAAAGTGGCATAATGGAGAGGACAGGATTTTGGACTGTAAATATAGTCAGTAGTTTCCCAAGTAATTAAGAAGTCATCTATTTTTTGAATTGGTTTTTTTCTCGGAATTTGTTGATACTTCCTCTGTCAAACATTAAAAATGGTAATAATCTTTCCAAGAAGTTGGTGGTTATTAGGACTCTGATCTGAGCTTAATATTCTGAATGTGTTTTAGGCAGCAGTAAAATGTTTGTCTAGCCATAAGGGCGTGTTAAATTACGAGTTTCCGCTGAATAAGCCTTCATGTAGATCGTGTCAAGAAGTTAAAGAGGAAAAAGTAGATCGACAGTGAAATTAACAGTCGATGGGAAAGTATACGCTGCATTAAAAAATTAAATTGGAAGAAAACCATGATAGGTAATAGAAACATCTCATCGATTCGAAGAGAAACTTGAAATTTTTGAGCTTTTTTATTTAGCTCACCAGGATACAAGACTAGATCAAGCACATAGAAAACAAAGATAAGAAAGTAGTAAGGAAAAACAAATATGGAATGAAAACTCCGAAAGCACACAAACAAACACACAAAGCGGAGAAGAATGGAAATATATTGGGACAACAAAACGGTCCATGCACACAAGGAAAACTTACTAACATGACCACCTACAACCTAAATGATCCGCGTATCCGCTTTGAATTACTGACCTTTGCAGAGGCTTGTGGGACAGACATCTCCGAGTACATATCCACGAAAAACTTGTCAACTATGTCGAGGTAAACCGGGCTCCTAAGGCGGGAATAGTAGTGAAGAGCCTCTTCAATATCCAAGGCTTGTTCCATGTCACCTGCATCTATCATCTCCAACTCCCTCATCTTTTGTGCCACTACATGTCCCGTCACAGTTGCGTTACGTGAATTCAACTCTTTTGCTTTTCCTACATGGGAACTTCCACTCTTCTTCTTTTGCTTCGGTCCTTGTTTGTCGTGCTTCACCGGATTCTGCTTCCCAAACTTTGGATAATCTTCACCGCATGAGCTTTCTTCGTCCTTCATTGGCTCCTCCAAGGCGAGGGCAACCTTGTTTTCTTTCTTATCTATCCCGGCTAGCCGAGACTCCCATTCCTCAGGGAAGCCGGTGTAGATTTGATCAGCCCTGCAGTTCTTCAGCTTGCTACTGCGACACGAGAAGGAGTTGAAAGACAAAGATTTGGGTAGCTTTTGGTAAACCCCAAAGAAGGACTTGAGGTTTTGGATGGTTTTCTTGACCAAGATTTTGCTTCTATCAAAGGTCTCTTTTAACAGCATTTGTGGCTCCGGTTTGGTATCTTTCTCTTTGTCGATCTTCAGGAAGAGACGGTGAGCGCTTATCAGCTTATCTTCTTTTCCTTCTGTTCTTCCTGATATCAATTCGAATATACAAGAAAGACGGATTGAGACAATTCAAGTTTTCTTGAACTTACCTCTAGACGAAAGGCAATGGAGCCTAAAGGGAAAAATTAGACTTCTGTTTTGGCCTCACTTCCTCTCTTTTTGTCCACACTTGTCTGCTTTCTCTCTCTAAATCTGTCTCTCTCTCTCTCTCTCTCTCTCTCTCTCTCTTACCGATGAGAGCGGTTGATTATGAAATCATAAAGGATAAGGTCTTGCCTTTTATTGTTTTTCAGTTGGTCCATCAATGCAGTGAATGTAAAAGAAGTTTAAAGTTCAGATATATTCTGCCCGTGCGACAAGACATTTAAGAACGGGGTTAATGAAAGCGAGGAACCGGGGGAAACAAATAATCAAGGATGATTTTGTTTTTGACTAGCTGTTATATAAAGTGATGAGGCATTGATTAAGATGCAAAGATAAAGGTACCAGGTTTATAGTACTTTTGGTTTAAAGATGGTGGTGCTGCGTTTAAGAAAGCATATTGTAGTAACCTTTTCAAAGTGTTCGACCAGTACTCAGGGTTTATTACCCCATTTTTTGTCTGTTCCGTGGGACCCATTATCCCAATTGGTCCTAATCCATTGTTAAAGAAGGTCTATCCTACGTTCATGGGAAAAGCAAAAATCCACAAATGAGTCAATTTGTCGTCATGAGATGCTTTTGCTTTTTGTTGGGCTAAAATAACAAAATCTTTGCTAGGTAACAAGCGATCGCCTAAAATGAGAAGCAATAAAATGGCTGAGCTACCACCTAGACGTTACCAGAGTGGCATTTGGTGTACTCCCAAGTAGTTCGGTAGATGGGAGGTCTCAGACTCTCGGGTTCTAGACCCCATTAGTTCAATGTTTTTTAGTGTTTGGTGGGGTCAAAGTGACACCTTTTTTCTCCCAACACAATTAGCTATAGCTCAATGCATACATTACTCAACGTGTGGGGACCCTATAGTAGCTTAGTAGCTACGACTGGTCACCCCTTCCTAGACTTTCTTTAACTGAAAAGAGAAAAAGGTCCGGCGGTTGTCCAAGTAATAAAGCAATCCACATGGGAAATATTATGTCTACATCAAGTCCCACACTCCAACATGGCTTTGCTTAGTTGCTAAATAGTCAAAAACCTTTAGTTCTATGGTAATATTGCTCGTGAACCAAATACCTTGTGAAGAAAAAAAAAAAAACGAAAAAACAAAAGAAATAACAAGTGATGAATCTTGATGCATTTATTAGAATTTAGAGCAATGGGCCCCAATGTGCAAAGCGGTAGGTGATAGAGCTTGTTGATTGGGGCGATAAGGGTGCATTTAGATTTCTGAACATTGAAGTCACTCTCAAACAGTTGATATGTTCAAAGCTTATACCGGACAACTCTAAATATAAATTTACTTGAAAACAGAGGTGTATTGCAGCTTGCAGAGACATGGCAAATAATGTTTGCCGTCTTTGATAAGTGACGGGACCAGACAGTGACTTGGATTCCCAATAGTTAGGTTTGCCTCATTCATGAGGCCTCATTGTAAGGCTGCTTTTGCACTTGGAAAAGCATCCAAACCTTACGCCAATGTCTACAACCCAACACCAAATGAGACAAGGGTTTGAGCACTGCATAACTGCAGAAAACGACAATTGTTTCGATGTCAGTACAAAGATACCACTCTGTGACTGTCTCCTTCTACCCTTGGACATATGGCCGATTAAATGAGTGCCTCTATCGCAGAACAGAATGCAAATTCACTTTTACAATGCAGTAAAATTGAGGAAAAATAAAGTTAAAAAACATGAAGCTCATCAAGCACTGTGTCAAAGTCATTACTCAGACAACAAAAACTCAGGAAAATACAGTCATTTTTAACTACATTGGAAAAAAAAAAAATCACTCTTCATGGATAGGACGTACATATAATTATCCCATCCTGCAGTTTCATGTGAATTTTTCTCTGTAACTTTGCTCTATCAATTTTTATGGACATGAGTATTTTCCTATAGTTGGTACAGGCACAACTGACAAAAAATTTATGCTAAGATCCTCGTTTCTGGTTATATCTGAAGAACTGATGCAGCATCCTGTGCAGTTCACCATAATTATCGTTTGAAACTAGACGACCCTTTATCCATTCCGGAAGCTTGCTAGCTGGGTGCGAAAAGCTTCTTTTTGAGGAATCAGATGTGTATGCATACCGAGAATCGACCAGCAAAATTGCTGCATAGTCATTTATGTGCCGAATTGCTCTACCTGAAATGGATAAGGAAACAAAGAAAAGTGTGAACCTAATGTAGAGTCACGAGCACCTAAACAAATATCTATACATGGGGACAACATTGTAAGAGGCTAAATGAAATAATTAATTTCGCTCCTAGGCAGAAAAATGCGGGTTCAACAACTTATTTATTGATATCAAATCCATGTCAAAATTTGTCTTGAAACAAATATCATACATGGCTTTATGAAGGCACGTCAAAACCCGGAAAGTTTGATGAAGATTACCCGGCCATTTTGAATATCCTAATGAGGTATGTGTTTTCCAAATGGAAGATTTTCCTGGTCTTGCCCCATATTTGGTTTTGTTAAGTTTCTAGTCCTTTTCAAAGACAGCATAAAGTGGTTAGCAGTTAGTACGTACCAATTGACTGATTTACGGCTTTCATGCAAAGATTCTCATAGTATTCTTTTCCTCTGCGCCTGCAACTTCTGAGGATGTCAAACCCGGCCTTTACATCTCCACCATTAATTTTGTGGTTGACAGAAAGGTTTGAAGTTTTCATGGAATTTGGATTTCCCAAGCCGTCAATAAACTTCACTCTCTCGATCAACTCAATGTCTGATGGGCTGGGGTAGGGTAGTCCAACCATGACTATACAACGACCCATGCCATCGCTCAAGTTGATTCCTTCCGATATCTTACCACCAACAACAGCAAGAAGTATTGCACCACTTAGACCTGGATTATCTTTTAGATTACCACTTGGCAATGTCTCAATTGTTTCCTTGTATTCCTTCAGAACAGATTCAACATCTGTACTTTTTCTAGGTTCTCTAAATACATGCTTCTTCTTCATGATCCGTTCAAGGATGCCCGAAGCCTTCCAGGCATCGTAAACCGTTCCTTCATAATCAAATGAGGAGAAGAAAATGACAATTCCTTCAGGAACTGCTGTCGTCAAGTTGCAAATTAAGAGCCCAAGCTCCTGTATCTGTGAATAAAAACAATTTATTAACGTGAGGAACTATGACAATCAATTACCTCAAAACTGACAAAAGACAATGTGCTCACCATTTTCGAGGAACTTCTGGAGCTGTAGCTAAAATCAAAAGACTGATTGGAAGGGCCGCGAGAAACTGCCACCGGCAAAATGCTCTCAGGAGGGACAATGTGATTACAGGAGAAAAATAGCAACTGGTCTGGTGACAACCATGGGAAAAGTCGCTCCCTCGTTTCTTCTATTGGTTGTAGAGTTCCCCCAGCCAAAACCACGGCATGTGCTTGATCAACAATCTACAAAAAATTTCAAGATTTGATACTTAAAGTCCGCAAGTAAAACAAAAGTTGTTGAATTCCAGGCATGCTATCATATTCAACTTTGGCAAACCTCGGAGAAAATCTTTTCACCAGTCAGCATAACATATTTTAAGTACCCTCCTTGTTGCCCAGAGGAAGTTGGCCTTGACCTTGATATGATAATCCTTCCATCACCGTCCTTATTTGTCAGGGACAGCAACATATCAGCTAATGCCCTGAAAGTGGACAATGTGCTTCCATCTTCACCATGTTCCGCAATTCCTTTAGGTGCCAAACCGTTCTGCAAGCTAGCTACTTTATCTCCATATGCACTGACCTGGCAAACCAAAGCACATTTAAAATTAAAAAAAGAAAAAAGAAAAAAGAAAAAAGAAAAAAGAAACTGGAAAGAGAAGAAAAGAAGTTTAATTTACATGGGAGTAATAGAAAGGAGGGTTCTCACCTTATGCATTATGTTGCTTTCCCTTAGATACTGATGCAATTTGATCATGTTGACATTGTCTATGTTAAGGGAAAACAAAAAATCATTAATGCCCATTGAGAAACAAGAGGCAAAATTTGCTATAGATTCCTTCCCAATATCTTGGGATGGATCTGTATAATTAGCATCCTTCGCATCGCACAGACTTCTGAGAAAAGCACGACAAAGGACCATGAGAGTTTGGATGTATCTCCGGTTTCCAGGTCCCAAGAGATTACGAAATCTTTCAAAGTACTTCTCTAGGTGGTATTGCGCATTCTCTAGCTGTAAAAATGTCAGAACAGATAAATTTATTTAACCAATCAGCTATCTATCAAAGCATTAGGTAAAGACTAGATGAATAACTCATTATCAATACAACGTAAATAAGAAATCAAAGAATTCAAACCACATAGATGAATTCAAATAATGAAATTGTCAGGCAGCTTTCAGGTTCAGTCTGACAACAATCGTAATCGGTTTACCTGAAGCAATGTAATTTTTGAGTCATACATGCTGAGGAGGGAATCTGCTAAATTATGGGCCTCATCTATGATAACAATATTATTCTTCAAATTCAGGCCAAGTGATTCACGGGATGATTTCGAAAGAAGAGATTGATAGGGTAGTACAACAAGATCCGCTGAAGGAACCATACTTCTAGAGCCATAATAGGGACAAGTCTTCATACTTCTCCCAAGGTGAACAAGATCTTCAATGTCCATTGCACCTTGTTTAGATACCTCGGTCCTAAATTGTTTTTGCAGCTTATGTTTTCTAAGCATCGGACATCCAGACGAAGCCTTGGTCCTACGTATTCTTCCTCCTGCACCTAAATTCTGCAACTTAACACTACATCAGTAATCGGGAAATCTCTTGTCGAGTGAATAAGGAAAAGAACGTAGTTGATTTGATTCTGTTATTCACAAACAAATTGAACAACAGATGCTAGAAAAGGAAACCCGTTCCTTCCTTTCAACATTGACTGACATATAGCATGAAAATTCTATTATTCATGACAGGCATGCAATTGACTTTTTATTCCCGTACAGCAGACTGGAACGATTATAATCATTGCAAACTTAAAGACAATAAGGACTCAGTAGGCAAGGTATAAAAGCTTTGATAAAAAGGCAACTAATGCAAGACATCGGTGAGAAAATGAGCAGCAGAAAAAACAAATGAAACAATTGATTACCTTGATTTTTGAAATCTTCTCATTTTTCTTCTTTTGAAGTTCCAAACACTGTTCATTAATGCGAGTAGTGTTTCCAAGCTTCAGCACCTCTGAAAAACATACCATCTAATCAACTAACTACATAAATGTTTCAATTTAGAGATGCTATGAAAAATTTCCATACCTTCATTAATGCAGAAATTCTTCCTAGAACCCAGACAAACAGCTGTTATCTCATTGGCAATAACAGTCTTCCTTAACTCCTTTATGAACTGTGAGAGCTGGGAATGAGTCCGACTGCAAAAATAAACCTTTAACTTCTCCTCCTCTTCCTCATCCTCATCATTAGAACCATCTTCATCGTCCTCGTCGCTTGATGAACTAAGTGAAACCCCCACAGCCTTCCTCTTCGGCTTCCCATCCCCGGCAGCTCCTTCCTCTTCACTTGCATATTCTTCCAACAAAAACTCGTCATCACCCATTTCAGCTTCATCGTTCACCACACTCTTTCCCTCTTTCTTTGTACAACAATCTTTCTCCACGTCCCCATTCAAAAAAACTCCGCAACTTGCAAGGTTCCTTCCCATACTGCTTTTCCCTATTCCCACCGGAATTTTATTCTTCTTCTTCATCTTCTTGTCTTGACCTGGATCGTCTTCCTTTACGACAAAATTTCTCATCCAATCAGGCTCATCATCCGAGTCAACCGCACCACATTTTGCAGAATTTGGATCAGATTCAATCCTTTTCTCAGATTTCTCCTTTTCCCTCCTATCAATCACCCACTGTAAGGCACTGCAAATTATGCTTAAAGTTTTCCCAGTCCCTATTCAAACATAATACGCCCAAGTTAATACATAAAATACGCAAAACCAAAAGTTATCATTTTTCACCCTCCTCGTCAGAATAACATGATTTTCCATTTCTGGGCAAAATTGTCTATGTCCCAAGACAAAAAGAAAGGCCTAAGCTCATCAAATTTCGTTTGCAACCAAAATTTTTACTCTCCAATTTTACCATACATAAGGAAACTTTAGCGTATTTAGTCGATAAAGTGCCAATTGTGTTTCGTCTGCTCTCCCAGAAGAAAAAAAAAAAAAATCAAAACTCTAGAACACGAATTCCTACTAATCAGAATAAATGCAGTTGGAAATAAGTAGCGAGAGAGAGGGGGGCAAAAAAAAAAAAAGGTTTTCGCGGTGAAAAGAGTACCAGTGGGGCTTTCGAGCATCGAGACCCCGCCATTGTTGAGAGACTGATAGAGCGCGTTCATGAAATCAAGCTGGATCGAGTACGGACTGTACGGAAACCCTGGAAACTTCGAAGCTTCAACCTTTTGCTTTTCCATTTCGCCTCGCTTCTCTTCTCACGCTTCCCAGCACTCCACTCTAAAGTATAAACCATAAAGACAGCTCTTTCGCGCGCTTCAGACCTAAATTAATTGCGTCACAGAAAAAATATATATAATAAATAAATTGTATTTAAAAAGAGAATGGGCCGCTGAAATTAAGATCTTTGGGCCTACTACTAGGCCCAAAATTTAGGTACTAGTCATTGTAGCCGAAAGAAAGCCCAAGCCCAACTGAGGATTTTAAAGCCCGGTCCAAGAGAATTGACTCGTTATTTAGTAAGTTTTCCCAACCCTAGAGTTGTGTAAAAACCCCTTATAAAACACTCCCTCTCCGCCGCAGGTTTCGATTTAGCCAAACACAAATCTTCCTTCCTCAGCATCAGCTAGGGTTTCTGCATTTCCCTCTGCATCAATGGTACGTTTCTCTCTCTAGCTGTCTCTCTCTAAGTTTCTCTCTCGAACTATGTTTTCAATTCCGACTTCCGTTCTCTGTTCAGTGCGTTGATTCTGAGATCTGTTTGTTTGAGATTTTCGTGTTGATTTTTACCCTTTTTTTTGTGTGGTTTTTGTTGGATGGAAATCAATAATAGGGTAAGGGAACAGGAAGTTTCGGTAAGAGAAGGAACAAGACCCACACCCTCTGCGTGAGGTGTGGCCGCCGCAGCTTCCATTTGCAGAAGAGCCGCTGCGCCGCCTGTGCTTTCCCTGCTGCTCGCAAGAGGAAGTGTACGTTTTCTTGCCCTATCTCTTTTGTTCTTCCCTCTCTCGGTTTGCATTTAAGTTTTTTTTTTTTTGGATATATGAATGTGCCTGGTTCGTGTTGGTCGACATTTTGATGATCCGTGAATTTCATTTAATGATTCTTCTCTGTTTGACTATGTTTCTGTGTCGTTTCACAGCTGTGTTTGTTTTTCGTAATTGCTTTCTTATATTCAATCTTGGATGATACTTCCGATTGAAAGTTAATTCAGGTTTTTTGGACTGTCTATGTCAGTATCTAGGGGAGAAATGTTGGTTTTAGATTGGGATTTGGAAGTAAAGATTTGATTTTGAAGTTTAATTTGAGGATTTTTGGTTTGTCAAAATGAAAACATCAAATTTTGAAACTAGCAAAATAACCTTGTTCTCGGTCTTTCTTAAGTCATTTTGCAAATAAAATTTTTTGAAAGATTATTTAACAAAAGAAAAAAAAAGTTTTTGAGTCATTTTGCTAATTGGTTATTCTAAATATTGTTGTTTTGTTGTCTTTGTGTTTTTACAGACAACTGGAGTGTTAAGGCGATCCGTAGAAAGACCACTGGAACTGGAAGGATGAGGTATCTGCGCAACGTCCCTCGCAGATTCAAGAGCGGTTTCAGAGAGGGTATGTTGATTTTCTGTATTTGATTTGATGCCATTTCAACTTATATGTCTAAAGTTCTTGTGAGATTTCTTTGATCAGTTTTATTGTTCTGTGTTCTAATTATTTCATTGTTTCGTTTTTATATAGGCACTCAAGCAACACCGAGAAGCAAGGGAGCCGCAGCCACTGCATAAAGTGCTTTTAGAGGGTCGTTTTGATCATAATTTGAGCACTTATTTAGAGCTTTACAGCATTTCTTGTGTTGGGCAAGTATTTACAAGTACATTGGTTGATGAGAATTGTGACCTCTTCCATTTTAGGTGTTATTTTTGTTTCATTTTAATATGTAGTTGCTCTAAATTTTGGACAAGGATGGTTAAAACTGCTGTCATCTGCCTGAGTTTTATTGAAGTTTTCAATTCTTATGTTTTGCCTAACCAAAGTTTTTGATACAAAAAGGCTATATTGCTATTATACCATATCTGTTGGGTGTTGATTTGTTTGATTCGTTCGTGATGCTTGAAATGGTCTTATCTGGAACTTCCTCCTTCGTAATGGTGAACTGTGCGAAAACATAATCAAAGCAAAAACTGAGGAAATGGATATTTAGGGGATTCTGTGGCATTGTGGATGCCATCGACATTTGTTCTTGTGAAAGAATTTTTAGGGTTTTATGGCCGCGGTTGACGTGTTCTCTGTGTGTGATGAACTAGGATGTGGCTTACTTATTCGGTTTCTTTCCTTGTTTTGCAAGCCGTGTTGTAAATTCTCGTCCTGAGATTGGTTTTTCTCTTTGCCTTGTTTTCTTTCTTTCTTAACCCAATTCCATTCATTTACAATTTCACATGCTGTCCTTTTCTTCTGTCGTACAAGGACCATAGAACCATTTAGTAGTGCCTAGTTGATGTCTACACTCGTACCGTATTTTCAAGTACTGAAATTAATAGTCGGAGAGAAGTGGAAAGTAAAATTGTTTCTTCAAATGAGTGTTGATATATTCAAGGAAAATTAGAGTAAGCGGCATATATTTGTTATTATTTATTATCTAATCTAATAGATAGTTTAATTTATTTTTAATTAATCAAATGATCTAATGTTTATATTTTGTTTTATTAATTTTTATTTTTTCCAAACATCTCCCCTCTCTCCTCTCTCTCTCTCAACTTTCTTTTTCTCCCTCCGTCCGTTTCTCTCTTGGTCGTTGTTGTGTATTTTTTTTTTTTTTTTTGTTTGTTTGATTTCAGTTTATTTTTTCAATTGCGATTGAAATCTGAATGTTTGTTTTTTATTTTTTTTGCTTTTTTTTTTATAGTGAATTTTGATTTTAATTTAAGTTTTATGCAAGATTATTGGCTTGTCCTTTTGTTTTTGCTTCTTTTTTTTCCTCTTCACTTTGGTTTTTGTGATTTTATGGGTTTTTGTTCATCAATTTTGGGGGAAAAAAAAGTGTTTCAATCCATTTTTTTTCATTGTTGTGTGTTTTCTCATGTTTTGACATGTGATTAATCATTGATTGACTAAGAGTCAGAGTCAATCATTGATCAATCAATGATTGATCATTAAATTAATAAGTGATTAACTCTCATTTAAGACTTTTCAAATTGACAAATCATTTTACACTCGTTTAGTCACTGATTATGTTAGAGTTAATCATTGATTGATCATTAGTTAATCAATGATTAACTAGACTCAATCAATGACTGATTAATGGTTAATTAGTGATTTGTTTGTCGTCAATTAATGAATAATTATAAAAATTTATGAGTTATATTATCATATTCAATGATTACTCGATAATCAATCAATGACTGACTATAAAATATGATCAATCACTGATTGATCATTTATAAAATTGATTAACCATTCTATAAAAAAAAGGAACTTGTACATTTTAATTAATTTTCAAAAACTTGGACATTTTAACTAATTTTTAAAAACTTGAGTTATTTATTAAAAAATTTATTTAAGTAAAAAAAAAAAAAAGACTATTTAGTTATAAACCTTTATATTCAATCTCTTTTATGTATTTGTCGTGAAGTTGGGAATGGTTTTTTTCTTTTTAATTAAGTAAAATGTGGTCATTTTTTAAATTATTTTAAAAAGGTAACATGTGGTTTTTTATATTTGTAAGTGGATGCACTCATTTTTATCACCGTTGTCATGTTTTGTCGGAAAGAAATGTCATTGTTTAGTTGTGCATAAAAGTAAAAAAAATTTTGTGAACCACTCGGACCCTTTTAAGTTCACAGTAGGACATATAAATAAATTAGTAATGAACGACTGTCCTTTTCCGATCCTTACTGCCCGCCCAACTTGAGAGAGAACGATATCCATTTACAAAGAGAATGAATGCCGTAATGAATACTGATCGTGGGGAATGATGCAGAGATAGGAGAGCTTAATAGACAGACTATCGTATATACATTCATATATTCACTAATCTCATGACTTACGTACAATTTCCTCAAGATACCACATATTTTCACTCTTCCTGGTTTACATACAATTTCCTCAAGATGCCAATGTCAAAAAGCTAAATACAGAACTTAGGCCCAAGAACGAATCAACTCTTCACAAGCTCAATTAAGGCTTTTAAGTTTTTGGGGTAAAAAGAAAAAAGAAAAAAGAAAAGAAAAGAAGAAAAACTCAATATGACAACGGAATCGTGTTGTCGGGCTATGTACCTGGCGAAGGGAAAAAGAAACAAGGATACAACTGCAACTTGATCTTGAAGAGTCAAACTTTTGGCATATGATAATAACACTTAACCGGGTTTAAACTCGCCAAACTTGTGTTTTTCATCGTGCAACTGCTTAAACGTGGAATCCAGTTCTGGGAACGCCGATAATAGCAGCAGTTCGAGAAGCTCAAAAGCAAGTTGCTTCAAACAAACAGACGACTGCACAAGGAAAAAACACGGTAATTACAAGTAACGCAATGAAGGAAAAACCAGAATCAGGAATTTACGAATGTTGGGCTTGTTGTATGAAACCCCCAAGAATAAGGAAATTCTCACTCTCTTAAACTCCAGCGAATGAACTCTCATTTGCATCCTTGAGCATTCGGAAATTCTAATTTTGCAGGCATACGACTACAGTAGATATATTTTGGATCCTGTTCTTTTTACCTAAAATGCTTTTAATAATAGAATAAGTGTACGTGAAGAAGAAAAATTTGTACCAAGAGTAAACATATCACTCTTATAGCGAGATGCCTTTTCTGCTATAGAATTTCCTCGGAAAAGAAAAGGTGCTTTTTATGGTTAACATGGCCTTGAACAAGTTAGGTCTAAGAGTTTTTACTCCAAGTTTGAACTGTGAAGAATCACTAACTTCTGAGAATTCAAGTTCTCTACAAACAGAACCAGAATGGGTAACACATTTCCACTAAGTCAATCTAAAATTTCTAGCAATAAATTTAACAAAAACGGAAAACCCTATGGACAAGCAAAATTATTTACCAGGAAATAAGAGACCAGAACCCTCGAAAGGAAAAGAACAAAAGAAGAGAAAAAAACAACGTCAACATAATTTAGTGAGCAATTCAACGACAAAATGATGATCAACTGGTCAACATTGGGAAATAATACTTACCTGAAGAAAGAAATAGAGATCCTTCGCACACTGTTCATATTCCTTTCGACCCACAAGACCAACAATAGCAGCTGGAGCCTTTTCTGCATCCAGAGAAAGAAGCAAAATATAGAAGCCATTCATATTCCAACTAGGGCAAGCATTTATGTATGAAGTACAATGTGGGGAGAGTTTAAGTGCAAAAAGTAGGGATCTGGCAGGACAAAAAGATAGTACCAATAATTAGCTCATATACAAACTTCGCACGTCGTTTTGCTTCCTCTTGTTGCTGCTCATCAGCCATTCTAGGTGATGATACGTCTTGGCCATTAGGTGAACTCTGGGATGCCTTTGCGGGTGGTGAAGGGCGTCTCTTTGGATGCTTGGTAAGGAATATTCCATCAGGCCAGAGTATCTGTGGAAACCACGTGAGAAGAACATCATGCAAGCATTAACTCTCTATCTTACACTTATAAACGGTATTTTACCATGCTGATAACAAAAAAATGGTATGGAAAGGTACCTGCTCAAGCCGCTTGACTCCCGAAGCAATCACTGATCCCTTGCGCAGAAGTTGGATTTTCTCTATTAACCAATCATCAAAGGCATCACCCATCCCCAATTGCAGGATTTGTTTGGCTACCCAAAAAGCCTGTCGCCTGCAATCGCAAAACATAATCACTCCAAACAAACTCATCATATCAAGATGTTATCAGAATCAAATAGTAAGCACAGGATGAAGAGGCATCCTACAAATATAAGAGATACCTGATCCATCCACCATCTTGGAGCTGGAAAACGACATCCACTAAATCCAGTATGGGAACACTTACATTTGGTGGCACCCACTGGAGAAAATTTTCACATTAAGACATACAAGCACAGATACCATCCGAACAAAGCTCTTGTGTCCATTTACAATGAAAAAGAGATCATACAAAGTTTGATCAATCATATCAACATAACAAATCTCACATGGAAAAGTAAAAGGTCAATATAGCAGGTCTCAAGGCTAACTAAAAGCATATAAAAAAGGATGTAAAGACAAAACCTTGCGATTTACCTCTGTAGGAAGAGTCGGGTCTGTAGCAGCATCCAAAAGCAACTCAGATGCCACCTCCGGACTTTGAGCCCTCCCTTTTACAGCCCTCCCTGAGTTTCTGAGAGAATATGCATCTTTTTGTGCCATAGTTTCTGAATTGCCAGAATTTTCAAATGGCTTTGCAAGTTCTTTACCAGGAGTTTTCACAGGGGAATAAGAGATGCCTTTTGCGTCCAATCTAAACCCATCTGACACATCATTATTCTTCATCTGCAACGCAGGCTCCCTCTTCAAGGACGAGAGATCTGTCACAGCAGGCCCACCATAGTTCGACACCCCTTTGCTTTTTTCAGATGGCTTATCATCCAAATCGACTATAAAGTTCCCCAAAACATACAACACATAAAACAAAATCAAAATTAAAACCAGTAAGACAAAAGAAAAGAAATTACAAGTTAACACACTGTTTCCTAGTTCAGGACTGAGTTGACTGACCTGAAAAAGTTTCAACAATGGAAAATGAATTAGAGAAGATATATGTCTGCATTAAATAATATAAATTGTCAGAATTCTTCACCTGGAAAACCATGATATAACTTCTATCTTCTTTTCTAGTTAACAGTATAAAAGGAGAAGAACATTCTCAACCTGAGAATCAACACTTAGAAAATCCCAAACTTCAATTGATCCAGAAATTGTTGGAAGCAGCATAAGCTTCTGAGAAACAGCAACAGATAAACGAGAGAAGATTATGAACATGGGTAGATAAAATTGTTATTCTAGAAAAAGAAAAACAACCGGCTATCTAAACAAGAGTCACGTTTCACAGGTTTTTTTTTTTTCACAGGTAGGCTTACTTAAATTCGATATTTAGCTATTTAAGGACGCATGTGGACATGCATGCCTTCCAGTCCAAAAATAGAGAAAAGGAGTAGTTAATTAACCAAATGGATGCAAAGAGCTAGATTTACATGGATATATGGTTATGCAGATTATGAAGACCTAGTGCTTAAAAAGCAAGTTTTGATGCCAAATCACCCAAAATGGGGGGGAGGGGGGGAGCGGGCACGTGTAAAAAAAAAAGGCACCACGTGGTATTAGGACAAAGATAATCTTGAAACTCCAAAATATTTCTGTAGATACTATTTCCCACTTTCACATCATGCAATTGATTATGATAGGTCTCTGGTGAGGTGTACTTATGTGAGGCGTGACAAAAAAGCGGGGTCAAAATATTGTGTGATGTGATGATGTAATAAGAGGTAGTTGTTATGTTGATGGTTTAATTAGTAGATTAGTAGTGTGTGTTAGTCAATTGGGCGGTTAGAGAAGAATCTTGCTGTGTAATTGTGGAGTATATGAGGGAGAAGGCTCAATTATCTTGATATGGAGGATTAGGTAGGAAAGACTTGGTAATTCCAAGTCAAAACTCTGCTGTTCTAAGGTTCCTTATCTTGCCCTAGCACAATGTTTGATCAATAATAGTGTTTCTCCCATCGATCTTGTGCAATCGTGCGTTTGTGTTTGATTCTTGAGTTATTATTATTTTAATCAGATTATCACGGCCAATATAAATTAGTTAATAAGAAACCAAAAGGGAGAGATAAAGTGATATCTTTGTCGTCAACCTTTAAGAAATTGTCAAGCAGTATACACCGTTCTCGAATGACAGGTACATCCAAACCAGTTGAGAGGAAATGCTTTGGTGGCAAGTGAAGATTATATTCAGAAAACATTTTTAGGCGCCGATGTAGTTCCTCAAAATGGCGAAACCTATACAAAGTGAGTTTTGAAAGCTTAAACAGGTTAGAAAATCGGAAAACATATCATCAAAGGAGAAAAGTAGAGTTCATAACAAAACCCATAGCACCTTCGTTTGATTGACCAGCTGTTTTTGTTAACATCAGTAACAGAAATGGAATACACGGCAAATGTTCTTGAACCGCTCTTCACAATATTTGCACCCAATACCTGCAAAATGAAATAACTTAACACATTTTTTCACATGCATCATATCTAGAAAACAAAATTTAGCAGATACTTTAGAAAACCTTCAAGATTTTAGGACAGTACCTCACATGTCAGCTTATGAAATGAATTGACTGCCAACGAATTTTTTAGGGAATTGATGACTAGGCCATGCCTTTCCGCAACAGAAGTAGAAGATGCAGATGAAGAAGCAGCTGCACCACTGTGAACCCTACCCAAACTTTCCATATCCGAATCATCACTAAAGTCCTCTTCACTAGGATGTCCTACTGAACGAAGTATGTCCTGTCCATCCCCAGACAAGAAGCTAGTTCTCTGCACCTCCTGCCAGACATGCACCTTAATATTGTTTGGTCTATATCTTTTCTGGTCACTATTAGTTCTCTGTAATCTTTGATAATGCACATGCCCCTTGGCAGTTTTCTTACGGCCGTTAGAATTTTCAAGTGGGTGATGAATGTGAGATATTGCTGTATTTCTGTTATTTCTACCGTTCCAAACTTTAGTTCCAGGAGAATCAAGACCCGTAATGCTGCTATTTTCTTCTTCTTCAGAAGTATATGAAGTGTTGCTTCCTGAGTCAACCTCCTCCATAAGCATGAAATTTTGTTCATCGTCATCCTGATATGGATTAACTAGGGAGAAACCCGGTGTGTTCTGAGCACCAAGATGGGATGATTTCACCTCCTTAAACTGGTAAGAAGATCTAGGCTGCATGTGGCTGCTCTCAGAAGAACTAAGCTTTGTTACATTTACATTTTCTTTAAGCATGGGTACTGTCTTCGTACTATTTTCTGCTACGAACTTCCCATGGGAAGAACCCTGTGAACCTTGCTCAATTAACCGATTTTCACCTTCCGTCCTTTTGTAGTTTCTTCCCTTAGTCCACATGTTTTCAAAATGTTCAGGAGCCAGAGCTTGAGTTTTTCTGTGAGAAATCACATCCAAGATATCACCCCATTCTCCTCCAGAGCGGTGTTGTTGAAGACCCCCCTCTTCACTAGCATTAGAATTCGTGGGCAACGAGCACCATGACCGGTTAGATTGAGTATCAATGGAAAGCAATGGATCTTTTGAAAGGCTTCCATTGGCATTATCTGCTGCTTGTGTGTCTGCAACACTTCTTGACTTGTCATTTTTTAACTGCACAAGTTCAACACCTGTAACAGACGGATCTAAGAACTTGGAATAATGATCGGATGAAATCTTTGTAGGCCCATCTGACTTTAGCTGAGCTGCCTCATGTGCTGCGCTAACTGCTCGTTTAGACTTGGTCATATTAATAACTAGAGATTCAATTCTCTCATTTATAAACCTATCACCAACAAGTTGGAAAACAACAGTAAGTTCATCAATGATAACAGTGTATGAAGCAGATTAAGAGAGTTATTACCTTGGATTTGCTAAGTTTACTACAGGTCGTATTACTGCACAAGCAAGAAGCTCTCTAGAAACATAACGGAAGAAAGAGCACTGCAAGTCTGCAGGCTTGACCGTGAATGAGATTAGACCGTCCATCACATGCTTGCAATACCTGAAAAATACAAACGTAGTGTCACCACAACTCTGAAATTACTTGAAATCTTCCATGTAAGATTCCCAGATTGATGGGCCAACTACCAAATCAGGATCTAGAGGGAGGGAGGGAAAAACTAAACAACCTTGTGCTCAGCTTCAGCAGAAAATAAAGCAGGGTGCAATTTGTTGTCAGCAGCCAGAACGAGCCTTAGTTCTATGTCTCGGTGTTCAGTCGTTAGGTAGTTCTGCTTGATTTTTAACCTTAGCTTGAGATGAGCGGAAGAGCTCCAAGTGGGTACAAAGGAGATTAATCAGATCCCTGCACCATTCTATAAGCGTTAGTCTCCACTTGCCACTAATCATCCTGTGAGTGACAGTAAAGAATTAAAGGAAATTGGTGTGACATTGTGGGAGCTAAAACCTTGTCAGAAGATCAATTAAATTTATGTTTCTCATGCGTGCTGAAATTTCCCCAATAACACCATTTATAATGTGCACGAGTTCCTCCGGACCTTCTTTGTCGGGTGTCAAACGCGAGTACCAGAGATCTGTCACCCACTCAGAAACTATATGTCTTGTCAAGTGATCTATTGCATTCTCAACAACAGGCGAATTTACCTTCCTTCTCCACGCAGAAATGTCAACAACTTTAGGCCGTTCAGGGGTTTCTTTTGAGAAAGAGTATTATCTGAAGATGGTCTGCTGTTGTATGCTGCGGCTTTTCTCTTTGCTTCAAAATCCAGCGATAGATACCTAATGACGAGAATCAAGGAGGCAGCGGCAGGCAAGTTGACCAAAACCGAGGAGCTTGTCACTGGAATAACAACAACATAAGCAATATTTCAAATAAAGGAACGCCATAAAGGTAACAATCAGCAATACCACCTACAAAACTACTAAGATTTGTAGAAGCAAAAACACAAATTCGCACCCTTGATAAAGGAAAAAATCTAAAACCCCACTCAAATTTCAATTAAAACTCACAATTTAGTTATAATAAAACGAGCCCATATTGTGACCCCATTTGAATTCGCATTTTGAAGACAGAAATTATCACGATCATTCTATCAAAAACGATGAAAGAGCGAGTTGAAACTAAAAATAGCCATGGAAATTCATAATAGTATCTATTTGAAATCTGAACATAACCTCTGGGCCAACAAATATCAACAATGCAACGCACTAATTGAAGAGACCAAATTCAACCAAAAAATATTCACAACACTATTCCAATCAAACCAAACAAAAACCCAAAAATTGAAGTAAAAGAACAAAAAGAAGAAGAAGAAAATTACATGACATGAGGTACGATAAACCCACGACGCAAATGACAAGAACTACAATCCGCTTTTTCGCTTCCTCGGCGAGGTCGCGAATCGTCACGTGCTGCTTCTGCGAGCTCATTTTCCAATCGAATCCGAGCTTTCCTCAAGCTACGAAGCTCATTAAATCGAACAGAAAAACCCTAAAATGCCGAATTGAAGCCCTGAAAGCCGGAGCTTTCTGATTCGGGATCATACAGAGAATCGGCTCGACAACCGAGGACGGATCAAACCGAGGGCATTCCGATGACGGCTTGATCGGAAAGAAGGTCGGCGTATGGAGGGAAAGAAAATGAGAATCGGAAGGGGGAAATGGGAAAGATTTAGACGAGTTGAGAGTGAATTGAAGCGTCCGAGTTCAACGCGAGGACCGTTAGGTTTCGGTCCTTCGCTAATAGTTGCGTATTTGTGTGTGTGTGTGGGTGTTTATTTTCTCACGCTTTCTGTCGCTTTCTCTTCTCTTCGTGTGCTTGGATTCAACCGCCAAGTCATCCGATGCTGGCCTGGGCCACACACACACACATATAAAGTTCGGTTGTTTGCCGGGTTTTTTTTTTTTTTAATGTACTCGGACAGAGAAAACGAAAAGGAAAATAAACGTACGTTTCCACCAGGATAATATCAATAACGTCAATAATTTCCATTAAAAAAGATCAATACGTGCAATGCAAGTATTACGGAAAAACATAAATGCACACTTTTTTCTGAAAAAAAAAAAAAATTATACACATGAACATAAGAGGAAAATCAAATTAATTTAAAAGGCTTGACATCAATTATGGACGACTACTTTGTCGCTTACCCTTTAGCGTTATTAGATGGCAAGAATGCCCTCTATAAACACAAAATAGAAAAATAAAGCAAAAAAAAAAAAAAAAAATCCACGTGACAATAACTGACTACCATTTAACAACTCAAGAGAAAAGACAAATTTACTATAGATTAATTATTATTATTGTTATTAGATAGTGGATTAGAGTAACTGTTCAAATTACAAGTCTGAATTACCTTAGGGACAAAAAAAAACGCATGTGAATTAAAGAGGGGAATGAAAGACTAAACATAGAGATTAGTCAAATATTGTTTATTTTTGTTTGCACGGACAAGTTGAGAAAAATGAACCTTAAGATTGTTCAAGTGATCCGGCCTAGATGAGCAGCCATCTCTGCATCCCCTCTACTGCAAGAGCTGAAAAGGCTGGAGATGTCCTTTTACCACGAGAGATAGGGTCTGTTTGGCACCATAGTTTAACTCAAGTTAAACTGTATATTTTTTTATCTTTTTCTGAAAAAGTTTTTGTTTTTTCTGAAAAGTCAACAAAAATTACTATTGAAATTTAAAAATCTTAATTCAAACTCATTCACCAAACACCCCCATAATCTTATATATTTTCTATGTTGAGATAAATTCCAAGTGCATTAAAACCAAAAAGCAGAGACAAAGTCCACCCATTTCATTAACAACGTCGAGGAGAACTCTAAGGACATAAGAAGTAGCGGGGGAGGTTATTTCTTCTAGCTCAACTGGTCTACATAAAGCCTATCAAAATCTCAAGTAAAGCCCACCACACCACTACCCTGGGAAATATGGAAGCATAACTGCCAACTAGCGGTTGAGGACTCAGGCCGTGCTGAAGACAATGACACGTGACATAATTGAGTATGGGCTAATCCAGGTGTCAAGGACCATAACCGCTTTTGTATAAGGGAGAGGGGATATAAAATGTAAATTAGTCCCAATAGAGGACATATATTTACCTTCTGAAGAAACAATTGAAACATTTTTTCTGGAGAATAGTGAAACACAGCCCAGGACATAGAGGGGACGTAGTCTTAATTGAGACAAACCTCTATAAATCTCTCCATGGTAATCTTTTTATGCAGGTAATTACGAGAGAGATGACTTTGAGTGTTACGTGGTGAGGACAAATCGAGTTGGTAGATTTTCACTATGAACAAGATCGAACCTGATAGATCGCCATGGGACAAATATTCCTACCTCATCATCAATGTGCCTCTCTTTGACTTCTTTCTTACACACTGACTTAGGGATTATGGAGAGTCCTTGACGAACACCCCATTGGTTGTATTCGAGCATTGTGTACTTCCACACGAGAAATTGAGTCCGATTTTTGACAACAAAATAAATCCTGGATCAGTTGCTCTTTAATTGCTTATACAATGAAGCGATAAAACAAAGAAAATAGATAATATTAACTTACCAAAAACAAAGATTTGTTAATTATATCATTTAATAGATCTCGTTGTCTCCTTTTTTTTTTAACTCTCAAATCTCTTTTTTTTTTTTTTTTTTTCTTCCTATTTCTTTCTATTTCTTTGTGACTTCTCTTCACTCTTTCTTCTTGATGTCTTGTTGAGTTGTTTTCAATATGTTGTTTTTTATAGGCATATTATATTTTTATCTTTGTGAACAAAGTTTAATGTCACGAAATTCCTCAAAATTTATCGATAAATAAATAAGTTTTTGGTAGATAAATGTAGATATGTATAAGATCTTTCCTGACATCTCTTCATGAATTCTTAGCTTTAACACTCAGTTTAGTAAGAAGGAAAGAAAATAAAATGAAAAGAAAAACTATAATAAAAAGAAAATTATAAAGAAAGAAAAGATTTTGGTTTTCTCTTTAGTTATTTGGTATGAGAAAGTGTAAAGAAAATGATTTTACCTTCTCTTATTTGGTATTATAAGTGAAACTAAGGGATGGCAAATTTACTATTAGAAAATTACTATTTTATCCTATTACTATCAATTATTTATGTTTTTGGGAATTTTGATGGAGAAAGACAACTATGTTATTTTACTTTTTGAGAAAATTTCACTAGTAGCCACCCTTGCGCACTAGTTTTATTTTTTTGCCACTGTTGAGAAATCTTGCACTTTTTTGACACCTTAGGGATTCTCTTGAGTATGTAGGAGAAGTGACCTGACAATGAATAGTGACATTAATGTCTAATGGGTGTCATTTGGGTTCTTCTCTCTCTCTTTTTTTGTCTTTTCTGAAAATTCAAAAAAATTTACTATTACAACTAAAATATTTCAACTCAAATTAACATACCAAACACCCCCTTAATAAATAAATATTAGTGTCAAACTTTTTCCTCACAAAATCCTTCCACATTTAAGGCTAAGTTTGGCAACCATTCCAACTCCAACTCATTTCAAACTTTTTTTTGTTTTTTTCCTAAAAAGTTTTTGTCTTTTTCCCAAAAAGTTTTTTGTCTTTTCTGAAAATTCAAAAAAATTTACTATTACAACTAAAATATTTCAACTCAAATTAACATACCAAACACCCCCTTAATAAATAAATATTAGTGTCAAACTTTTTCCTCACAAAATCCTTCCACATTTAAGGCTAAGTTTGGCAACCATTCCAACTCCAACTCATTTCAAACTTTTTTTTGTTTTTTTCCTAAAAAGTTTTTGTCTTTTTTCCAAAAAGTTTTTTGTCTTTTCTGAAAATTCAAAAAAATTTACTATTACAACTAAAATATTTCAACTCAAATTAACATACCAAACACCCCCTTAGGAAGATAAAATTTGATGGGACCCAGCTTCTAATTCTTTCACCCATTTTTCCTTTTCATACAAATTTCTATCATATTAAACACCTAAAATTATCAATTTCCATTATAAAATCCCTCTTATGTTTTCTTTCCTTCTACTTTTCACTCATATCAAACACATCATAAAACTTTGTGAAGTTTTAATACTTCATTTGTTTCAATCATTTCTCAACATTTCAAATGTTTTCATTTCCCAACATTTTCAAATGGATGTTTGGGAAGTAACATTTCAAATATGATGAAATGTTACAAAATGCTACCATCTACAACTTTTAGGCAAAATTTTAAATATTAAAGGGGTAACATTTTGACTATTTAGATTTTTTTTTAGTAGTGATTGTTTACGTGTAAAATATTTTCATTCAATCCAAATGTTTTCATCCAAATACTTCTTCAGAACGGAGTTTAAAGTTTTCCAAATATATTTAAATTCATAACTTGCCTGATCTTTTAGTGGAAATACAAAGTGATGAGGAACACTTGAAAACTTTGAATGGGGTTGATTAATTTAGCTTCCATTTGGTTTGATATTTTCAAACCAAAATTTTTATCTCGATTTTATTTTTTTTAATTTAACAAAATTTAAATTAATTTTTAAAAAAGTAATCAACTTTAATTTAAAAATGTTAACAAATTAAGCGCATAATTGCAACTTGCAACATTCGCATGCACACAACGAAAAGTCATGACATCAATGATGGATGCATGGGCCACAGGAGTCAAAATCAACGGTCCCTACTTAGTTGGAGAAAATGAGGTGTTGAAATTATTACGAAAACATGAAATGCTTATGAAGTTTTTATTTATTTATTTATTTTATTTTTAAATTTTAAGATAAATAAATGCTTTTGAAGTTGGCTCATCGTAGCCTTGCATTTATGAAATTTTCATTATTTGAATCTATGCTTTTTTTTTTTTTTGTTTTGCCTTTTTCCTTTTTCTGCTTAATTATATATTCCGCTTGACAACACGAATAATCTATGTGCAGCTTTTTTTCAGTAGATATATCCTAGGAGACCAAATCTAACTCCCAAAAACTTATATAACTTTAAAAAAGAAAAAAAGAAAAATGCATGCATGTATGGCCTCTTATCCTTTCTTCCTTTTTTTTTTTTTTCCATGAATAAATATATTGTACACCTTTTTTTTTTTTTTTTTTTTTTTTTTTTCATGTTTTAGTTTAAAAAAAATCTACTTGAAATTATTAAAGACTTGAAATTATTAAAACCTCCATTTTAATCAAAAGTTTGAATCTACGATTCAAAATTTTTTCTATAGTGTTTTTTATCACATAAATTTAAATTTATTATTTAAACTTTATGTTCAAAACTATAAATCAAACGAGTCATAAATATAATAGAAAATGTTTTGATAGAGAATCATTTTTTTCTAATTATTTCTCTGCGATAAAAAAGTAAATAAATATGTTAATAATTTAACTTAATTAGAATTTGAGTCGAAATTGAACATATATGGCATTTATATCTAGAGCTATAAAAATGAAAACATCGTTTCAAAAAAAAAAAAAAAAAGAAGAAGAAGAAGAAGTGAAAACATGAATAAATATAGCCAATAATTGTCGTTTAGATAAAAATATATATATATATAAATCCTTTCTCAATAAAGTGTAAACTTATTACAAAGTTCTACAATTTAATAAACAATTGCATTTTCTCTTCTATATATTGTGTAAAGTATCATGTGTAGATCATTATTTAAATTTAGGGATTCGATCTCTTCACTACATATGCTATTTAATTTCTGTAAAAAATAATAATCGTAATAATAAAAATCCCATTCGCTACTAAAGAAAAACTGTGTCTTATAAAGCTTGACAGTACACAGTAAGCATTCGTACTTCAGGTGTCTGGTTTTCTTGGAAATGTTTATCTGCAACGTGGTGATCGATATGTGATCTAAATAAACTTAAAGATAATAATTCAATTTTAGCCACAAAAAAAAAAAAAAGTTTAATCAACGTGGTGATCGATATTTGATCTAAATAAACTTAAAGATAATAATTCAATTTTAGCGAAAAGTTAACAATTTAATGTTGAAAAAGAAAAAGAAAAAGAAAAAGAAAAAAAATACTACCTTGGTCCAATGACTACGAATGATAGCAATATGGTAACAAAATCTGGCACAAACTGTAACACATTGCCGGCGTGTTTAGTGATTTTGTCGAGTAAGAATTGAGGGGAAAAAAAAGATTAAAAAATCAATAAAACGACATCGTCTTATGAATGCAATACGTCGTCACGACGACGTCAGGCTATTCACTGTCGTCTCATCAGTAGGGGTCCAGTCCAGTGTCCATATTCTCCTCCGTCGTCCTCCATCAACGGCGTCGTTCTCCTCTGCGAAGATTACGGAGAAAAAGATAAATACGGGACTATTAAGGGATTTAACTTCCATTTTAAAATGTCAATATATTAAAGTGTAATAGTACAATATTCTTATTTGTCTAGTATCGTTGTCGTATGTTTTCGACGTGGGACTTTAGTTTTTTTTTTTTTTTTGCCTTAACATCCTCCTCCGCCGCCGATGCCATGAGCAAACGGAACCCTAGTGACGGGGCCGCTTATGGGAATAACAGTACTGGGATTGGGATAGGACGGATTAGCATGTTGTTGGCGGTGGGGCTTTTTCTTCATTTTGCACACAAGGCGGAAGAGAAGGGAGATCATGAGAGAGGAAGGATTCTATAGTTATTAATATTATTTTGGTGGAGCTCCTTCATTACTGGACCCCAAGAGCACTGGCCCGCTACTTGTCGTCAGTTAACAAATTTTAAAAGGGTGTTTAGTTGGTTAGTTTGAGTTGAAATATTTTAATTGTAATAGTAAATTTTTTTGAATTTTTAAAAAAGACAAAAAACTTTTTGAGAAAAAGACAAAAAAAGTACAGTTTGAATTGAAATGAGATGATGAGGCAAACAAAGCCTAACCGTAGTCTTGAATTACAAGTAGTGTTCTTTGGATCATTCTGCAGTTGAAAGCAGTAAATTCCAGATTTTGCTTAGTTATTTAAAAAAAAAAAAAAAAAGCAAATTTAAATGTATGAAAAGTGTCTTTGGGTCCGCGTTTGTTTCATACATTCATTTTATTTCATTTTGAGATGAAAAATGTTGGATTTATAAAATGCCTATCATGTTCATATCCTCGTGTCCTTGTGGCACAAGAAAATTAACCTCAAAAGATGAACTGCGTTTAAATTTGATCCATATAATCTCATATAACACTTATTTGTTCATCTTTCTTGTATATGTTTTCTGTGAAGCTATTAGTAATTTCAACTAATTCATGTTTGTTATCGAATCTCCTGATATTCATTCAGATGGACCTTCAGCTTCAGGTGGCTCACCTCATAAGCTGCAGAATAATCGTCCGCCGGATGACGTCAAAGTAGCAATGAATCCCATCCTTAGCCATCCCGCAGGATTCATATTAAGTTATCCACCACCTTTAGCAAGGAACGGTTCAGGCTCTGAAAAACCACCTCCGCCGCCACAATCTCCTGGCATTGCCCTAGGACTTTCACAAAGTGCGTTTACATATGAAGACTTGGCGCAGGCAACGGATAATTTCTCGCCTGCTAATCTCCTTGGGGAAGGTGGTTTCGGTTATGTCCACAAAGGGGTGCTTCCAAAATGGGAAGACGGTTGCAATTAAGCAGCTAAAGGCCGAGAGCGGGCAAAGGTATCGTGAATTTCAGGCTGAGGTTGAGGTCGTTGGCCGCATTCATTATAGAAATCTTGTCTCATATTGCATTAGTGGGGCTCGGAGAATGCTTGTGTACGAGTTTGTTCCAAACAACACAATCAAATTTCATCTGCATCGTAAGTCCTTTTGCTAATCAACAGTTGTTTGTCCTCTTGGAATAGCTGTGAGAGGTTTTTTTCCTTGAAGAATTAAAAAATTACATTGCAAAACTTTCAAAACAACTAAATTTGTGATGCATGTGAACTATGTCGATGTGAATCTCGGAAGTATTCGGGTATCATCACTACACTACGTTTTCAACATTGATAGTGGAAGTGGAACTTAACAAAACTTCTGTCATAATTGAGATAAATGTTATAGATTCTGGATTGGGTGGCTAGAGTCTTTTTGAGCATTTTATGAAGAGTTATAAAGAGGAAATAAAATTGAAATTTCAGGAGCAGAGAGACCGGCAATATATTGGCCAACCAGAATGAAAATAGCTCTAGGCTCTGCAAAAGGACCGGCATATCTGCACGAGGACTGTTAAGTCCTTTGCAAATTTCAATACATTTAACCAACTCTAACGGATTTTGGATTACCGTTGTTGGTCTTGGAATATCTCTTTTTAGCTACATGCATCTTCAGGTCAGCCTAAGATCATACACAGGGACATCAAAGCCACCAATATCCTTCTCGATCATGCATTCGAGGCAAAGGTAGGTCTAGGATATCTTCAGCTGATATGATACTTTCATATGATACGTTTAATTCTACAGTCATGGCACAAGTTTCTTCATTAAACAAAAAAAAAATTTTTTTCCATCCCGCATTGACTTCTATAATACAAGTATGTTCTTGGTTATTTTATTCAGGCTACAGATTTTGGACTAGCTAAGTTTTTTTCCGATACTGATACTCACGTCTCCACCAGAATCATGGGAACTTTTGGGTGGTAATGTTTTTCATTTTTTTTTTCTTTTAGCATAGATCTGTTGTGAAGTCTAGTTTTCATGAAAGCATTGTGGTTTAAGCAGTAGGCAATAATTTATCTATTCACCGCTTATATAAGCATCTTGGATTTATCAAATGCAGTTACTTAGCTCCAGAATATGCATCCAGTGGAAAGCTGACTGAGAAATCAGATGTCTTCTCCTTTGGAGTTGATTACTGGAGCCAGCCCATTAATAAAATTCATTCCTTTGCGGATGATAGTATGGTTGAGTGGGTAAGCATCGCAATGCTTCGGTCCCAGTCCAAACAATTTCAACACTTTTTGTGGTTATAGAGTATAGAAAGACTTTTTTTTTTTGGCTTGTCATAACCTAGAAGTTATTCGACTTTCACCCTACATTCCTACATCACATGTGTCTATTGCTGATTTTGTGGGTAACCCAAATGTTATTCTCAAAAAAAGCAAGCCTTTCTTTTTGAATTACAACGAAGTTAGTAGCGGAGACGGGTTTTTTCACTCTTTTTTGGCTTTACCATGCCAAGTGTATGTTCTAATGCGCGGGCACTTTGATCGGTCTTTTGTCATAAGTGAGGTGTTTAATTAGCTAATAAAGTGTCAATTTTTCGTTCCGTCTTGCACCGGAGGATACTTGATTGCAGAGCTTGAATAAGATTGAAATAAAATCAGAACTGCTATTGAATTCAGGCAAGACCTTTGCTCATGCAAGCATTGGACAAGGGCATAATGTCAATGGTCTTGTTGATCCCAGGCTGGATAATGACTACAACTGCAGTGAAGTGACACGAATGACTACAACAGACTACCGAAGAGATTGAACCGGGGAAATAAAGAGAGATTCCCAAACTTTCACTGAAAAGTACTCATTTAATCTCTTTCTGGCTCTTTAAGAAATTCACCAATTATTCCCACATCCTGCTCTTTTGACCCTTTGCAACAAGACATTCCGCAAAAATGAATAAAAGTAGTTTCAACCAGACGCATCTTTAAAGAATTTAATTGAACTCTTTGTACCCTAAGATAAACAAATATTCTAGCATTTTTTATTGGGAAGTTGTAAAATTGTTTGTCTGACGAGTAGCATATTATGGAATATTCCTCAAATATTTGGATTTTGTTTGTTATTTGTTTGTGCTAGTGTCCAAGACCACAATTTGTTTGTTTCTTAATAAGAAGAAGATTCTCAATATATGGCGTGTTGTGTCTCTTTATTGGTATTATTGGGTCGAGTTATTACCACGCAATAATGGTGCTCTCTCGTTTGTTAATTACAAAATGTAAATATTAAAAAGAAAAACTAGTTCTAGTCCTTGTTGCATCTACTTCTTCTAAATATTGTAACAGAACATGGCTGCTAACAAATACGAGCTTAACTGTTTTTTCAAGAATATTATTTCATATTCCTAACGGGATAATATTAATTACTTGTATTTTATTTTTCCAATAAACTCATTATTATTAGATTTTTTTATATTAAGTTTATCACTTCCACTTATTTACGAAATCTGAAAATATTCTCACCCGTAAATTATGAGAACTCCCACTCAAATCTTTTTCATTTTAGGAGCTAGTCCTATCGGGTCAAAACTTGTGATATTGATTACTATTGGCTCTTGCTTAAACTTTTTGTTTATTTATCTATTTATTAAAACACATCTGCACATTAGAAAAACACATACCTATATTGTTGACCTTTCATTTTTATATTTAAGTTATTACAATTCTTAGGAAATTGAAGTAGATTTATTATTACTAACTTGATATATGTTCATATTCAAAATATTTGCATTCAAATTTTTACAACCTAAATGATTGCGTCCAAATATTTTTCCAGAACGGAGTTTAAAGTTTTCTAAACATGTTTAAATACATAACTTCCCCGATCTTGTAGTGGAATTACAAAGTAAGGAACACTGTGAAAACTTTGAATGCGGTTGGATTATTTTAGTTGCAAAGATCGGCCACAGGAGTCAAAATCCACGGTCCCTATTTAGTAGGAGAAAATGAGGCGTTGAAATTATTACAAAAACATGAAATGCTTTTGAAAATTTTTTTTAAAGATAAATAAATGCTTTTGAAGTTGGCTCCTCGCAGCGAAATTTTCATTCTTTGGATCTATGCTTTTTTTTTTTTTTTTTTTTTTTTTTTTTTTTTTTTTTTTTTGGCCTTTTGCCTTTTTCCTTTTTCTACGTAATTATATATTTTGCTTGACAACAAGAATAATCTATGACTACTCTAAGCAGCTTTTTTTCAGTCGATATGTCCTACGAGACGATATCTAACTCCCAAAAACTAATATAACTTGAAAAAAGAAAAAAGAAAAAAGAAAAATGCATGCATTGTGATATTTTATCCTTTCTTCCTTTTTTTTTTTAATGAATAAATACATATTGTACACCTTTTTTTTTTCCCATGTTTTTGTAAAAAAAAAAAAAAAAAAAAAAATCTACTTGAAATTATTGAACCTCTATTTGAATCAAAAGTTCGAATCTCCCATTTAGAAGATATTTTCTTCCTTTTTTTTCTTATTATTTTATTCAATTCACTTGTACCATTAATTTACTTTAATTTCATATCCTATTTGTAAATAGTCTTAACATTTATCTGAGTCGATCTAACGATTCATAATTTTAATTCTGACAATTTAAAAATTATCTCAGAAACACAATGTTTCTTTTAAATTGTTAGTTTTAACTTGAATTATGAACTTGTCATGCTTTTGAAAAATTTAAAATCAAATGTCCCGTGACTCTATTTCTTATGGAAAGTTTAAAAATTTTCATGGTAAACCACAAAAATTTAATCGAAAATTCGAATAGCATATTTTAGCATAAAATTCATTGTTCATGATATTATAATCATGAATAATTTACATAATGGAAGAAATTGTACTATCAATATCTTGATTGAAGCTTGTGAATTTTTTTGACTATTATAATAATCACTTCACTTAATAAATTAACCTTTGAAGATGAAAATCTAATCTTTTTAACGGTTTCAAATTCCTTCTTCCTTTCTCTAATCTTCACATCTTTCACATGACAGTTTCGTTTGCTCCAAGGTTCTTGCAAGAAGCACATTTTTTCCTGCCATGGCCAGACACGTTTTCCAAAGTTTGGGTTGTGCTGTCTGGCGTTTTTGAGGCCGGCCCAAATGTGTGATCATTTTTATTTGTTGGTAACATTTTTGTTGGAGAAGGAAGAGAAGAACGAGGGAAAATCATGTTGATTTGAACTCCAAGGATCTTTTTGACGAAGAGCCTCCTCTACTACTACTACTAAGTCCCAATCGTAAGCACCAGCTCTTGCTCTAGCAGTATGTTAGAATCCATATTCAATTTGATGTTTGTTCAGATATTTATAGGTTCATATTTCAATCGAAGGGGATTTTTTCTTCCCCTTAAAACTTGATTTTATTTCTTTTTCCCTACTGTTGGGAAATTTTAGGATCTTTTTTCTTCATTAGTATGATCAAATATTTTACACTACATATGCTCGTAAAGCATAAATATATTTAGATTTTTTTATGTGTAATTTTATTTTTCATCTCATAATAAAGCTTTTCTTTAACAAGCATATATAATTAAAGTTTCTATGAACAATTTATATAGGAAATGTCTTGTACCCGGTACCGGATATCATCTGGCACTAGTAATTTTCTATTTAAAACTTATAATAATTAGTTGATTTAAATGTAACTTTCTATTTAGAACCTTGTAACATAAGAACTTTCTACTTATAACCTTGTCAAATGGTATTATTTGAAAATGTTACATTAGAATCATCAAGTTAGTATAGCATACCACAAAAAAAATTATAAGTACCGTAAAAAGAGGACGTTGGATAGTATCCTCTCCCTAATATATTTATATATATTAGATAGAACATAATCTCTTAACGTATAATTTATCTAATTTTATGTTAACATTCAATTTATCTAATTTTATAGCCACCTCCTCTAGTTTTTTTTTTTTTTTTTCCTGTTTGTATTTAACTTCCTCTTCGTGCTCTCTAACTCAAAAAATTGTCTTTTTTATATATAATTACATGACTATTGTTGATAATTAACAAGTTATTGTATTCCCTCAAGTCAATGTACATTTATTAATCCCACTCTGGACTCAACAACCAAATTAAATTCATTAGACTTTTCAAATAACTAATTGTGTAATAGGCATATGAAATAGACAGACAGGCAAAAAAAAAAAAGAAAAAGAAATAACTATACAAATAAAAATCGTCATGTGACAAGTGTTGTTATATTAAGAGATAAGAGATTAACTACTCAAATTTTTTTGTTTGGTGTGTGATTAAAGATTCAATTCGATCTCACACGTATTTAACTTAAAGCAATCAAGATATATAAAAAATATATATATATATATTATCGTTGAGATTATGGTTATTAAATACATCGTATAACTAAACACTCCAAGCGTGCACGAAATACATGTTTTAGGGCAAACAATACTTTGACATGGAGTTTAATTAATAATGAAGAGTTAGTAATTAAAGTTAGCTTGTTGGTGCTATTAAGAATTAGATATCCTAAGTTATTGACCATCAATAACAATAAAAGTGATAATAAATAAATAAGCACACACAAGATTTTTATTGGAAACCCTAAAATAAACATCAGAGTTAAATTTAAGCCTTCGTAGAATTTCGTTATGATAAAAAAGATTTGCTGCTGATGTAGTACACCCCTCAGTCGCTCAAACTAATGTGTTTTTCTCTCGAACCGCCATACTAATTATTAATAAGGTTGCAAATTTCTATTGCTAAATAGACTAGGGAGTGACTGGCTGAGTCAAAACAGTGGTGTAGGGCAGAATCGATCAACTGTTGTTCTTCTGAGCTTGACAATATTACAACTACTAAAGCAATATCATTCTTCAGGGCTGTTTGGTTACTTTGGTATATATGTATAGCAGCATATCATTACTGCCTGCACACCAATGGAATGAAAATATCAGTATCAATAATTTAAACTTGAAAAGTAATAGTTCAATTTTAACAAAAAAGAAGACAAAAATAATACTGTAATGTTAGAAAAACTTACTCGCATGATTTCGAATAATAACAATATTAATGGTAACAAAATCTGGCAATAGAGTACAGACTGGACACTTTCCCCACGTGTTCAGATGATTTTTCAAGACTGCTTAGTCGCAAATATTGTTTGACGACGTCAGACTGTTCACTGTCGAGACAGCTCAGCCACCTCCACCGCCACTGACTCCGGAACAACGTCGTGTAGTGGGCATGCCTCGCCGACAACGGCATTGTTTGAGTCTCCGCCGCTACCGCTGGGGAACGGAAGCCTGCCGACGGGGTCGCTGGTGGGGATATGAGGATTGAGATAGGAGGGATTCCTTTGTAACGACCTACGTAGGCGGGTCGTTACAAGCATGTTGGTGGCGGTGCACTTTTTCTTCATTTTGCATTTGAGTTAGATTTTACATTTATGAAACAATATTAAAACATGAGTTTTGTTGTTTGCTACTGATAGGAGAAATTTTCGCTTTCATCGTTTTTCTTAATTTTTTGTTTTATAGGCTTATAGATGTTTCTATTATAAATCAGTTAGTTTTTTTAAAATTTATTATTATTATATATTTTGTGAATTATTGTTATATAATGGGGCCTCAGATTACTCCTGCCTCCTTCGACGAGCTTTGCATTCGCATATAGAATGCTCTGCATTTTTTTTTAATTCTCTACCTAATTTGTTTGTATCCAACTTACAAGAAAGATTGCATTTTTTTCATCCATGTTAGGTTTTTTGTGAAACTATTAAGGGGGTGTTTGGTGTGTAAGTTTGAGTTAAGATTTTTAAGTTGTAATAGTAATTTTTATTGACTTTTTAGATAGGATAAAAAACTTTTTCAGAAAAGATAAAAAAAAACTATTTCAAAAAAAGACAATTTTTAGTTCAACCTTGGGATTTGAGCTTTGTAACCAAACATGCTCTAAGTAATTGCAACTAACCCATTCATGCCAGTTATCGAATCTCTTGATATTTATTCAGAAGGACCATTAGTTGGCTCACCTCAGCAGCTGCAGAATAGTCGTCCTCCAGATGACATCGAAGTAGCAATGCATCCCATCCCTAGCCGTCCGGCAGGATTCACATCAATTTTCCCGCCACCTTTAGCAAGGAACAGCTCATCAAGCTCCGAGAAACGACCTCCGCCGCCACAATCTCCTGGCATTGCCTTAGGACTTTCACAAAGTGCATTTACATATACGAAGAACTGGCGGAGGCAACGGAGAATTTCTCGCCTGCAAAACTCGGGAAGGTCCATATTGGGAAAAAATCATAAGGTGTAGTTTTGTTAATGTAAATTGCAGAGGCTGAGGTTGAGGTCATTGGCCAAATCTAATATCGCAGTACATTGCAACATCTTTTTTTTTTTTTTTTTTTTGGTTACGCCAGCACATCTGCTGTTTTTTTAGCACCCTGTGTTGGATATTATTTTTGCTATGGAATAAGTCTCTATTGGGGGCTTGGAAAACGAATTAAGCAGCTTTAGTGATTTCATTGAGTCATTGTGCATCATCATAACATCTTGTCTCACTGGTTGGACATTAGGGAAAGAATTTCGATTTGTTCTCATTGCATCTGCATAAGTCCTTTTGCTGATCAACCGTTGTTTGTTATCTTGGAGTAACTGTGAGAGGTGTAATCCCGTAAACTGTACATTAAAAGTTAACATTACAATTAAATTTGGGATGCACGTGAACTGTGTGGATGTTGAACTGGGAAGTATTTGGGTATTATCACCACACTTACCAAAACTTATGTCATAATTGAGATAAATGTTATAGATTCTGGATTAGGTGGCCAAAGTCTTTTTTAGAGCATCTTGTGGAGTTAGGAGATAAAATTAAAATTTCAGGAGCAGGGAAACCAACAGTGAATTGACCAACCAGAATGAAAATAGCTCTTGGCTCCGCAAAAGGACTGGCATATTTGCACGAGGACTGTAAGTTTTTTACGAATTGCTCTTTAACAGATTTTGGATTACTGTTATTGGTCTTGGAATATCTGTTTTTAGCTACATGCATCTTCAGGTCGGCCTAAGATCATGCACAGGGACATCAAAGCTGCTGATATACTTCCTCGATCATGCATTTGAGGCGAAGGTAGGACTAGGATCTTCAACTGATTTTTAATGCTTTCACATGATACCTTGAATTTTAACACTTTTAACACTTTTTGTGGTTGTAGAGTCCGAACCCTTTTTTTTTTTTTAAACTTTTAGATGTCATAACTTGAAAATCATTCGACTCTCACTCCACATTCCTACATCACATGTGTCTATTGCTGATTTTATGGGTAATACACAATGTCGTTATTATTTAAAAAAGAGAGAGAGAGAGAGAGAGAGAGAGCAAGCCTTTCTTTTGAATTACAACAAAATTATTAGCGGAGACAGGTCTTCTCACTCTTTGTTGGCTTTACCATGTCAAGTGTGTTCTAATGCGAGTGCAGGCACTTTTGATTTCCAGTTGCACTGGAGAATGCTTGATTGCAGAGTTTGAATAACGCTGAGATAACATCAGCAGTACTGCTATTGTATTCAGGCAAGGCCTTTCCTCGTGCAAGCACTAGACAAGGGCAATTTCAATGATGTTGTTGATTCGAGGTTGCAATTTGACTACAACTACAGTGAAGTGACTCGAATGGTTGCCTGTGTTGCTGCTTGTGTGCATCATTTAGCGCGACTTCGTCCACTGATGAGTCAGGTAACTCACATTCCCTCCATTTTTTATTTTTGAACTTTGTTATTCCCGGCATTGCATTCACTTTTCTCTTGCAGCGTCTTCACGAATTCTTCATTTGGGAATCATTTGTTGTGTGTCATTGCAGATGCTTCGAGCTCTGGAAGGCGTTATTCCTCTGCAAGATTTGAATGAGGGAATTAAACCGGGTCATAGCACCGTATACAATATGTAGCTTGGTTAATAAATATATATATATATATATATACGTGTGTGTACATGAAATGAATTCTTCAAACGTTTGGATTTTGTTTGTTAATTGCTCGTGGCTAGTGTGAAAAACCACAATCTGTTTGTGTCTCTAATAAGAAGAAAATTCTCAATCTATATGGTGTTTTCTATTCCTCTATACGTGTGTGTTGTTATTGGGTTGTGTAATTACTATTAAATAATGTTGTTCCCTTTTAAAAATTATCAATATATGTTTGTTGTTCCCTATTAAGAATGTTAAGGGAGAAAAAGGTGAATATAATTTTTCTGAAAATAGTTAGCGTATATAGCTTATTTGCTGAATATTTAATGTAAACAACGTATCTAGGCCCTCTTTGGTAAACCAACTCATCTCAACTCAACTCAAACTTTTTTTTGTCTTTTTCCTAAAAAGTTTTTGTTTTTTTCCCAAAAAGTTTTTTGTCTTTTCTGAAAATTCAAAAAAATTTACTATTCCAACTTAAAAATCTCAACTCAAACTACTCCACCAAACTCCCCCTAAATAACTAATTTATTTATGAAGCATAAAATTACTTTATATATATATTCTCATAAATAAATCATTTAACTGTAAACAATATATTTATGTAAAGTGTTTTGTTTTCGAACTAGTTGTTACGTGATAACATTAAACAAGTAATCGGCAATCTGTCTTTAAAAATAAAATTAAAAAGAAATTAAAAAGCAATTAGATTCAAATTTAAAATTTGACAGATAAGATAAAGTCAAGGGCACAATGGGAAATCCAGAAAAATTGTAAACAATAACCTCCAGGGTCGTATCCAGGCTGTCATTTATGGGGGGCTGAGTTGGCACCACAATCTCTCACACTGGGGCTCTCTTCTCTGTACACGACAAAATAAAAGCCAACATAAAAGAAACTTCCTCTCTCTCCCAATTCCCATAACTCCCCTTCCTTCGATTTTTCCTCTTTTTCTTTTTCTTTTTTTGCCTCGGAAACCTCAAATTGATCCATGGCTTCCCGTAGGCGCATGCTCCTCAAGGTCATCATCCTCGGCGACAGCGGGTAAGCATTTTTCAAAGTTCTCTGTTTTGGAAAGTTAGAAAGTTTCTCGGCATACCCTGTTTGGTTTCCGGGAAAGGGGAAATGGAAATTGAACAGTAGAGATAAATTTTTCTGCAAGTTGTGTTTTTGGAAAACAAAAAATTAAAAATTAAAAAATAAAAAGCTCACCTTTTTGTCTGTTTTCTCTTGGCAGGGTGGGGAAGACATCGTTGATGAATCAGTGCGCTCTTACAACCTAGATCCTTCATTTTTCTATTGAGATTTGGTCTTCTTTTTTTTTTTTTTTTCCTAAAATTGTTTAACAATTCGATTTATTGTTATTTTTTCGTTTAGGTACGTGAATCGTAAGTTTAGTAATCAGTACAAGGCGACAATTGGAGCTGATTTTCTAACAAAGGAGGTTCAGTTTGAAGATAGGCTCTTCACATTGCAGGTGCGGAAGCCTCTCTCTCCTTTTTATTTTTATTTCTTTTGTAGAAAGCATATTTAAAAAAAAAAAAAATTTGCACCAAATAGCTTATATTAATTCTGATCTGTTAGGTTGCTTTTTCATTTTGTAATTAACGTATTAAAGCGTCTTTTCATGTGTTATTTTTACAAAGTTTTCGTTGTTTATGTTGGTTTTTCGATTTGATTAAAAGCTGTAGTAAAATTAACGGTAATTAGGATATTCTGGAACGCCTTGAGGGACTGCTAAAGTTGAAAATTTTAGCTTTCTTTTCCTATAGGACAGTGTTTTTGGAAATGGAACTCTACAACATGTGTATTGTTGGATGGAGATTGGCTGTTGTGGGGTTCCGGTTTTCAGATGAAAAAAGTTCTGTATTGGGAACTTTATCATCCAACTTTCTGAAATAATGATGAACTTTTGGTGGTCAAAGGCTGAGTGAATCTAACATGTCATGCTGTTTGGATACTTTTAGCAAAGAAAAGGGAATTCTTTTGATGCATTTGATGCTTTGATTTTTTGTTTCCGATTTGGAGGTCTTTTACACCGATATTTATATATATATTTTAAGTTGGTGGAGAATAAGTGGGATACGTGTCACATTCAGTTAACTGTTGAACATTTTTTTGATCTTTGTAGATTTGGGATACTGCTGGACAAGAAAGGTTTCAAAGTCTTGGTGTGGCTTTCTATCGTGGTGCTGATTGCTGTGTTCTTGTATACGATGTGAATGTAATGAAATCGTTTGAGAATCTCAACAACTGGCGGGAAGAGTTTCTGATTCAGGTAGTGCCCGCTAGATTGAATTTGCAAATATTATGTAAATATTGGACAACTGACTGAAAATGGCATTCTCTGGAGTTGATGTTCAGGCTAGTCCATCTGACCCCGAGAACTTTCCATTTGTCGTGCTGGGGAACAAGGTAGATGTTGATGGCGGGAACAGTCGGGTGGTGAGTCATCTCTTCTTCTTATGCATTTCTGGCATAATTCTCCGGAGTGTTTATTCTTATGATTATAAATAAATAAATGAATGAAACTGTTTCTCCTTTTGAATGTATGTCCAGATGTTCTTTGATACATCGTGTTCTTTACTTTCGTCATAGGTCTCTGAGAAGAAAGCAAAGGCATGGTGTGCTTCTAAGGGAAACATACCATACTTTGAAACATCTGCAAAAGAAGGTTTCAATGTTGATGCTGCTTTTGAATGTATAGCCAAAAATGCACTCAAGAATGAACCTGAAGAAGAAATGTAAGTATTCTTTAATGACTCTAATTAGTGTGACTGTAAATCGACTTAATTAGGCAGCTCAAGCTCTATTATTAACCAGATAAAGGGGAATACTTGGGAGAAGATAGGATTATGGAAGTTATTTCCACTTAATCATGACATTCTTGTCTCGAATTTTCGTGGTATAATTATCTTAAGAGAAGTTTTGATTTCTGAGAGAAAATTGCAGTCTAAGAATGGCCTTATATGATTTTATCAATTTTCACCCAAGTTAACTGTAGTCCTTGATACTCTTTTGACACTAGAATAACCTTTGCCCTCATTGACGTTAATGTGAGTTGTGGATTTTTTATTATTTGTTTTTCTGACATTGTTTTGGTATATGCTTTTCAAAATATTGATGTTTTCCTTGGTTCTCAAACTTTCAAGTAGAGTACTAATTCGATTTATTTTATTTTTATTTTTAATTTCTGAAAGATACCTTCCTGACACAATTGACGTTGCGGGTGGGGGGCGGCAGCAAAGATCTACCGGATGTGAATGTTAAAAGAGTTCGTAAATGCGCTTTGCTTGTTGGTTTAATACAGAAAGGCCGTTGACATTTGGTGACTATTGTAGTACGTCAGTTGGTTTAAGTTTTAACAAAGAGTTAATTGTTCTAGGGGAGTTTATGAAATTCTATTTGTATCATATGGGGGTCAGAAAAAAGGCAAATTGTCAATTTTTGTATTTCGTATTTTCTTCTGTTTATATTTCCTTTTATTAATGGATCTACTTCCCCTTTTTAGTGTGTTTATTCTGGACATGTTATTGTACTGGCCTAGTTCATGACTCGTTGTCATACTTGTTACCCCCTGGAACCTACTTCTTTATAAATTATAGCCACGATTCTAAAAATGGTAACAATGGTCTGTCATTGTCATTGCAGCATTATTTCCAGTAGATTGAATCGTTAAATATGGCTGTATTAATGGTTGTGTTATTGATGATTTCGACCATATCTAATTTCATGTCCTTCCGATAATTTAATCAAAAATATTAATTGACATGACATTATGTTATTAGAGAAGAGGTCAGCCAAATCTGTTACTAACACTAAACAAAGATCAAGCCTCTTTTTGCTCAAATAAACAAAAATGAAGCTTAATTATGAAGCTCAATTCATCTTAACGTCCGTTAATTAAAAGCTTAATTCAGCTTAACGTCCAACGAGGAGATAAATAAATAATGATAAACATACATGTGGTAAACAATAGAAATAAATGATAACGAAGATCATAATGGTTATCATTATCTATTCCGATATAATAGGTGTCAGCGTTCAGTCAATTGTAAGAATGTGTACGTACGAGATGTCATAAGGGTCCAATATTTCAATAGCACCTTTGCCTAAAGCTTTGAATGATACTTTGTGTTTGATTTTTGGTTAAAAATGAAATTTTTCAGAAATTAATCATAAATTCTATTATTTTTTCAGAAAAAAATAAATGAAAGTTGAGATTAAAAAAATATAATTAAATTGAAAATAAACTAAAAAAAAAAAAAAAACAGCCATGACCTAACTTGAAAGCCATTCAGAAACGCACGTGCCATGGAACCATGGGGTTTAAGATTACTGTTGTAGCACGTGTTGATAGGAGCCTGGAAATCTCTGGTAACACGTAAGACTGACAGATTTATGTTTCTGCTTTTCCGTTTCTTTTTTTCTCTTTTCTCGAACAGAATAATTTTTTTTTCTTTAATTAAAACACTGAGAAGTCGGTGCTTCGCTCTCGAGCTTCTAACATTTTCGAGGGTTCGAGTTGGGGTTTTTCGTTCCAAACTCTTTGATTTGCTTTGATTCACCCATCAATGGAGGCCACAGAGGACCAAGGAGGTAGGCTTCTACACCAGATCCTCCCTCCCCGCCTCGAGGACGCGGGCCTCGAGGACTGCGCCCTCCCGCCGGACTCGATCAAGGAGGCTTTCCTCAAAGCCGCCACCGCCATTAAATCACGCGCCGCCTCCGTCCTATCCTCCGATGAGGACGACGGAGATTGCATAAAGGATCCCTGGCCCGACGCGAAGGACAGTTCCGACGTGTTGGTGGGGGTCTCACCGGAGAACCAGCTGCCGGGACCTTGCGCCTCCGAGAAGGGCGCCGGAGCGACGGAGATCGGAGGAGATGCCGTGGTCGTGGGAGGTGGTGGTGAGGAGATGGAGGATAAAGTGGTAGTTGGGAGCGAGGAAGAGAAGGGAGGGAAGGATTGCGTGGAAGGATTGCAGGGATTGGAGATCGGAGATGAGAAGAATGGCGGTGGCTATGAGGAGGAGGATAAGGATGAAGCAGACGAAGAAAGACCTATCCTTGTTGGAGGTTATGTTTGAAATCCCTGCTAACCTTTTTTGTTTCTGTTCTTCCAAGGAAAAATGTGTAATGTCGTTGAATTTACTTACAATAATGTAAATTGAGTTATCAATAAAGTTGTGTTTCAGAATCTCAGGTGAAAGAATGAAGCTTTGAAACTGTGCTACTGTTTTTTGTGATAAATTTAGCTAGTTCTTTGAATTCTGGAAGAATGCAGATTGTCTTGTCATTTGCTGTGAAAATTGTGTTGACCGACTTTGTCCTAATACTTGCAATAGGAAGAATATGATCAGAAGGTTTAAACATTATAGTTATTGGTGTTTGTGTAGCTAGCTAGTTCTTTGTTTTCTGGAAAACAAAGTAAGCTGGTCCTCCTTTGGTCATAAGGATAATCGTTCTTATTAGGTCAGGGGAGGCCGGCCCAGGGTTACCCGCGATTGGTAATGACATGAACAGAAGGGGGATAGGAGAGACAAGGTTGTGCGCTACAACCCGCAATTGGTAGTGACATAAACAGAAGAGGGATAGGAGAAACAAGGTTGAGCGCTACGACCCACAATTGGTAATGACATAAACGGAAGAGGGATAGGAATCACATGAACAGAAGAGGGATAGGAGAAACAAGGTTGAGCGCTACAACCCGCAAATGGTAATGACATAAACAGAAGAGGGATAGGAGACCTTGAGCGCTACAACCCGCAATTGGTAATGACATAAACAGAAGAGGGATAGGAGAGACAAGATTGTGCGTTGGGTAGCGCTGAGCATCTATTTCGGGTACAGAAGCAAACGAGTTGTGCGTACCCGGCCACCCAACCCAACAGGTCAGGGGCCGGCTTGCATAGGAACATTCAGTTAATTGTAGGTTGGTCCTGATTTCGAATTGGATTTTTTTTTTTTTTTTTGGTCGAAACCTTTTTGTTTTGGCCCAAGTTTGCACTGGCCTTGAAAAAAATGATAGAGAGCTAGAGATTACTGTCGGCAAATCAAGACCAGGCCCAGGGTCGACACTGCATTGTACATTACGAGGTGGTGTAAACCAGATTTCGTGAGAAAGACTTTTCTTTGTTCTCATTGCTTAAAAATTCATTTCATTTTCTATTACCATCAAGTTACTGAAGGCACCCTCTCGAAGGACAATATGGGTGCTCTTAGTGTCGTTGGATAGAGATTGTGGACTGATTTATTACTGATGCAATTGACCCCATGATGAGTTGGGACTATCCTCTCAATTAGATTGTAAATTTATCACACATCGATAAGGTATTGGGCTATTGTGGTGTTTGTACGTGGATTTGACACCCTCTATAACGATATGGTTTCCTCTTGTTTGTGGGGAGGGGGTTTAATGCAGGATTACCTCCAGCCTCTTCTAGAACCCTTCGCCATTTTGTTGTACTTCGACAGTGGGTTGTGGTCCAAAACCCATTTGGAAGTTCGCTTTAGAGAAAATGCTCTCTATCTGATACGAGGGTGTCCTTTTGAAGTTTGAACAAAGTCTTGTAGCAAGATATTATGATAATCCCTTTGGAGTTATTTATTTATGAAAAATGCTAGGTATATCAATTATAATTCTAACTTTTAAGTATCAACCTATGTTGTATATGAGTTAATTTTTTATTGGTAAGTATTTAAAGTATTGTTACATCAATTGATTATATTTACTAATAAAAATATGACACATAAGTCGGTATTTAAAAAGTTAAAATTGAAGGTGGTGTTGCTAGTATTACTCTTTATTTATAAATAGTAAAAGGGGTTGTCGGTAATATTTACATTTTCATCGTCTTTAAAAGACAATTTTGGACCCATCAATAAAGTAGAAAAGTTCTTGTCACGGGGTTCAATTTTATTTACACTGCCATGGACCCAATGGAGTGCAATTAATTGACCAAGGTAGGACCTTTGATTGCGGCGGGGAATAAAAAATATATTTTCTTATTCACTGCATTATTGATGGTAATCCCTTGGGAATTTGCTTTCAACAAAAGATGCGTTTGCACTTGGCAGGCACAATTTATGGTCCCATCACCCGTAAAAAGAGAGTCCTTGACGTGCGATTTCGAAGAGCATTCCAGATTACGCATTCTTAATTCGGCCTATTACGTGAACCGTTGATGGATTACTAAACAGTGCTCTATGTAGGCCTTCAAGTCACAAACAAGCTAATTAATGTCTCAATCAACATAGTCAAACAACATGTCATCATAACAAACGTTTGTCTTCTTTTTCCCTCTCTTTTTTAGTTTACTGTTTTCGAATTCCCATCCATAATAAAAAAGCATCTTCATAACCCATCACACATTGTGAAAAATCAGGTAGGTATACTGCCAAACATATGTACACACTTGTATCGTGGACTATACTTTTTGCTGAATTTGGATAAGAGAATTCTATCGACCTCAATCTTATGTATCTTGTTATGTCGATTTTATACGGGAGTTTTTTTTTTTTAATAAATATTTGATATCATTTTGACCGGATCCAACGTTTACAAATTTATTTATCAATCATGATTATCCTATTGGATAAAATTGCTTATTTTACTATCTTAATAACAAAAGTCCAATCATGTGATTCATGCTATCTCTTTTATAAGATGCCTCGATTTCCTTTGCTAACTAAAAGCAATTCTTCCTTATTTGAGTTGCTAAGTCTTTAAAATGGGACTAATTTACGCTTAAATTACTCATCATATATGTCAAAGGGATTTGTTTTCCGACTATAAAGTCCTCTAAGGGATTTCTAGCAATAAATAAAATAAAATAGAATAAATAAAATCCTCTTAGGGATTCATTAGATGTTAATATATTTGGCACAAGAGTCAAAGGGCATTATAATAGTAACACCCACGGGGTGGATGGGAAGCCTTTGCTAGACTTCTTCCCTTTGTCCACTCAGGTTCGATCCAATTGATTCTCCTTAAATCTTACTCCAGCTGTAGCTGTTGAAGCATGATCTGATGATGGTAGGACAAGCTCTAAATGGACGACTGAAAGAAACTAGTATAAGGACATGTCTCTGCTATACCTATAGAAAAGGGATTCTTACATATGAAGCTGAAAACCTAAAAATGATGGGACCACCTCAAATCCTTATATTCATCCAAAAAAAAAAAAAAAAAAAAAGGCCATTGTAATGGCGCCTGCACTTTCTATGTACAAAAGTAAGGATTTGAAAGTTGGTCTAAATTTATTTTTAATTCTTTCCTTTATTCGAGGAAATGTTTCATGTCTTTTTTCTTTAAATGTATATTGTATTAGCAAATGAAAACACATTCTTTGGATAAAATTAGAAGCAGACAAAAACAACATTTTAAAGTTTGGTGACATATGTATGAGAAGCAAGGACATTACGTAACGTAGTGGCATTATTAGCCTTGCTTAGTGAAGTACCATTTCTTAATTTCCTTAAGAACATAGATACGGAGAGACAATTATCAGAATTTATTCCCCATAATCTGCTTTCTTCTTTCAACTACTCTAGGACATGAATCCTTGTCCAAGGAATCGGTTCCCAAAATTAAGTAAATACTAATAAGTAACTAAAAGTTTTAAGTAATCTTTAGTATAATTTACGATCAATTATTTTAGATTTTCAGCCAAAATGATTATCTAAAAAAAAAAAAAAAAAAAAAAGGAAATAGAGGTCTGCTGCACGCAAGACTAACGTTTTTCTTCTATTTTATTTTTTTAATTCCAATAAAAATGTGATTCATTTTGTATCCTTATTATCTTTTCAACATCCTGTTGGTGAGTAGGAGCTCTTAGTTTAGAAACTTAAGAATCGTTTTAATTTCTCTTTAATATGTAAGAATCATAGGTGTCATACAACAAAAATATCTATATATATATATGCATATCTTTTCAGTTTTTTTTTTTTTTTTTTAGATTAGTAAATAAAGATTTCCTGCATGCAGGAATACTATAAGTGCTTTCTAGAAGGTTTTTGCATCTGTGTCCCACGTTAGCACTACAATATAGACGTGGTTTGGAAATGACATGGTTAACACTAAAAGAAATTTGAATGTCCCTTTCTACACGTATAAGAAGCAACTTCAGAACAAATATATCTTGTTTATAGTTATTAAAAAAATATTACTTCTTGATTTATGAAAAAGAACAAAAAGCATATGCAAGTTAATGCACAGTTAAAAAAATTAAGGATTTTATGCAAAAATGTCATAAATTTTGACACCTCCTTGTATTTATATTCACCATGATATTAAAATTCATAATTTTATTATTTTGTAAGACTAAAATTATCAACATTAATATTAAAACAGACAAAATTATAAAGAGGTACTCAGAACATGTCTCTTTATTAAATTTTCTCAAAAACTGAACTCTTTATCTTCTAGAAATCCACTGCAATTATGACATTTTTAATAATGCCATCAACCTTTTTTTTTTTTTTTTGCCGATAATTGCGTGCCACTTATTTCTTGGTTAATGCGTTTAGTGTGTCCCAATGGATTAGCTCCGTAGTTGCATATTTATGTAAGTAAATTAATTGTTGGTAAATAAATAAATTGCCACTAGGCTACAGCTTTCATTTTCGGAGAGAATTTATAGAAGTATAGATTTTATAACGTGATATAGCTCTTTCAACTTTCGTATTCTCCACGCAACCTTCTTTAGATTAATTTAATGACCCTAAATTCTCCATTGACGGACATCGTTATGAAATTGTAAGCAAAACAATCATCAAGATATACCAATTAGTGAAAGCTAAACCATCTTTGTTGAATTAAATATGACCGTCACTTTAGAGGAGAATCATGAGCATGTCACGAACTTCATTACTGTTCATAAAATTTTAATTAAAGTTTTTGTACATGTTCAGTGGATTAAAAATCATGTATGACCTAAATAATCCGTATCACTAAGTCTGTATCACTAGATACATATGTATCATTTAGGTTCATATTACTAAAGACGTATCATTTAGATCTGTATCATTATATATGTATTAGATATGTATTATTTAGATCTGTATTACTAGCAAAGTATGCAACATTACTAATCCAATCAAGAAAGAAGCTCCAGCATCTACAAGATTTTCAATATAAAGCCTCGAGACAATCATACCAAATTTTGATTTTTCTATATTGGAAAGAGCCATGGTCATTTACTTGGAAAGAGCTAAAACGCTGTCACTCTCTTTGGGTCCAGACTTCCAGCAAGGTGAATCTCTTTAATGGGGTTGTCACTCATAGCCATATGATTGTGAGAAGCACATATTTGGGTCTGGGTCAACTTTTTTTCAGTACTACTGTTATTTATACAAATACAAAAAATTGTGCGAAAATACATATTCATATAGGAATACTTTATTATCCAGTAGCTAAACATATCTGACAGATATGATTAATTCTTTTGAATTGAGGGGACATAGATAAGACAAAATTTTCAATATAGAACCTTGAGATAATCGCACCGAATTCCGGTTTTTCTATATTATTCTTAAGGTTCTCTTGTGTTCTTTATATTTTTGCATAACATTCTGGGTTATTTTGTTCATTTGATCTTATTTTTTAGTTCAGGAACGTTTAATTGGTGTTGGACGAAATTTCACTCCAACAGTACATACACTTTCATAATCTATATTAAGGTTCCCAACCACATTAATTAAGCAAAAACAGGCAAGTAAAGGAATATCCAATTTCTCATCAAATATGCCATTGAACGTGGTGGCCTAATTATAAAGGATTAAAATGGTGGGTAAATGGTCAAGGATATGACTGCTGCAGGGTGATCCTCTTTCGGGAGTTTTAAATACGGATGCTTATTTCCTACTGGTCTAACACTCGATTTAGAATATTGTCTAGAACCTTGCCTTAACACATTTGGTAAGACTAGGATAATGTGTTCTTTGTTGAGAGGATAATACATCCACATTCTTCAACAACTATTCTTATCAGCATTTTGAGAACCCTTTTAATAATTCTTGAAAAGATATACTGATGTTGGTCACTTCCTCTCCAGACTTTTCTCAATTTGCACGGAACTATTGGATTACATGCCATATGTTATATCCTTCATTAAAAGTTTTTTTTTTTTTTTTTGATTTTATTTTTCTTTTTACGTGATCAACTTGTTTTGTTTATTAGACGTAAGTAGAAGGGCATATTCATGGATTTAAATGCTTTCATGAAAAAGAAAAAAAAAGATATTATACTACTATAATAGAAATTTAAAAAAGAAAAAAAAAAGCAAACATAATTAAAAATTATTCCAAAGCACGTGGGTGGTGAAAGAATAAAATAAAAGAGCACAGGAGGGCTTAGTGTAGATATCTATTTTAACTTTAAATTTCTTTTTCTGTCCACTTTTATTATTTCTTTCCGAACCCGTGTGTAAAGAACCCGAACTTTCACAAATATACCACGACAAGGCTGTCCCAATTGTCAGTACTGAAAGTTTCTTAATGAGCTGGTTCAAGTATATACATACTCCGAGTCAACTCAACACGACTCGGTCCTGTCACGGTCTTATATATTGTTTTTCTCATGCACTGTACATATTGTCCAACGTTGAAAATTACCAACACTACTCTTACACCTCAGAAAAAAGAGAGATATACAGAGATATAACTTCTAGTTCACTCCGCAAGTTTGGCTACAACTTCTATATAAGAACAAAGGGTTTTCTCCAAATCAGATCTATTTTCTTTACATATATATATATATGATTCTGGTTTCATTATTAAAAGATTTGGGTTTCGTATTCAGGGACTTTGGAGAAGTCTTGTGTACAGTGTTGTAATAATATGGCTTGGATTGGACCAAAATGGGTTTACATGAAAATCAGGTTGTTTGGAGTTGGTCTTGTTAGTTTTCTTGTGGTATTTTCTGTCCTTGTTTCAGCACAAGAAAGTTCTCAACACAAGGCTTTTTGGGAGGAGATTGAACCAAAAATTTATGTAGCTAGAGACTCGACAAATTCTTCGCAGTCCGCGGCTCGATCAGGATACAAACATGTTTGGCCTGTGAGTACTTCAATATTTCATTAATTACACATACGGTATTTTGTTAGTTGTGTTTGGATTTCTTTTTATTTTTTTCTTTTTTCTCAAGTGATTTGGAATAACTACAGTGTGTTTTTGTCTGTTAAGGAAAGTTTGTAGAAGAATGATTAATAAGACTTGTACATTTTTTTTTTTTTTTTGTTGGACCCGTTTGGAGGAGTAAAATCCACTTTTCCCCCCATAGAAAATCTGAAAACAAACACGTCTAAATTTTCTTTTATTTTACCTTTGCTTTTACTCCATTTTCCCATAGAACAGACGGATAGTTAATGTACTGTGCTTTAACGTCCTTGTTAGTAGGTTCCTCAATCTGGTCAGTACTCACTAAAACATGTTGGTTATGTTCGTAAACTACAAAGATTTAACAGTTTTTAACTACGGAATGAATTGATTGGGTTCTGATGATCAGGACATGAAATTTGGGTGGAAAATAATAGTTGGTGGGATAATTGGATTCCTTGGAGCAGCATTTGGGAGCGTAGGAGGAGTTGGTGGAGGTGGGATTTTTGTGCCAATGCTCACTCTTATCATTGGGTTCGACGAGAAATCATCGACGGCTATTTCAAAGTGTAAGTAATTAATCTCCTCTCAAGTTCCTTATTTTGCCTTACATACCAAGGAATTGTGATATTCTATTGGTAATAAAAGTTTCTGAATCGTCTGATTTTCATTAGATTTATACAGTGTTTGATTTTAAAATAAGCAAAATAAAACCGATTAACGTTTAGAAACACGCATTAAAATATGTAAATGGTAATGTTATTTGTTTGTTTGATCAGGTATGGTCATAGGGGGAGCAGCTGCCACAGTTTTCTACAACTTAAGGCAAAGGCATCCAACACTTGAGTTGCCCATCATAGATTATGACTTGGCTCTCTTGTTCCAACCCATGTTGATGCTTGGGATCAGCCTCGGGGTCGCTTTTAACGTGATTTTTGCAGATTGGATGATCATACTCCTTATGATCATCGTCTTCCTCGGTAATATGATTCGCCTAAATTGCGATAATTTTCTCTCTCTTTTTCATACTTAGCAACTTCTTAATCATGTTGTTATCATAAATAATCTGCAGCCACATCGACGAAGTCGTTCCTGAAAGGCATAGAAACCTGGAAAAAGGAAACAATAATGAAGAAGGTTGTCCTTGGAACCTTACTTTTTTTTATTTTTGTTTTTTAAATTTTGTCATCAATCTATTTAACCCTTTTTTTTAACCGGGTTTTTAATCTTCAGGAGGCTGCGATACGCTTGCAAGCTAACGGTCAGTCAAGTGATTCTAGAATTCCCAACTCTCATCAGGTTTTGAATTATATAAATTCATTTACTAGCTAATGCAATCTTTGGATATTATCAAGTAATACTAACGAAGAGGTTGCATATAACAACAATAACACAGTAGAAAACAAGGATTCCAAGAAAAGGGAGGTAGAGAAAACATGAAGCCCGAATTCCTTTATCTCATGAGCCCTGTTTGGATCTCCATTTTAAATCCATAATTTAAACGTCTTTCTACCGTGTGTTTTCTCTCTTAAAAAAAAAAAAAAACGTAAATCCAAACGAAACCATAGTTTCAGGGACTCACTTCTTTAACTTTCACAGGTTTCTATCTTAGACAATATCTGTTGGAGGGAACTTGGGCTCCTTACTGCTGTTTGGATCATAATACTTAGTCTCCAAATTGCCAAGGTCTTATCTGCAACAAAGCTTATTTTGTTATGCATATATATATATATATATGCCTGTAGTATAATTCGAAAATTTCTCTGCTTTAATGGAGTTAAGGAGAGGGACTAACAGGACTTACAAATATTCCGTGACACAGAATTACACCACAAATTGTTCAGTCCTATATTGGCTACTAAACTTCTTGCAGGTACCTTGTTTACCTCTTACTTATAATGTTACTGCTTGGGATTGAAATGTGGTCTAAATATTTGTTTTAAACAAAAATTCGGGTTTTCAGATACCGGTAAACATTGGAGTAACTGCTTACGAAGCGGTTAACCTCTACAAAGGACGGAGAGTGATTGCATCGAAAGGAGAAGTAGTGACGGTGTGGAGTGTGAACAGGCTGATCATTTGTTGTGCCTTCGGAATTCTAGCTGGAATGGTTGGTGGGTTGCTTGGTCTTGGTGGGGGATTCATAATGGGACCTCTTTTTCTTGAGCTAGGAATTCCTCCTCAGGTACATTTATAAAATAATGTGTTCTATTATTAGAACTTGTATATATATATATTTTTAAAATGTAAGAGGACTATTGTCAAATGGGGTCTCTTTATTTTATCTTTTTAATGCCTGAGCTTGAGTAATTTTCACGTAGGTGTCAAGTGCCACGGCAACCCTTGTCATGGCATTTTCTTCATCGATGTCGGTCGTAGAGTACTACCTCCTAAAGCGATTTCCAGTTCCTTATGGTAATTTTCTTAAAGTTCATTCTTCTTTGAAAAGGGTAATTGAAAATCAATAAAATTAAGCTTGTAGTAATCCTTTTTTTTTCTTTTTTTTTTTTTTTTGACAAATATACGTTCATTTTCAATTTGGATTTGCAGCTCTCTACTTTGCTGCGGTAGCAACCTGTTCTGCACTTGTAGGGCAACATGTGGTAGGAAAAGTGATTAGCATACTTGGAAGAGCATCTTTGATAATCTTCATTTTGTCTTCAATGATCTTTATCAGTGCATTAACACTAGGTATGTATTTATGTAAAATACCAAATTTATATTAGCCAATATATAACATAATCCCTTGCATTTCTCAAAAAAAAATTTTTTTTTTTTTTTGGTTGCCTTGAGCAGGTGGGGTAGGCATAGCGCACACGGTTGAAAGGATTCAGAACAAGGAGTACATGGGATTTGAAAATATATGCAAATCCTAGTCTTTTGATCTACGTCTTGTTCTTAAAGCTTTCAATCTAAATTCTAATTAACATACACCGTATACCTCAGCAAGTTAGCCTTTTACACTAGCAATTGAATATTGGATTCCTTTAAGTTTTGATGTATTTTCCATATCTTCTTATTTAGTAATAAACGGTTGCCATCCTATCGTTTTTCCTAGTTCCGTTCGGATAGAACATATTCCTGTTTATTCGCTATGTCAAAGTCGAACAATCCATTTTTGCTACCTTTACCCTCGGAATTTCAACGGAATTATTTGGTTTTTCCTTGAGATTTGACAGCGCGCAAATTACCTTGAATTTAACAAAAGGTTGAAAAGTGCTCCTAAATTGATGAAAAATGTTTTAAATTAAAAAAAAAAAATTTCTCCTTCATGCATGTGATGTGACACTCTAATCATCATTTTAAATTTCAGTCTCTTCCTTTATAACTCGTGAAAAGTGTACTAGAGCATTTTCTGTCAAATTTAGGCAGCATTTTTCCACACTCGTCAAATTCAAAGAGCAATTCGTCAAAATTAAACTTGGAACGCTTTAACAAGTTGTATGTATCAAACCAACCATTATATTAATAATAATAATAATAATAATAATAACAATAACACAGTCCTTGGTATATTCAATTAACTTTGAACATTCAGGTCACGAATACAAAGGCCTTGGTATAATCTAGAAACAACAAAGAAAATAGAAAGAAAGGACAAGGAAACAGATGTTGAAGCTTTCAGTCGAAAAAAAAAACTTGACCCAGGTCCTCAAGCTTGTTCGAGTTTCCTTGTAATAAATATGATTTTCCTTTTACATCTTTTCTTTGCTACAGAATCTGCTCCCTATCTTTTTTCCGTATCAAGTTCGGAGTAGTAACTATATTATTTAGTATATTTTTCTATAGTTCGTCTTTTGTGACTTTATCTCTGGCTTTCAAGTGTTTGTTGATGGATCCCGCCAAGTCCTTCAAGCTGGATTTCGTAGAAAGCTTAATCTGCAACGACCAACAGATTTCTCGATCGAGTTAACCATGGATTGACAATGTTATGATGCAGAAAGTAGACTCTTAGTTACGAAATTACCGGATTCGCTTTATCACTGGCTCGGTAGAACAAGAGTGTAGGGTAATCATGAACCTGCATTCAAAGTCCGTAATTGGATAATTCCGCAAAATTACTATCGTCCAATAGGGGCTGGAAATTGAGTACATTTAACATCTTATTAACTTCTATCTTCCATTATGAGCTCGAATGGAGTATGGTTAACATCTTATTAACTTCAATTACATAGAAGATTAGAAAGTTATGGGTTCTCATAGTGTTTTAATAACACTTACTTGCAGTTTGGGATGTTCGTTCGTAGAAGCGTCAAACCTTCCGAATACTAGATCTGAACCTTTGAAGTGCTTGGCTAACTTATCCACTTGCTTGCTTGTGGTTTCACAATTGATGCACCATGGTGTGTGTACCTATTTCATAATAGTGAATATCAGGCTTGCAACTATTTTCCTCGACCAAATTGCTAAAAGCATTTGCTACTCTTTTTTTTTTTTTTTTTTTTTTTTTGGTGGTGACAAATTTGACGGGAGTTGGGGGTACATAAAGATGCACATTTGATCCGATTAGGAAGATTCAATTCAACTTAGTATCGTGGGAAAAAAAATATAAAAAAATATAAAATTTTAATTTGAAAACTAGGCAAGGGAGAAATGTGGATATGATATCATACTTCCAGAAGAATATTCTTGGGACTATTCAAGACATCTTCCAATGTTTTTCCCACAATGATCTGGACAACCGCATCTGTCTGCAATTTTTCACAAAATCACAAAGGCGATATCAAGATTGCAAATTTGCAGTGAAATGAAACAAAATTAACATAAGAAACAGAAAGTCAATTACCGAAATCCATCCATATTGGTAACAAGTGTGTGTTATGCAAGTGTACATGCGTCTATAAACCATGTTTCAATGTATGATGCAAACAAAATGCTCGATAACATATTAGAGTGTCTTAGAATTACAAGAAATGCCCTCGTCCTCTTTACTTCGAGGGAGAGAAAAGAGAAGAGGCTCACGTTATCAGGGATGGGCTGTGATTTGTAGTATGGGGCAAGAGTACCATGAAGAAGCCTGGAGCAGAAGTCCTATTAAAGCAAATTAGGAAAACGAGCATTAACCACCTGTGTATATTTCTTCATAATGAAAGTTCAAATGAAGAAGAACTATCACCTCTATGTTGCTTGGTGTTGGATCTGACTCAAGGAGATACTTGGAGCTCATACTGTTATCAAAAGCAGTCACCTGTGAAAAGCACACAAAGGAAAGGATATCAGAAATTTAAGTCCTCGTTAATAGATCGTTTGAACAAAGTAAACTTTCATAGAGAAAAAAGTACTTCAATAACAGAGGGACTAACCACAGTGTTCTTCGATTCTTCAATCCCGTATAAGGTTAAAAACGGCTTTGCAAGGTTTTCATCTGTGATGTCTATATATATAAAAAATAACTGGACGAAAAGATTGAATTAGAAAAATTCCAAGTACAAGAAGCTGCCTTATTGGTTTGATTCAAAATTCAACATTTTCTCCAATTCACTACCTTTGACTTGAACTTTCTTGCGACATCTCGAAGAGGCTCAAGAAGCTTTTGGAAGTGATCTTCATCTGCAAAAATAATAACCTGGACAACAATGAAAAAAAAAATTTATTAGCTTTCCAAGCATATTTTCCCATTGAAAAGTCTGTTTTCCTAACTGTTGCTAAAAGTAAGTCCGGAAATTTCCATCTTGAACTCCAGAAGGATGCTCAAGAAATATATCGTCGAAAAGATTTCCCATGAGCAGTCTAAACTCTAAACTCCTCCGGTATAGTTTTTAAAAATGCTCTTGTAAGCAGTTTATTACTGGACTAGTTTCAGTTAACATGGTATGCTGCTTTTTCAAGTTAAGCAACTCAGGTTAGGAAGGTGAAACATTCAGAATTGCTTCATTTTTTTAATCAAAAAATCCAACAACAACAAAGTTGAGTTTACAGTAGGTTAACGAAAAAAGTGGATAAATTGAGAACTATCACCAACCTGAAGCTTAATAGGACTGGAGTAAACTCTGACAGAATTTATCTCCGTCAGTTTAGTAACTAATGGAAACTTGTTGTACTCTAAAAACTGCAATAATTTCTCCTTTTCAAAGCTGGTCCCTTCTGCAAGCGCAAACTCATAGGGTCAGTAAATTCTGGCTGATGGCCATAAGTTTCTGCATGCAGTGAAAACAACAGACATGGAACAAGGCCAAGTCCAAGAACTCAAAATATGTCTCGTTACAGAATCTACACCCATTCATCGTAACCATATTGATAATAATACATATTTATCATGTCAAAAGAAAACAACGATGACAAATTGAACAGATTAAAGGCATTGAGATATGCATTCCGCCTTCAGCAATTATGAAAATAGTTTAATTAATATGGATATTCACCAACTCACCAAATGTAGTGTATCTTTCTGGCTCACTTTTGACGACACCAACGAAACTTTTGGCAGGCTTAATATTAGGGAACAGAACATTGGCAACCTCAATGTCGCTAACCTCAATAAACTGAATTTCATTGTCAGCAGTAGCTGTCTTCACATATTCCTCATAATCCTGTCCCTGAAAAAGTTGAATTGGCATAAAAATAAGCCCCTTTTTCCATCATTGAAATTGAAGCTATAGCATAATAATTTACTAAACTAACACATAATCCTAGTTTTCATTTTCCATTTTTGGATGAGAAAAAAAAAATTGTAACAGCAAAGTACCCATCTTTGCTAAATTTCTAAAGTCAGAATAGAAAACCAGATGTTTACAGTTACAAATGTATTCAGTAATCACATAATCAGAATCATATACCTCAAATTTTTCGAAGAAACCAGTTACAAATGTATGGCCCTTCTTAAGAACCTCTTCTGCCTCAGCCACAGAGTTTATTCTAGTCACAGGCACTCCAGTCTTTTTCCTTGCCCATATTACTATCTCTTCCCTGAATCAAATATATATATATATATATATTCACCATTGAATGAAAACGATAAAAACAAAAGACCCTTTTGCTTTGACAACAAATTAAACATTTTCTACCACAATTTGACGAAAAAAAGGACCCACTTACGCCGAGAATCCACCGGTGTAGATTTGGGAAGTGCCATTGACGAACAGAAGCAGAGTGGGGAAGCCTTTGATCTGAAGAAGCGAAGCGGCTTTGGGGTAACGGTCGGCGTCGAGCTTGGCCATCAAAAGGGGACTCCCCAGCTCCTTGAGCGAGGTCGCGGCCTCCGCGAACTGAGGCATGAGCTCGGCGCTCCTCGGGCACCACGGCGCGTAACCCAGGACCAGAACGAACTCATTCCCTTCCACGACCTTCTTCGTGTTGTCCCCGTTGAGCTCGACCACGATCCGCTGCGCCCTCGTCAGGAGCTCTGCCTCCGACGACCTCGCGCTGGCCTCCGACCTCCCCTGGTGCTCTTCTCTCTCCGCCTCTTCGTCCAATGCCAGTAACTCTTCAATGCCCTCCGAGTCCTCGTCGCCGGTCTCGGAGGAGAGGGTGGAGGCGGAGAGAGTGAAAAGTAAGAGAAGGGTGAGGGAGAGATAGATGAATCTGGAAGTGGGTTTTGTCCTGGCCATGGTGACGGTGACGAAGTTTGGTTGTTTGGGATGTGGGAAAGTCTGCAGAGGAAAATGGAAAAGAGCAGAACTTGCGGATCTTATGAGATCTGTGTGTGTTAGTGGCAAGCAAGTAAGGTAATGTCGTGGGTTGTGGACAGTTGAAGTTCTGTTTTTGTTTTTGTTTTTACATATGCAAGTGTGTAAACTTTTTTCTCTTTTTTTTTTTTTTTTTTTTTTTGTAAATTGTGCAAGTGTGCCTAGACTAGAATTGAGAAGATCCTACCTTAATACAAATTTCATAAACCTCCGTCGTTTCGTAAGTTAATTAAATATGAAATTTTCCAATTAAAATTTTTAATAAAAATTAATTATAAATTTTATTAATTTAAAAAAATAAAAATTAAGATAATAAAATATAATTTAATTTAAATTAAATTTAAATATCAAACAAAGAGGACTAAATATTTGAAATGTAAAATTAGGATTCATAAGCCCGCAAAGTGGGGATTAGCATCGGTCAAAGTTTAAGACGGTCGGACCTCCATTCTGTTTGCCTTGATTGATGGCGTTGCCTCCCTCCTTTCATATGCGACTTCTGTATCCATTTTTATATGTAATTAAGGGGGCGTTTGGTACACCCACTCATCTCATCTCATCTCAAAATTTTTTTTGTCTTTTTCCTAAAAAGTTTTTATCTTTTTCTCAAAAAGTTTTTTGTCTTTTCTGAAAATTCAAAAAAATTTACTATTCCAACTTAAAAATCTCAACTCAAACTACTCCACCAAACTCCCCCTAAATTTCTATTTCATAAATCATCTTAAATTGCCTTGATATTAATTTTTATTTTTTTTTAAATTAACAAAAATTATAATTAACCTTAAAAAAATCAATCATTTTAAACTTAAAAATTTCAATTCAAATCATTTTTAAAAAAAAATTGCTAAATGGCTCCATAATTCCAACTCCGTAAAATAGCTCCGTATTAGCTGGCGGCTTATTCTTTCAACACGTTGCTCTCTCTGAATTATACTGTCACAGTGGGACCCAATTCACTGTTATGCTCTTTTTTTTTTTTTTTCCTCCTTCCTTTTTTTGAACCACTTTCGTTCCTTCCACTATTACAATTTACGAAAGGCTTTCCATTAAAAAATTTATAAAAAAAATCATAAAAGCTTATTTCCCAATTCCATGAAGTGGTAAAAGAAGCCAGAGGACCTTCGTTTCAAAATTATTTACATCTATTCTTTTAAAAATCAAAGATTTAATGGGAAAAAAATCCAAATCACAGTTATAAGTTGTTGGTTAGCCGACGAGAGCGATCTTCGATGGTAAAATTTATAGTTCTTGAGTAAGAGGGGTAATTTCGGGAGAAGAAGAGATTTAAAAAGAGAGAAAGAGAAACGTTTTTTATTTGCTGCCTTTGTAAGCTTGTTTTCCACCCAAGACATTACTGGATTGTAACTTTGAATTAAAAAAATATATATTATAACACAAAATTTTTAATTGATACGATAAGACAATATTATTAAAATAAATAAATTTTAATTGGTGTATTTTAATATTATTTAAGAAACGTAAAATAAATAAAAATAAGTTTACACATAAGTCGGATCCTCTTATTTTTACTTTTTTCCTTTTGCTTTTTTATTTTTTTTTCCCAACCCCTCTTTTTGGCTATTATTTATACTTATAGCCACATTTTTAAAGCCTAATCTAGGCGACTAATGTGCATTTCATTGAAAAATTAAAATAAAGCTAAAAAAGAAAAGTAAGAAGAAGAAGACTAATGTGCATTCTTCGGCAAGGGGGAAAAAAATAAAAAAATCCTCTAGCAACTACAAAACGACAATGCGGAGTGTCGGTTTCAGAGAAAACGACAAACTACATTTCTACCACCCACAGAGGACATCCAACTTAGAAATAAACGACATGTCGTTTATTGAAAACAAACGAAGGATTTTCTCCAATGTCATGCCATATCTGGGAAACAACCGACAGCCCACTTTAACTGGTAAAGTAATCTAAACGGGTGGAATGACAAACATGTTTTCTTTATTTTTTTTAATTCCAACGTGCACACGGTATTTCATGGATCTAATTAACATGTCCTTTTATTTATGTTCCCTTTCGTATCCCTCTAATAATATCATAACATGTTAATAAAAAATATATATTTAATTATAATATATTATCAAATTAATAAAAAAAATTGTGTTAGTTATATACATATCATATTATTATTGGAGAAACATGAACGAAAATATAAATCAGTGAACATATGAACTAAATCCGTATTTCATTAAAGAAAAATACCCAAATCATTGTTTAGCTTAAATACTACATTTTCCTCTTTTATTATACAAACATCCGAAACACTCTTGTATTTATAAAATCAACCACAAACAACACGTTGTCCTCTACAAACGACCATGATAACGACATCAAAATGACATCGTTTGTTGCGTTGTAATTGGATGTCGTTTGAGCTATATATTCTTAACCGACGAATAAAAAGACAAAAGACTATCGTCTATCGTGCCCAGGGGTGGTGGCAGTAGGGCAAATATTTTGTTCTTTTAATTTTGTCATAAAAAGTTTGTTTTTAACAATTTATCCTCACTGAAATAAAAAAATTCTCATATAATATCTTCTTTATCCTTTTTAAAAACAAAAAATTCTCACATAAACCCCCACTAATATAAATTCTATAAAAATATAAATAAAAAGAAGTTTATACTTTTACTGTTTTGGCCTATGAAAATAAAAAATTCTCATATAGACCTATTAAAATTAAAAATTCTCCATTAAAATTTATATTATCTGGAAAAAAAATTTTGACATTCTTCTTTACGGAAATATATTTCTGACTCTACCATGATCGTGTCATTTCTATTAACAAACGACAACCACCTTATTTCGGGAGAAGGCGACATGTTTTTTGTCTTGGACCATCATGCCGTTTCTATTACCAAACGACAACCACCTTATTTCGGAGGAAACGACATGTTTTTTGTTCAACATGCTAGACTAATTTTAAACGTAGGAGGAGAAATCGTTTAACTGTACGAGGAAAAAATAACATAGTTTTGGGCACATTGCCCCCAAATATAAATTCACAGTATCAATAAAACAGCATATTCTCAATGCTTAATTTTGTTCAATACAGAAATATATCCCCTGACATTTTCATCCACTCCACCATATAAACCAAAATCATACATGATCCATGCCCTCATATATTTACACACCTTTATTCTGCACAAAACGACTCAAAAGAGAGCAGACGACAACAAGGGCAGGTGAAAACTGAAAAGCACGAGTCTCCCATTGAAGAATAAGTCAGTCGTATGAGCAAGAATTCTTGTTGAACTTGATGGGCTTGATTTTAGTGGAATCAACAACCACCGGGCAAGAAATTTGCCTTTTGTGTTTTGTCCTCACCAACTTTCCGACCACATTCCCTCGTGACCGAATCTCCAAGTGTAACGTCAACGGAACAACGACACCGTTTTGGGACGCCAGCAAGGTTGACCCTGCGCCGTACAGAGGAACCTTTGTTCCTTCCAAGTTCACCATTACATTTCTTCGGCTCTTCCTTGGCTGATAATATTTCTTCAACTGTAATCACAAAACACAAATACCAAAAAAAAAAAAAAAAAAAGGTTCTTATTGATGGAATATAAGGATTGCTTGTGGAGATCAAAAGGGTAGTCATGGAATTTTCATTTTTGGCTAATTTCATCGTTAGTCCTCAAACCGTATGAAAAAACTCATTTTGCTCATTAACGTTCAAAATATCTCTCAAACTTGGTCCCTAAACTATAAAATTTCCCTAAATAGTCTTGCAATCCATTCGGTTGTTAAAATCTCTACAGAAAAGACACGTGAGGATCATGTGCAGTTTAGTGAGGATCAATTATATGATTTTAAATGTTAAAGCAAAACTAACTAAGAAGAGGAGTCGTATTATTTTTTATCAAGGTATTAATTGTCACATGGACAAAATAAATGACTACATAGGATAATTTCACTATTTGAGGACTCGTTCTGAGATGTTCCGAAAGTCATGAGTCAACATGAAATTTGATTTATAATTGAGGGGCTAAAAATGAGATTTTTTATGATTGATGTTTTACCTGACCAGTAGCGACGGTTATCTCAGAATAAACAAGGTTGATGGGTGTTGAGCTAACGTGGATGCCAAATATAGTAGCTGGATTGTAGACGCTGAGTCTGAGTGAGCCGTTCACCGTTAGCATCTTTGTTGGGACCCCACTGGGGTCTGCACCTGACCCAACATAGATATTATACACTGCCAAGCTCTGCAAAAAGCATTAAAAATAAAATATCTGCTCTGTTAATAAGGGGGGTTTTAACCCTTTTTTTTTTTTTTTTTTTTTTTTTTTTGCACAAAAAAAAGTAGGAAGCTACCAAATACCAATGTAATGTGTTTCAAAAGATTGGGTTCTTTGGAGAAAAGAATCTAAGAACAGGTGACTTCACTACACTCTAACGAACTGATTTCTCAATCATGCATAATTTTGATCCAGTACTTTGTCTCCCTCTTAATAATTGAATTCTGAGTTTGACAAAAGGAATCCAAGACTTCAATCTTGACTTCACTCTATGAACCAATGGAGCATAATGTTAAATTGCTAATCTTAATATCAGCAATATACGTTTAAGTTTTGAATTTATTTATGTTTATTTTCATATCACGAGATTCGAGAATCTTAATAATTAATCTGATCATGCAATCATAACTTGTAAATTGAAGTTCATTCTTAGTACTTTTCTCCAGGAAATTCTCTTTCTTTTCTTATTTAGTGATAGAAACAAATTATTGGACGCATTAAATATTTACGTTCTCTTCTTCCTTTTTATTTTATTCTTTTATTCTTTTCTTTAATCAGTGATAATTCTATCTCCTATTAATAAACAAATAACAAATACATGAACATTTACCCCTTTTTTTTTTTTTTTGACTAGAGACAACTTATAATTTTAGAATGTCGTTCAATAACAAAAAATATACACCTAAAGAGCAAAACAATATCCAATTCTCACGAGACACCATGACCCAAATATCAACACAAAGAAGATGATTTTTTTTTTTTTAAGGAGATTATTTAAATTATTGTTCCAATTTCCAATTCAAGTGCATTTCATAATTGCAAAAGAAAAAAAAAAAAGCGTCGGACAAATTACATACCTTGACGGTAATCTCAGCTTTGAAAGGCCGACTAGCACCCCAAATGATCAAGCAAAACACAGTAAAGAGGACAAAGAAGCTAAACAAAGCAATCAACGCCTGCACACGCCTTGACAAGGCCTTGTCCTCGAGCTCATCATAAGGCCCTTCCTCCATTATCACATCGCACTCCGGCCACCCCTTGTCGTTGTTCCTCCCGTGCTTCCTCCTGCCTCCGCTTCCGCCGCCTTTCCTCCCCGACGACGACCGGAAGATCCCCGAGAACCGGCTGGCCGACGAGCTCCTCGAGTGGCGCCCAAACGACGCCGAGGAGTGCGACGGCGACTCCATCGGGCTGTTGTTGTAGATTGGCGTGGCGTGCATCGACGACGACGACTTGTCGCCGTCCTGGGAGTCCCTCGACGGGCTCTGCACATAGTACACTGCCCGTTTTGGCGACCTCGAAGGCGACGATGGGGCTAAGCTTGTGACATCTGACTCTGACTTTGTTGTCGACAACATTTTTCTCTACAGCTGATTATAATTCTTCAACAAAATTCACACACACTACTAGTATGAAAATTTGATCAAGAAAAAATGTAAAGAAAGATTGAAGAAAAGTTTATGATTTTGCTCTTTGTTTCTAGTGGAAGACAGAGAAGAGTTCTATGTTTTTCCAGAAGACCAATAGAGGTTGCTAAATAGGCCACGCTTTGTAGAGCCAAAAGAAGGAAGAGAGAGAAATAGACATGAATAATTAATATTTGAGTAATTTTTCCATCTTAGTCCCTGAATTATAAACATTTTGTCACTTTAGTTATTGAATTTTTAATTTTAACAAATTAGTCTCTAAACTATTGTTTTTTTTACAACTTTTTGTCTTTAACGTTAAAATTGACGGAAGATTTTTGAAATTTAACAAAGATAATCACATCACTATCACATGATAATCAAAATTTTTAAATAAATTATTAAGTATAAAATGTTCTAGCTTTTAAAGGTTTTTTAACAGGAATAAGGATAATATTTTACACTTAGTGTAATTACTTCTATTAAATTTTGTATTAATACGAATGGACATTTAATTTATAAAAACATTTTATTAATTATAATTTAGGGACTAAAATTATCAAACATCAAAAATTCATGGACTAATTAATTAAAATTAAAAAATCAGAAATGATAAAATGTGCATAATTAATTGACTAAAAGAGCAAATTATCATAATTACTTATTAGGAACTACTATTATTATTCCAAGCTCCTGCTCATAAGTCTGCTACGAGGTGTCGGCAGGAAAATTTGTGCACATTTATGTATTACTGCGGATTCGGGAATAATATGCTCCTAATGGCATTATTTTAGTGTTTTGATTTGGAGTTTTTCGACAAAGTACCTACTAAGATTCTTTTTCTTTATTTATGGTCCACCCACTATTACTATTTGATTTTTAATTTTTTTTTTTTTTTTGGTTGCTAAATGCCAAAGACAGCTTGTTCTTTTTTGTGTCTGCTTTTATCATCTTCTTTTTAAGTGAGGGTGTGACTGGTATTAGAGAACGAATATATATATATATATATATATATATATATATTTTTTTCATTTATTGTCGTTTTCTTAAGATGTGGATGTAGATATATCGTTTTGTGTTGTCAGGGTGGATAAAAAAAATAAAATATCTATTGTTTTGGTTTGTTTTATTAATTGGGGCAACGAGAAAAGGTCCATGTCTATTGCTACAAGAAATTAAAATTCCGTATTTTGGATGGTTTGCAATTAAATATGTGTGGGTCAGTTCTCTGAAATCAAAAGCAATAAAAAAAAAAATCCACTCAAAAAAAGCATATAAAAAAGAGTAATCATTTTCAACAATACTTTAAAACAATGTCGTTTTAATTAATAATTTGATATCCTATAGATATGTTAATTTAAAACTGTTAGATACTATTTGTCGTCAAATTATTCAATGTTCAAAACAAGAATATAAAAATTGAAAATAGCATAGGAGATCGTAGTGCTTATGACCAATAAAGAGTGAGAATATTGTACCTAAAAAAAGAGTGGGAAAATATTGTCACAGAGAACTTAAACATGGCTTTATCAGAAGGGGGAAAAAAAAAAGGGAACTTAAATACGTTATGAAAATGAATATTTTTTATTTAGGATTTTTACCGATTAATAATGTGTGGCTCAGTACTCTAAAATCAAAAGCATAAAAAAAAAAAAAAAAAGAACGTAATCATTTTCAACGATACTTTAAAAAAAAATGTCGTTTTCACTAATAATTTGATATCCAATAGATATGTTAATTTGAAATTGTTAGATACTATTTGTAGTCAAATTATTCAAAAAAATTTTTTTTGGAAGGGAATAGTCAAATTATTCAATGTTGAAGAAAATGAATAATAATTGAAAATAGCATTCCAGATCGTAGCGTTTGTAACCGACAAAGAGTAGATTCAATAAGGACATGTTTGGTGCACATGATTAAGGAGAATCTTAGAGTCCCGGATTGAGATAAGGAAATTTAATCCCTGTGTAGGTACAGAATTTTTAAACAACTGGATTGGATATGGGTTATCCGGTCCATGACGCACCTCTTCTAAGGGGCTTGGAGTATCCTATGAAGAAGCACGTCATAACACAAATTCGAGCTCCTCTCTGTCCATGGTTTTCTTTTCCTGATCTGAAAATTTCTTAGGTTTTTCTCTCTCCTCATTTCAGTCAATTTCTTACATTCTCACGATTCGTCTCAAATTTTCATGGTTTTCTTCTTAGATTCATAATTTCTTTTGCTCATTTTCAGAAAATTTTTCCCGGATTTTCATGGTTGCTATTTCTTAATCAGACAAGGACGAAGACAGCTCATTTCTATGGTTTTAGGGCTAGCGTGTGTAGGCTTAAGTTAATTTCATGATTCTAGGGCTCATTTGGTTTTCTTTTCTTGCGTTTTCTAAGCAACCAAACAGTATTGGGTTCTGCATTTTCTAAGCAGCCAAATAGTAGAGAGTTTTTTTTTTTTTTTTTTCCATCATTTTCTAAGCAACCTAACAGAGAGCGTTTATTTTTTCCTGCGTTTTCAAAGCAACCAAACAGTAGAGAGACTTTTTTTCTTGTATTTTCTAAGCAACCAAACAGAGAGGGTTTTTTTCCCTGCATTTTCCAAGCAACCAAATAGTAGAGGGTTTTTTTTTTTTTTTTTCCTGCATTTTTAAACCAAACAAGTTTTTCTATTGGTCTTTGATTTGTTGAGTATTTCCTGGAGAAGGAAAACTTAATTTGGTCAAGAATATGAGAAGATTATATTGTGAAAAGAACTCATGAGTTTTTCCAATTTTACTTCATAAGTTCTGTTCATTTTCATGAATTATAATTTCTGAACACAAATTTTCTTGTGCTTTTTGTGAATTTTTCTCCTATTTTGTCTGGATTTGAGGATTTTGGATATCTGTAGGAATAAACTTAGCAATTTTTATTGTGGTTTTGAATGAAACTTAAAAATATTTTTTGAAATTAGAACTTTTTTTGTCTTGAATTGTCAGTTTATTGCAATCCCCTTTTTCGGTTTTAGGGTTTGTTTGGTTGGTTAGTTTGAGTTGAAATATTTTAATTGTAATAGTAAAATTTTTTAAATTTTCAGAAAAGACAAAAAACTTTTTGGAAAAAAGACAAAAAAAATACAGTTTGAGTTGAAATGAGATGATAAGGCAAACATGGACTTACTCTAGTTTCTCATGCTTAGTTCTTAAACATGAGTCAATCATGGTTGATAACACTCTGTTTTTGTTCCTTATTAAACATGACTGTTGGATTAATAGCCATGCCCCATATAGACTCCAAAATGAAGGTTTGGAGAAAAAACTATAGTCTAGTGTTTGATATGGTTAGCAAGAGTGATTTTGGATGGAATGATGTGAAATAAAGAGGCAGAGGGGTGGAGAGAAAGGCTTTTGCCACTTTACGAAAAACTTCTCAAAATCTTTGGAATTGATCGCGTAACTAAAAGATGTGTCGAGATTTCTATTGATATGGTTGATAACATTGAACGCAATGGAATCCAGAGCAACAATCTTGAAGTAGAAGAAGAATCTGAACCATTTGCAGTCAACCAAACATTAAGTGCTAGCTCAAGTCGTTTATCACATCGACAAAGGAGAAGACAATCTAACAATATAACTGATGGCTTAGAGAAACTTGATAAATCCCTTGGCAAAATGATGGACAAGTCAAATATGCAAGTGGAGATGATAGTTCAGGGAATAGTAGATGGGATTAAGAAGAAAGATGATGACCAGCATAATCTCATTTGGGATGGTCTAACAAAGTTAGATATTCCTGTTGACGATCAAATTAAGGTCTTGAAGCTCATTGCTGAAGAACCATGGAATGTTAGCATCTTTAAAGCTAGGATGACTCGAAGAAATTAGAATGAGTAAGGTCGCTCTTGTGAAGATCTAAGAAATGAAACTTGTTCCCATTTGTTGGTATCAATGACTTTGTGATGTTTTGACTTAATATTTGTCCTTTGATCTCTTAAATTTTCGTGGTGAATTTGCATGATTTTTCTTAATTACAACATATGTTTGCATGTGTTACATCCTTAAAAATGAGTGAAAACTAGATATATAATTATATTCATTTAAATAACTCAATTTATTTACCTTTTTTTTTAAGAGAATAATATCAAATTTTGATTTATGTTATAGATTGAGTACAAAAAAACATAGTTTCAAAAAAATATACAAAAAATATGAAAGTTTGAAACATACAAAAAATATGAATCTATGTAATAGATTCAGTACAAAAAAACTTACTTTCAAAAAAATATACAAAAAATATTAAAGTTTGAAATTTAAGTGAAATTTTATCCTATCCTAAAATGTGCAACATCAAACATAGGATAAGATTAATCAAAATCCAATCCCATCATTTCCTGTACACTCCAATCATATCCCCTTGAATTATTATATCCAATATTATCATATCATGCGCATCAAACAAGCCCTAAGAGAACTAAAATATAGTCTCAAACAAAGTAGCTAAAAGTATTTGGTATGGGAAGAGGAACAAAATTTCTTGAAATAAAAAAAAAAAAAAAAAAGTGATTGGAAATCATTGAACTAGCCGACAAAAATCAAATTTAATTGAGGGTTTGTTGATGCTATGTCTCGCTCTCTTTTTTTTTTTTTTTTTTTCCTTCCCTTCTTCTTCTTCTTAGAAAATGAAGAAGAAAATCGCTTAAAAAAAGAATGCTAAATCATTAAAAAAAAAAATGCTAAAGGAAAACAAGGATAGGGGGAGAAAAAAAAGGAATGTAAGTTGAAAATTACTTGAGCAAAGCAACACGTGGCTTGATGTTTAGTTCTGAGAAAAATATGAATTCTTGATTTGGTGAATAACGAATGTCGTATTTTTTTTTTATGTCGTATGAACAAAAAAAGTGTGTAACCGTTTGATCAAAGAACGTTTGACCTGAAGCGAAAATACGCCAAATCGTTTTTAAAAAAGAGTGTACTGGAAGCTGCTCTCTGTATCAGAGCCAGGTTTCGATCCTGGGACCTGTGGGTTATGGGCCCACCACGCTTCCGCTGCGCCACTCTGATTTGGTACCGATTCTCATTACAAAAATTTATTTAGCTGTTTAATGAACATTAAAGGGGTCGCTTTTTAACCACTCTAACTCAATTTTTTTTTTTGTCTTTTTCCTAAAAAAATTTTTATCTTTTCCAAAAATTTAAAAAAATTTACTATTAAAATTTAAAAATCTCTACTCAAATTACCCCACCAAACACCCACTCATAAACGAGCACATTCGAGAAACGAGGCGGCGCCCAACGGTGGCACCACGACACAATTCAGTAACAAAAGTAACAGCAGCAGCAGCACTAGATTCCAACAACACCAGGCGCTTAATCTCGGCCACACCAGCTTTATCCAGTCCCATCGTTATCCTCGTGACACTGACAAAAAAAAAGTGACTCCACTCTTTACGCACAGAGAGAGAGAGAGAGAGATACTCCTCGGCATCGTCATCCAGACATCTACTGATGTAGTGGAAAATTCAGAATCTGAGCTAACGACGTGGACAAAACCCCCAAAGTAAGGAGAGAAAACGACACCAAAACCCCCAAGTGATTGATTGAACCATGTGCCAGCTTATTATTATTTTATTATTATTATAATTATCATTAAAACCTCTTCTCCTCCAGTTTTGGAAATCGGTAAAAGAGATAAAGCCTTTTTTCTCCCTCTCTCTCTCTCTCTTTCCTTCTTTTTTCTTATTGTAAGGCGTTGATCAGGGAGAATCTTTTCTGAGTTGTTTGAAGATTTATAGAAAGAAGCTTAAGAAGGAAGTACAGATCTCAGGGGAAGAGAGGGTGAAGATGTTGGAGGGAAAAGCATTGATTGAGGACACAGACATGCCGGTTAAGATGCAGATACAGGCCATGGCTGCTGCTTCTCAAGCTCTGGACGTTTATGACGTCTTTGATTGCAGATCTATTGCTGCCCACATAAAAAAGGTGTCTCCTTTCTCTTTCTCTCTCTTATTTTTGGTACAAAGATGACAACTTTTTTTTAATGTTTTTCAATACGAGTTTTTTGATTTCATACTATGACTACAGGAGTTTGACAAGAGATATGGACTCGGTTGGCAATGTGTGGTGGGATCAAATTTTGGGTGTTTTTTCACTCACTCTAAAGGAACTTTCATCTATTTCACCCTGGAGACTCTCAGTTTTCTCATCTTCAAAGGGGCTTCTTCTTCCTCTTCGTGACGCCAACACAGAGCTTTTTTTCTTTTTTACAGCGAAGAAAGTGAAGGAAAAAAAAAAAAAAAAAAAGGGAAAAGAAGCGACTTTTCTCTCTCTTTTTTTCCTTTCTTTGCGATCTGGCTCCTGATTTAGTAGACCATAAAAAAAAAAAAAGGACTGGGAGATTAGAGAAAGAGAGCCACGCCACTTGAGATATTTTTCGCAAGTAGCCACATGGTCATGTGGAGGCCTTGGCTTTGGCTTTGTGAATAAAGAGTCTGTAATGCTTCTTTTAGTGCATGTCAAATCAAATCGTCCTGTCTGTTTGTACATGTTGAAAGCTTTAGCTAAACCTTGGCATTCCAACTTTGATGGGTCACCTTTACTTTATTGATGCTTGGTTGCTAGGAAAAAAAAAAAAAAGCTCTTAAAGAGGAAAATTTTGCAATACATTGTGAATAGACGATCCATTTCAGCAAAAGGAGTATCGGAAAAGCATTGCTGAATCCACAAATTACCCTTTAACAACATCAAATAACAGGTGTTAACAGAGGCTTGTTTAGAAAGAATGCTTCCAAGTTTTGGACGACGAGGTCCGCCATTGCTTTGCTGGTTTCCAAAGTGTCACTCCCCACATGGGGCAGAAGGACCACATTTTCAAGTCCAAACAACTCTTGAGGAACATCTGGTTCCTTCTCAAACACATCGAGGCCAGCCCCGCCCAACCGCCCCTCCGTTAGAGCCGAAACAAGCTCGGGTTCATCGATGTGCGGGCCTCGGCCGATGTTGATGAGAATGCCTGTCGGACCCAATGCGTCGATCACCTCGCGGTTGATGATGTGGTGGGTTTCTTGTGTCAAAGAGCATGCAACAACCAAGACTTCACAGTTGGTCGCTAACTCCAGAATGTTGGAGCAGAATTTGTAGTTTGTACCCGGTTTCTCTGATCTAGAGAAGTAGCTCACTTTGCAGCCAAATGCTTCGGCTCTTTTCGCGATTGCTGAGCCAATTCTTCCCAACCCAACAATCCCTACTGATTTTCCACTGAACTGAAAGTTGAAAGAGATAGAAAACAAGTAAATAAACAAAAAATAGAAATTAGAAAAATAAACAAATAACAGGAACAACTCATTAACGATGGAAGTTTATTATTATGAAAATAAAAGATGAGACTTTCAGGTTTCGAATCCGAGAGTTCCTATCCAAATCCCGTCCGTTTTTAGAAAAAATCAATTCATTGTCAAAAAAGAAGCACCAATCCATAATTCACCAAGCTTTATTGTTTAAGAAAACTAAAACTTCGCATAAAATTGCATTATGAAAAAAAAAACAAAACAAAACAAAAAAAATCATGTTCTTTTGTGAAATTTCAATAGAAAAACACAGAAAAGAACCTTGGTGGTCAACTCGAAATCGCCATTCTTCCACAATCCAGTCCTCACAAACCCGTCGCAGGCACAAATTCTCCTCAAAACCGCGAGAATAAGCCCAATCGCAAGGTCAGCGACGTCTTCGGTCAACACATCGGGGGTATTCGTAATCCTAATCCCTCTCTCCTCGCATTTCCTCAAATCAATCTTGTCCAGTCCCACGCTGTAGCTGGCGACGATCCCCAATCTTGGCAGCGAACTGATCAGTTCAGCGTCGGCGCCGACTTTGGTGTTTCCCACCACGGCTTGAACTGAATCCGCGCTCTCTCTCAAGAATTCCGGCGTTGAAGGATATTGCCAGAGCTTGAAGAGCTTGAACCGCTTTTCCAGCTCTGCTTCGAGGTAGCCGAACATCGGGCATGTCATCAGAACGCCAATGTCGTCCATGTGTTTGTGAAAATGAACGGCGATGAGAGGAAGATTAGGAGTGCTTTTGACCGAGCTTTCTTTGTAATGGTTTTGTCTCCGTTAGACAGGTTTACTTGGTTCTCACGACGTCGTTTTTGATATTTTCAGAACGAAATGCGAGTTCTGTTTCACTCCACTCTCATGCCAACAAGAAGGCCGTGGTTGCAGCTTCACTTTACTTCTTCCCAACTACCTTCTAGGCTTCTACACCATTGTTGTTCTTATTTTCCGGGAGATTTTCGGCGATTTTTAACAATTACAAAAAACAAAACAAAACGAAACAAAAACAATCTCCTACTCCTCTGCTATCAAAAGAACCATCTGCTGTTCCCCTAGGTCGGTCCGAGTTTCCATCGTTTATTCGTTAAACACATGTCGTTTGAAGTATTCCTTTTGCTGTCGTTCGATCTGCAAACGACGGATCGTTTGCTGTCTAAAGCTTCATCCTCGAAGTGAATGATCTCGTATTTTTAGCAAAAGCAGGGGAAAAAACAGACACCTCTTTTTTTTTTTTTTTTTTTTTGCCCCTTTTAAGAAAAGCTTATTAAGGTGGGAACTTTACTTTAAATACTGTGAAAAATAATATTATCTTATTTTATATTTTAATGTATTATGCTATTTTTACTTTTATGTCATTATTATTGTGCTTTAAAAATTATAAAAGTGAACTTTTAGTATTTAATTAAATAAAAATATTGTTATAATTACATGAGATAATAACTAATAAGAATCAAAAGTGAAATTTAATATTGACTATACCTTATGATAAATTTGCCAAAAAGTTTAATATCTGACAAAATTTATGAAAGATAGCACTACATTGGAGATCATTTTTTTCATTCAAATATTAAAATTTATCATTGACCACTAATTTAGCACTGTATTGGAGATGATCTTAGAGAACAACTTTTCACCAAAATGTCAAAATTTGACATTGACACATCTAATAGAGTATCTCTAGTACAATACGAAATTAGTGTGACAATGGTAAATCTTGGCATTTGAATGAAAAAAGTGTTCTCCAATATAGTGCTATTTTTCATATCAATTTTTCATATACTAAACTTTATAACAGATTTACCACAAGGTATAACTAATGTCAAATTTAACTTTTGATTCTTATTAATTGTTATCTCATGTAATTTTTACAACAATTTTATTTTTTTATTTATTTAAGTACTAAAAGCTGGCTTTTACAACTTCCAAAACACCATAACAATGATAAAAAGTAAAAATAGCATAATGCATTAGAGTCTAAAGTAAGATAATACTATTTGTCACACTATTTTGTAACAAACATAGCATTAACATACAAGATGCATTAGAGATGGTAACATCTCAAATATGCAATTTTCACACACTTTTGTAACAAATATTGCACTGGTTTTGGTAATATGCATTAGAATTGGTCTAACAGACTGTCTCATTCAACACTCAACAGCTTTCACCAAGCATAGAAACAATGATATCGGACAATTTCACCCAAAAAAAAAAAAAAAAAAACACAGACAAAGATATTGGAGAAATCATGAAGGAAGCATACAGAAGGGAAGCCTTTTATCTCCAATCGATCTTCATCAATATGTGACTACACTACTTAAACCACTGGAGTCAGCAGCGGCTTCTTCAAAAAGTGAGCCTCCAAGTTGCCGATCACCAGGTCAGCCATGGCTGTGCGTGTTTCAACGGTAGCACTTCCTACGTGAGGCAAGAGGACCACATTTTCAAGCCCGAAAAGCTCCTCGGGCACTTCAGGCTCATTTTGGTAGACATCAAGCCCTGCCCCACCTAACCGTCCCTCAACCAGCGCAGACACTAGCTCACTTTCATCGACATGAGGGCCTCTTCCGATGTTGATGAGCACACCCTTTGGGCCTAAAGCGTCAAGGACTTCTTGGTTGATGATGTGGCGAGTCTCTTCGGTGAGGGGGCAAGCAACCACCAAAATGTCGCAGTTGGCTGCGAGCTCCACAACAGTTGGGTAGTATTTGTACTTCACATCTGCTTTTTGTGATCTCGAGTGATAAGAGATGGGGCAGTTGAATGCTTCGGCTCTCGTGGCAATTGCTTGGCCAATCCTCCCCAAACCAATGATCCCAACTGTTTTTCCAGTGAACTAAAAAGAAGAAAAATCGGATGTAAGTTACTACACGAAACAATTTGTTTACGATGAGTAACAGAATCATTGTCTGTCCCTAAAACCAGATCTCCTAGTGCTATTCCCATAACACCCTGCTTTTATCTGTGTAATGCATTTGCATAAGGCAGATGATCCATTTGAAAAACGAAGAGTCTACAAGATGAAAAAAACCGAATCTAGAGATCAAGTGGTAATAACATTGTATGTATCAAAATGTGCCCGCCTCTTAGGTACTTGAGAATTGAGATGCATAAACAATCACCACCACCGCAACTCGATAAATTTGGTCAACTGATCAGTGATCAGAATAGCTCATATCAAATGCCGTTTCCAAATAAACTTATCGGAAAGGCCTAAAGAATTCTTGATGTATGTTTCGAAAACACACCCACATTAAGAAATTAGAATTCATGTCAAATGATAGGCAAGAAACTAACAGACCACCAAGCCCACAGAGCACCCATTTATTGAAAAAGAGCTCCTTTGTTCATAGAAGAAACAAATGCATGCGAGTTTGTGAATAGAGTTTTTCTTTTATTTTTTAGGCTAAGAAGTTTATGTTTAGAGTTCAATCCGCACCATTTACATGGATAGTTAGAATTGTTTTCGACTAAGAATCCGACATATGTATATATCTTTCCTAAGAAATGAAGAATTTAGCAAAAATAAAAATTCTCAAGAACCACGCAAAATAACCATAATTAAGGGAAATTATGCAATCGAATTAAAAAAAAAAATCCCTAACAAACCTTGGTAGTTAACTTGTAGTCACCCATTTTCCACTTGCCGCTCCTGACGAAGCGATCGCTCTCGCACAACCTCCGAAGAACCGCGAGCATGAGGCCGATGGCGAGGTCGGCGACGTCCTCGGTCAACACTTCGGGGGTGTTGGTGACCCGAATCCCCTTCTCCTTGCACTTCTTGAGATCGACCTTGTCGATTCCGACGCTGAAGCTGGCGACGATCTCCAGCTTCGGCAAGGCGTCGATGAGGTCGGTGTCGGCGCCTGAGAACGAGTTGCCGACGACGGCGCGGACGGAGTCGGCGTTTTCCTTGAGGAACTGCGCCTTGTGAGGGACGGTCCAGAGCTTGAAGAGGTTGAAGCGCTTCTCGAGCTCCCCCTCAAGGTAGGAGTTCATGGGGATTGGCATGAGGACGCCGATGGACTCCATTGTAGAGGCTCGGAGAGCACTGGATTCCCGATATTCTTGGAGACTCTTGCAGATTGCTCTGTGTGTGCGTGTGTGTGTGTGTGTTTTAAACAATTTTGGGTCACAACCTACCCGGACTATCTTTTGTGTACGAGAAATGCGCACGGTGCGCCAGTAGAGAAGTAGGTTAAATATACGACCGTCGTATGGCTTGGCCCCATAAAATCCTGGCTGTACACAGCCATGATGTGACATTGTTTGTGAGCAAAACTGAATTCGACGGCTAGGATTATAGGAGGGCAGCAAGGGCATTAACCGGCAGATGGGAATGGCAACCGGTCGGCAACCGTTTCAAGTAAACAATAATTTAATGACTTTTTTTAAAGAATGCCTCTGCAACTTTTTAAATTTAACAATTTAATTCCTAAATTTTTTTCCTAACAATCAACCTCCTGAACCTTTAATTTTTGGTAATTCAATTCTTTTTATTTAAATTCATTTAAATTAAGAAATTTTTTTACATAATACTTGCATATTATAACTCAAAACCGATAATGTTGATCATTTTTGCTTGATTTTAATACAAATTTTTTTTAAAGTTTAGGTTTAAATTTAAGTATAATTGAATTAACGTTAAAATTTTTAAAAAAACTTGTATTAAAGTTAAGCAAAAATGATCAGCAATGCTCTTCTTGAACTATAGTGTACAAGTTATTTGTAAAAAATCATTCAAATTTTTACGAATTTGAGCAAAAAGGACTGAATTATCAAAAATTATAAATTCAGGAGGCTGATTGTCAAAAAAAAAAAGTTTAGGGACTAAATTACCAAATTTAAAAATTTTATGAGGTATATGTACAAATAAGTCTAATTTAATATACGGTAACCATATATATATATATTTAAAAAAAAAAAAAAAAAAAAGGGCCACAGGACTGTTTTGAAATAGTAGAAAAATTCATGATAGCTAAATGTGTAAAATTAAAAGTTAGGGGTGAGACATGATATAATATTTTTTTGTTGGATGGTCATATTTATACAATAAACCCTAAAAAATTATTATAAAAAAAAAAGGGTATTGTGCCAAAAATTTGGTTGACACTCTTCAAACAATGCTCCATAATGCCACACTATCACTTCCATATATTGTAATATACCACTGAGCATAATTCCTTGATAAATTTGTTTTTAAAAAATCCATTAACAAAAACGACAGCCTATGTATTGTCATTTTCTTATTATTATTTCTCCACCATAAACGAATCCTTTGACTGCAAAACGACAACCATGTAGCATTACTTTCTTGTTTGTTAGTATTTCCCTGCTCAACTTCATCATCACTCTCCCACCACAATGTTCTATTGATGCTTTTTTCATTAATTACATTCAAGCACTCGTATAAATCCGCTCTAACTATTAAAAAACGACAACAAACCTATTGCGATCTTATTTTAATAGGTCAATTTTACCAAAATAACCTGTCGGAACACAATTTCTCCTTCACGTAATGCATTTAAACCGGTTATATCCGGTTGAATTCACAACTACATTGTGCCACTTGGTCGGACGCCGATGTGGAACCAGTCCCCCAAATTTAAAGTGGGGGCCTGTAGAAATGGCCTTAAACGAAGATAAATTTTTGTTGTCGTTTTTTAAATGGATAGAAATAAATTGTTGTTGGGTAGTGCTATTCCAACGACGATGACGTGGACCGTTTTGTTTTGTTTTGTTTTTTTTGCTATTTAAATAAATAGAAATTACACATGATGTTAGCTGAAAGTTATACGTTTAATTGCTTTAAAAACAGAAAGTTATTAGTTCGAAAATTAGGCAAATTTGAAAATTTAAACAGAAAAATCAAAGCAATAGAACTCAACATATACACATACATACATATACATATACATATTTTATTTTTTATTTTTATATTGAGAAGAGTGATTAGAACTCTATATATTTTGGAGTTACGGGATGAAATCATGGTTAATATATGCCTGTAAAAAAGAGATTGGGATCAAATTGCAACTTTATGAAAAGATTAGGAACCAAAAGAGTAGTTTATCTTAAATTTTTTTAGAAAAGATGTAATTACAAAAAAAATATTAAAATAAGCCTAAACCTAATTATTCGTCGGGCCCTTTTCAAAATGTATATATATTCAGCGGGCATCTCCTTGGATTGGGTGAAAACCAACTCAACTAATCTCTTTTATCTATCACATTATTCAAATCAAGCAAACATACAAAACTCTCTCAATTTTTGTCTTCTACAACATTTTATCCAATTAAAACAAATATTATGAACGTCATAGTATAGAAATACCAAAATCGATATGACCAAACATCTATTAAAATAAACAAAACCATCGAAGCATTACTTTGACTAACTAGTCATGAGGATTTATTTGAAATGTTATCTAATTGGTGTGTACATAGCTAGAGCTGAAATAAAATCAAGTTTGACAATAAAATAAATATTTACCTCTTTTAAAATGTTTTCCGAACTTTTTTTTTTTTTTTTTCCCCTCTAATACTATAACAAACCTATTCTCAATATAAATTTCCGCCGGTCAAAAACTTATGGATTTGGTTTTATAAACTACCTATCACATAAGAACCAGTACTAAAACCACATAATAAAATACAAAAATAACAATTAGATTGAGAATTAAGTGGATGAAACTCATCACACCTCTGAATCGAGATCTAAGTATACACTTTTTTTTTTTTTTAATAATAAAAAGATCAAAACTACAAATAGATGTAAAGAAAAGAGGATCTCCTATTCGATGGGAAGATCGTCCTTTCAATTATTTCTTATAGCCCGTTTGGCAAACTATCTTAAAATCAAAATTTTCATCTCAGTTTTTGTCTTTTTCTAAAAAGTCAATAAAAATTATAACTAATTTTTAAAAAGTCAATCAATTCAAACTTAAAAATTTCAACTCAAATCATTTCACCAAGCAGACCTTAGTTTCCGCAACTTACCTTATTTGTTACTCATGAAAAGTACCAGTGTCATCAGTTATGATAAAACTGATTTTTTTTTTAAAAAAAAAAACTTAAATAGACCACTATATATACATCATGGGCAAGTATGTTTTGGGTGCTCTCTATAGCGTAAACGATTTACAACCTTGTTACCTGTGCTTCAAAGTTAATCTAAAAAACATAATAATTAAAATAATAATAATTATTATTATAACAATTATAGACTTGCAGTAGAGTATAAGCTAGAAACGGGTAGTATGATATGATATAATCTATTACTGAAAATAGAGCAATATAGGACAATGTTGAGGCTTAATTTGTATGTACTTAGCTTAGCTGACCGTTATTAAGGCTTTGGATTATTTTGTTTTATTTTGTTTTGCTAAAAAGAATTTGGGTTAAATTAGTTTGCCAAATGTAAACTCTATGGGTTACAGATAATTTTTCTAAAGGGAAATGTTGTTCTAATTTCTTTAATATTCCTTTTTTTTTTATTGTAATTATATTTTGCAAGTACTTTTGATGTTTATGGCAATTTAAAAAAAAAAGATGATAAATTATAACATTTATTTATAAGTAAATCATTAGATCCTTAGATTTTTTTAGTAAATTCTTAGATTTTCTAGTTAATTTTTAATAACAGGTATATATGCATAGTTTCATGTTAGAGAGAGAATTGAGAAAATAGGAGATTTTTATTTTATAATACAGTCATAAATATGATTATATTATTTATTATTATATTTAAAATTTTATGTTTACTCTCTTCAAAAATACGATTTTACTATTTCTCTATTTTCTTTCTTTCTTTTTTTTTTTTTTTTTTTGGGGTCATCGCTTGCTTAACCAATTCACGTGCATACCAAGTACCTCAATTATATTTTCCATAAATAGGAATCATTAAATTGTTCTACACTAACTAATTGAAATCAATCTGTTTCATTATTTTCTTGTTATATATATATATATATATATATATCTGTGTGTGTGTGTCTTATTTGTCTATTTTGTGTACTGTTATCTTCAAAGTGAATATTCTACCAAAGATTTTGATCATTAGCTGATTACCTAAACTAAAAGACACGCCATTTTTTTAGTGATTTGTTCTTTTTTATATAAATACTAATTAAAACATATGATATTCATATTAATATTATTTTTTTTCTTATTTATGTTCATAATGCAAGATTTTCAGACCAAGTTTCCAATCCTAATATGCAAAAACAAAAAAACAAAAAAAAAAAAACTTTTCGCAGTTATGTTTAGACATGCATCTTTGCTCCTATGTTTTTCTTTTCATTTTTTTATTTTCTGTACATTCGATAAAGATAAATCATATATTAAGGGGATATTTTGATAAATGGCCTTTTGCAGGAATTTTTTTTAATAATGAACGAAATTTTGTAAAAATAACAAAATGGCCGTTTTCTAAATCTAATTGACAATAATTAATAAGTGATTAACTAATATTAATAAATATTTTTTTACTAACTGATCATGTCAATCATCGATTAATTATAGTTAATCTGATTAACATTGTTGATGCCTGAAATTTGACACGGCTTAAGCCTAACCCACTTATTGCAATGTAGGCCAAAAGCAATACGTAGATCCAAGCCACACTTCGGGGATCTTTAAGTGAGCTGTGGTTTGAAAGACTAAGGAACAATAATTGACCCATTTATTCCATCCAATTAGATTCTTGGTTGATTTGGGAGGCTTTGAGTCTATGAGAAATTAGAATAAAATGGGTTGTAAAGAATCTAGAAATACACTAAATACTTAGCTCAATTCCCTTAATCTAAATAAAGCTTAAATAAGCCCATTAAACCCAATAAGCCAAAAGAATATTTATATAATATTCTCTCTCCCCCTCATCCTTGACTCACCTTACTCGATCAAGAGGGGGAAGACCCTCTCTAACTAGATCATTTCAGTGACAGAGCAACACCTGAAGTACAGAGTCACCCTTAAACACTTAATATTTCAGGCCTCACTCACTACTCATAACAAGACCACAGGTCCAAAACCGCATACTAAGCATCAAACAAACCTTCCATTTACCAAAAACATCTCTCCATAAACCATTCATGTTCTTCTCCCACACCATACGGTCATCTCAAGATCCCCTTCATTGAGAAGTCTTCATTCACATTGGGGGGAATCGCAATGAATGTCGCCCTCGTAACTATCTTTCTTGGGGTCATCCGGATTTAGCTCTTCCCAGCTAGGGCCAACATTGTGGCTTACAAGAGAAAGCACTATGAACACACTTACTAGTTGTTTGGGTGTTCGACCTCTCGACGTAGCTCATGGTACCGCCGGTGGCACATTCCCTCGATGCCAACTAGATGCCAGCTAGACCAACTGTAGGAGGCCACGAACACCTACCCTCCACGACAACACATCAACTATCATTTTCCTAAATCGACCATTTATTTAAATAAGTATTTAAGAACTATATATTTATAAGGTTTGAAAAAAAAAGAAGAAAGAACTACATATTTATCTAATTTTTACTTAGTTAGCTTTATCAAATTGCACAAATAATCGATGAAACAAAAAAACAAAAACAAAAACAAAAAAAATTTTGCATAAAGATGTATAACAGTTCAGAAAAATTAATAAACTCCTTTGATGTAGCCATGTTGGAAGGTGGCAAATTTAGGACGATTAAAAATGGCAATAAAGTTGCTGGAACAGAGAGAAGAGTAAATAAATCCCCTGTTTTTCCTCATTATACGAAAAATAAAAGTTAAAAAAACATAAAAATTAAAAAAAGAAATTAATTGGAGCCCATCTAATTCTCAACTGTCTAATTTAGAAATCAGACAAAGATGGCGGTAGTAAGGCCTTATAAATACATACATATGCGTGTGTGTGTCCTTAGCCATGCACGTCTGTCTTTCCCGGGGTTTTAGCTTCTCCTTTGACCTCCAAATTAAAGCCTCAACCATCCAATTGTTTCACCTACCAAAAATACCAAATTCCCATAACAAAAATAAAATGATAATAATTATCACATATTTATTTATTTATTAATTATTTGCTTTAATCACTCTTGAGTCTAAAACCCACCTCAATATTTCTCACATTATGCACCCCACGTTCCTCCAACCCATCTAAAAAAAAACCAACTCAATCACCTCCACATTTTCGTCAAACTAACCAATTTATCAAAAAAAAAAAAAAAAAAAAGAGGAAGCTAAGCAGCTTCTTCTTCATAATTCTCTAATTAGTATTGGTTATAACTCCCCTCCCTTGTTGTGCCAAAAACTCGCATTACAGATAACCAAAATAGATAATCTCCCCTCCGGCCCTGGGGTTAGGCCGAAGGTGAAGAAACCCGACGCCGGGTCCGTGTTCTCGGTGGCTCGGACCATAAGAGCTGATCAGGAACAACATGGTACGGGCATTGGAGCAAGAGCAGGAGAATTACCGGTCGAGGGTGTACCACTTCAAGGGGATGTATGACAATGCGGGTGGTCGGCACACCAAGAGCCTCAGCACCGAGAGCACCACCGCCTTTGACGCCGATCAGCCGTCCGAGGCGGTCTTCACGTCCCGGAGCCTCCACGGTGGCAAGCCTATCAACAATAACGACGTCACCGCCGAGAAGCAGAAAATTGGCTCGCCTTTTATTCCCACCGATAAGGGTCCCCGGTCAAGATTGAGCAAAGATGAGGCCGGGTCCAGAGATATTGGTAAGGAGACTCAGAACTCAGGCCAGTATATATATATAGACACACTATTTATTCGTTTTTCTGTATGCGTTGATAAAAAGCGATTCTATTCATCCATCCCGATGAGTTAAGAGCGTTGTGTAGGAATTGACTTTTTTTTTTAGAATATGTGGATACACGTTTCTGAAGAAAATTTATATCGTACATGTAAAATGTTAGCTGTCTGTTTTAAAATACTTGGCAATTCAGGGGGTGTTTGGTGAATAGGTTTAGTTTAAAATTTTTAAGTTTCAATAGTAATTTTTTATAAAAGACAAAAAATTTTTTTGGAAAAGATAAAAATTTTTTTGATTTTTTCAAAAAAAGATAAAAACCATGATGAAAAAAGTACAACTCAGTTTAAAATAAATTCATTACCAAACTAACCCTCAGTGATTATAATAATTTCTTGAATTGAAAAAGGATGGTAGAATTTGTCAGCTAGTAATTAGCCTTCTATGAATTTTTTCAACTGCAAATCTCAATTTGGTTTTAAAAGTATCTGTTTTTCTTTTTGTTTTTTTTTTGGTTGGGTTGTATCCAGACATGGAACAGATGAAGGAGAGGTATGCTAAATTGCTCTTGGGAGAGGACATGTCCGGCGGAGGAAAGGGCGTTTCTTCGGCTTTAGCATTGTCAAATGCCGTTACCAATCTGGCTGGTAAGTTACTTTTTTCTTACTCCTTTGGCATTCTGTGAATTAAGGAGGAAAATGTTGGAGAATGGCATTGTTTTTGTTTTTGTTTTGTTTTTTTTTTTTTGTTTAATTTGGTTTTCGAATGATTAACTGTGATTCACCATTGACATGGGGATTTGATTGCAATGGATGTTTCAGCTTCTGTTTTCGGAGAGCAATCGCGGTTGCAGCCGATGTCAGCAGATATGAAAGCAAGATGGAGAAAAGAAATCGATTGGCTCTTGTGTGTCACTGATTACATTGTTGAATTTGTTCCTTCACAACAGAAATCCAAAGATGGAACTCAAATGGAGGTAAAAAATGGAATTTTTTCTATTCATCTCTCTTTCTCATATTCGATTTAATGAGTTTATGATGTGCTATGATTCAAAAGATTATGGTGACAAGGCAACGAACGGATCTTCACATGAACATACCCGCACTCCGCAAGCTTGATGCTATGCTCATTGTAAGAGCGATCCAACTCTTCATGGATGATTTTTTCTCTTTTGCCTGGTCCGTTGTTTTATTTCGTTTGAAATGGATGATGTTCTCTAAAAGAGCTTATGATTGACAGGATTGTCTGGACAACTTCAAGGACCAAAATGAGTTCTCCTATGTTTCCAAAGACGCTCCCGATTCGGAGAAGGGAAAGACAAAGAGGAAGGATGACAAATGGTGGCTGCCTACTCCTAAAGTTCCCACAGATGGTCTGTCAGAAATGTCAAGAAAGTTTCTGCAGTATCAGAAAGATTGTGTCAATCAAGTGCTTAAAGCAGCCATGGCTATTAATGCTCAAACCCTGTCGGAAATGGAGATCCCGGAAAACTACATTGACTCCCTCCCAAAGGTAAAGATCGAGGGAAAAAAAATCCCATTCCAATGGTGCATTTTTAATTTTTACATTTTAATTTTTTTAATTTTTTTATTTTTTCTCGTGACCCCTTTTTCAACTATATGTGTAGAACGGAAGGGCAAGTCTTGGGGACTCTATATACAAAAGCATTACAGTTGAATTCTTTGACCCTGACCAATTCCTCGCCACCATGGACTTGTCCTCTGAGCACAAGATTCTGGACCTCAAGAACAGAATTGAAGCTTCCATTGTGATTTGGAAGAGGAAGATGAACCAAAAAGATGGGAAATCGGCTTGGGGTTCGGCCGTTAGTTTGGAGAAAAGAGAACTCTTTGAAGAGCGAGCAGAGACCATCTTGCTCATTCTCAAGCAGAGGTTCCCTGGAATCCCTCAGTCTGCTCTAGACATCAGCAAAATTCAATATAACCGAGTAAGACAAACCAAAAAAAAAAAAAAACTTTCCCATATCACCACATCAGTTAGGGAAGTTTTTACCCGGCTCAATTCCCGTGTCCCCTAATTCTTGTCTCTTTCAAGTTCTTCTATAACATCATGACGCGTCAATTATAAAATATCAATTAAAGGAATGCATTAGTTAAATACATGTCTTAATATTATTGGAGGACATCAAACGAGACAAATAAGGGGACAAATGAGGCGAATCTGTTTGTGTCATATAGTTGAATTAAAAACTTGTTGTGTTGTGCACAGGACGTGGGACAGGCAATTCTTGAAAGCTATTCAAGAATATTGGAGAGCTTGGCCTTCACAGTCATGTCCCGGATCGAAGATGTGCTCTATGCTGACTTTGTGACTCAAAATCCATCACAAGCATCATTAAGGAGGAACCCTTTAAGGGATGTACCACAATGCACAACACCACCGGAGAGGTTCTCCACCTCCGGAGAATTGGAGACAAACGGCTTGGAGATGCCGAATTCGATGACACTATTAGACTTCATGGGATGGGGAGACCAGCAAGAGGCTGTGGCTAGGAAGGATTTGGCGGGATTCTCAGATGAAACGTCTAGAGAAGGAGAAATGAAGCACCCCCATATGCAGAAGATTGCCAATATAGTCACCAACAAGAAGATTTCATATCTAGACAACTTGGGTGGGATGAGAAGCCCAACGGCACGCCATTGATAGAACATAGGGAGAGAACCAAGTGAACAAACAGAAAAAAACAAAAAAACAAAAAAGAGCGAAAACAGATGATGAGGAAGTAGAAACTGAGAGAAGAGAGAAGAAAAGTGGTAGAGAGAGAAAGAGATAAGTAAGGTGAAGAAAAAAGGAGTGAGAAAGCCCGGCCTTCAAATGGTGTAAATTTTTTAGCAGACCCCATTTGGGAATCATCCAAGTTCTGGTTTACCCATTTTCTTGAGACGGTTGTTTCTTAAATAGGGAACCCAGTCTGGTTTGTCTCTTGTAGTTTGACTCAAAAGAAAACGTCTATGTACTTATTTACTAATTATTTTTGAATGACTTTGGGTTGGACATGGTTTGGGGTCTCCATGTTAGACTGTAATGTAAAACTAAGTGTCTGTTTGGATGTCCATCTCCAATAGTTATTATTTAACTCCAAGACAATGTATGTTTGGTTGGTGGTGAAACATTAGTGCATTTCACACTCATTTTTCTATCTTTACACTGTTTAATTTACATACACAATTCAGATTCTACATTTGAAGAATACTTCAATCAATTCTGATATAATATTCTAAATTTTAAATTAAGTTCAAATATATGATCCGAACAAACACTAAAACCCTTTATTCTTGGTTAGAAAGAGATTGTTGATTCTTGACATACATGCATTAGCATTAAGAATAATGACATGAAAATAAAATGGCAATAAAATTTGTAGCATCACAATCAAAGAGAGAGACATAAAAGGCAATCCCCCAAATTGCACTTGAAATAATACACCTCTTTTGATTAGTCAAACAAGGGGTCTTAAGTACGCTTTTGAAAACATACTTACAAATTCTAAATTCAACAGGTACATACAATCAAACAGTTGGGAATATGATGAGAGAGAGAGAGAGAGAGAGAGAGAGAAGGAGACTTGAGTAAAAAACTTATATCTTGCCACGTGGCCCACGCACAGGAGGCAGCTGAGGGCCTTTCTTGATAGGTAGAATGTCTCCCGAGGCAGTGGCGCTAAGGTAAGCAAGGGATGAGGCTCCTCCAATTATCAAGAACTTGAGAAGTAATCCTCTCTTGGTGAATGGCGCTCCAAATGTCTCAAAGAATTTGACCTGCATTTCCATGTTACAAATATATTTATATATATATATATATATCTTACTAATCTCTATATGCGACAAATTATATAAAGGACCAAGCCTAGGATTCCAACCAGGAATCAAACATCACTGATTTATAATCTTTATAGTATTATCTCATGGGATAGATCGATCATAAAATAAAGGATTTAATGAACCTATAAGTGGTCTTCAAAAAGACTTCAAATGACTTATAAGTGACACGAGTTCTCTTCTCGTCAACATAACTAATTTATAGTTCTTAAAATGCTTAATCTGACTTTAAGCTAGTTCAGTGAAGTAAGTAGATAAACCTGAAGAGAGTTGTATGGTGAAGGGGCATCAGACCCGTACAAGTCCCACTGCCCTGTGGTGTTGCCCAAATCTTCAAGATCAAAGTAGACACTTTTGTCACCATATTTCGCCACGACACCACCACTTCTACGCATATCCAATTAAGAAACAAAAAAATCAAGAAAAGTCCGGAAAGGAGGTGAACTAAATGTTCTACATATGAGACGCAGTCTTAGTGTCTGAGATATGCTAAATCTGAGTATTGGATTGACTAGAATAGTTTGTGATCCAATACTCGAATTTTTAGATACAAACTTGGTTACTATAATCTTTTACCACTAAAACAAATTTTTGTTACCTGACGTTTTTGGGCCTGAGGCTCTGGCGGGTGGGCTTGACGTAGAGCTTAGTTCCGGCGAGGGAGCTTCCGCCGAGGCCCTTGATGGTGGCGGGTTGGACGGCGGCTATGGTTGCTAGGGAAGCCATGGCCTGTGGTGTGGTATGGTGTGGTGTAAGGGTATGTGTGTGTGATTGAGTAAAGAGAGGCTTGGGATCTTGGGGGCTTTTGATCTTTTGCATGGATCTCCACTTCACACGTGGCGTAACGGGTATGCTTTAGAGGATATGGAATTTCATCTGAAAGCTGCCACGTGGACAAGCGGTGGATAAGCCTATCCTCGTTTGATATTTGCCTAAATTGTTGTAGCATGTTTTATTGGGTGGAGATATATGTAAAAACTTCACTCCCTTCTTTTCTTTTTTCTATTTTTGTTCTTGGATGAGTTTAATTTAGATTCAATTTCAACCAGAGAGAGAAGATTCCAACATTTTTTTTTTCCCAAAAAAGAGAGAGAGAGAGATAGAGAGAGAGGAGGAGAACTCGACAGAACAGAACAAGAACTATTGCTGAATTTGAAAGGCTAGTCCCCAAGGACCAGTCCCAAAGAGTCCAGCTTGTTAGTGAGCCCATTTTAAGAGGTCGTGGACATCGGCCTATGCTAGGCCGCAATATTTGGCGGGCTTCTCATAGGGTTTTTGGAGAGTTTGTACACAACGCCATCCATATTTCTGTAGGAGAAAGTCGTGAAAAGATGATGGAGAGTTGACTGAAATGAGCACTAAATACTTTTCGAGAGATCTCTTCTAAATCACTGGTTTGGCTATCGAAATCGTGAGCATCAGCGTATAGGTTCCAGATCCAAGTGGTAGTATTAGACCCCTTAGCTATTGTTCTTGAGAAATGGCCCAGTCTGGCCCAGTCCTCAAATGAATTTTTTATGGGATTTGAAGTAGATTATATTTATAAATTACGAATTAAATTATCAACTAAATATTAATGAAAATAAATTTATTACTGTTGAAGGATGATATTTTATCCGGTGCTGCTAATCACAGGTTTCTGCCCTTGATGAGCAATGTATGTGGGAAAGTATATAGGTACGAGAACGAGAACGAGTATTGTGATTAAGATTTCCTCTAAATGCAGATGCAGAATGGGAGTGGGGAAAACTTCCCAATACTTACATCAGCCCCGCTTGTATTCTCTTTTGTAAATATATATTTATTATTAGTCTTTTAATATTTTAGTTTATCTTATAAATTTAGTTTGAGAAAAGTATCTGAATGATATAAATTTAAAAATCAATATAATAATAAGACATAAAATTTAACATCCATATCAATAAGATACAAAATAAAATTAAAATTGTATCATATTAATTAAGAAATAGAAATTTATGTCATTTGAATTAATAGGGAAAAAAAGTGATTATTTAAGTAATTTTTTCATTCATATTCCAGAGGCCTCTTATAGTATATCTTATGAAATTTAATTACAAAACATAAAGGAAATGACAATGAAGAAAGAAAAAATAGCGATAATGACCAATGAGTCCTTGTCCATGGAACTAAAGCACCAGGCCTCATCCTTTTAATCATCATCTTCTCTACTTTCTCGGACCCCAAAATCCAAAACCTCTGCCCAAAAAAAAAAAAAAAAAATGTCGTTCACAGCCTCACTTCTCCACCTCCCTCCATTACAGTCCCTCAAGCTCTCCTCGTCCTCTTCTTCCACAACAACGACCCATTTCCTCCATGGCTCGACTCCTCTCGCCCTCCTCTCCAAACCCTCTTCATCTCCCACCAGCCCACCACCGCCCACTTTCCTGCCTCCCATCAGGGCCATGAGGTCGCTGCAGGGACGCGTCGTCTGCGCCACAAGCGACAAGACCGTGGCCGTGGAGGTGGTGCGTTTAGCCCCCCACCCCAAGTACAAGAGGCGCGTGAGGAAGAAGAAGAAGTACCAGGCCCACGACCCCGACAACCAGTTCAAGGTCGGCGACTTCGTTCAGCTCGAGAAGAGCAGACCCATCAGCAAGACCAAGACTTTCCTCGCCGTCCCCATCCCCGCCCGCAACTCCAGGAAGAAAGACGCCGATGGCGAACCCTCCCAGGAGCTCGGCATTCCCTTGGAGTCTCAGCAAGATCAGGCTTAGGCTTATTGAGGTTCTTGATTTGGGTTTTCGATTTGTGAAGAATTTGACTGCTTTTGGTTTCGCATTTTTGTGATTTTGGTGTATTTTGATGCTCATTATATATAAAATGGTAAGAATTCCCCGTCTTTTTTGTTTGTTGGTTTGGTTTTTGCAATGATTTTTTTTCACTAAAAATTTAAAAGGATACAGTTTGGTGTGAAATTTCGTCCAACACTGAAAGCATATTCTCGGACTTGTAATCCGGATCAAACGAAGAAGAAAGGTGAGAATTAGATATCGGTAGAGTAGTGATCGTTGACACTCTAATGTTTTAAGTCAATAAACTCGGAGAAAATTCGACAAGTTCAAAGACGGGGTGATAACTTTGTGTTTATTGAGGTGTTCTTATCACGATTATCGATTAAAGTGTTCTTTCGATTCGGATTATGAATCAAGGACGTACTTTTACTGTTGGACGAAGTTTTACACAAACAGATATCGAAACTGCTGGATACTTTGAAAATTTCTTGCTTTTGAGTTTGATTCTTTTTGTGAAAGCGTTTGGAATTATGTCAAATTGGAAGACAAATTGGCTGTGATGAAGAAAGGTGAGGATTAGATATCGGTAGATTAGCGGTAAGATAACACTCAAATGCTCAAGTGAACAAACTTGGAGAAATTGTGATGGAAGTTCAGAGACATGGTAATAGCTTGTGCTTATGGAAGTGTTCTTGTCACGTTCTTGATTAAAGTATTTTTGATCCGGATTATGAATTCAACGATGTGTGTGTGTGTGTGTGTGTTTTTTTTTTTTTTTTTTTTTTTTTTATTTTTTATATAAATATATGTTGGACGAAGTTTTACACGAACAGATACCGAAACTGCTGGGTGCTTTGAAAAATCTGTGCTTTTGAATTTGATTCTTTTTGTGAAAGAGTTTGAAATGAAGTAATGGAGGCTAATTATAATAAGAATCATGAAATACTAATAATATCATACATGAGGAAGTAGGAACTATCAGTTCTGTAGATCCATGTAGAATTTTAACAAATACTTTTCTCTACATTGCTAACTACAGACCTTACTTCCTTTTCAATATCAACCAAATAATGAATTAAAAATAAACTCACATGAAAACAGCTCATTTCCTTAAACAACTAACAATTCTCCTAGATGCTTTACAGTTATATTAGCTGGGTCTGCCTAACTAGTGGAAACTATATCGATCAGCTCTCCTCGCATTGCAAGCTCGTCTTAATTTTCTTTAAAGTGCATGATATTACGGTGTTAACAGAGTCCACGGATTCAATAGTTAGTTTTGCTGTCGGGGAAGTATTGGTTAGTATCTGGAATGCGACTGTAAGCAAAGACCCTCCTTCGGAAGTTTTCTCCTCCGGCCTTGAGGTGATGACTAGAGGCCTTGACTCTACTCCATCTGGAAGAATCGAGAATCCCGACGGCAACACAGCGAGGTTGCTTGAGTCACATCCTGTCATCACAGACTGCATCCCGGCGATGTCCACTGGAGCGTAGACCACCATGGATTCATAAGCATTTGTGCAGCAATCTTGGAGTATCCACATGCTGTTTTCTTTGGATTGCATCGTCTGAAAATATTGAAATTCTCAATCGATTTTAGTGCAAGATTTGAGTGAGTGGTTTTAATTAAGTATCTAGAAAATAAATTCAGATCAACAAAGAATGAGAAGTTTGTAATGTCCAGAAGTTCTGGTTATTGATAGGACTCACTTGGATGGAAACTGCATTGCCACGATCTTGTCCTTTCGCTAAATTCGCCATGGATTCCACTGTATCCCCACTTGAGACTATGTCCCACTAAAATTTATCCAACAAGAAACTGTCAATTTATGTATATGAACATTTATAAATTTTTGCCTTATTGACATAGTGTAAGAGATCAAAGTAGAGCCAAACCTCATTCCGGCGACTTTCATCTCTTAAGAAATCAAACACGGCATGAGGAGAGATGGGCAACCATACGGAAGAAACCGCACAAAGTATGACGCCAAGAGGTTCTCCAGGGTCGTTCAAGTTCTTCCTTGAGGCAATTCTAATGTCTTCCCCTGTTTTGCTCGAGACCTTGGTCCAAGTATTGTAGCTTGAGGCCGCAATTGCTCGACAGAAACTCCAAGTCATTCTCTGAGCCAACTTCAGTATGCTTTTCCTCCCAGCCAGAGTGGCCACGCCTAACGTTCACAGCAAGAAATGTTCTATATAAAAACTGACACTATATGCAGTCCACAACATTAATTTTCATTTTAAAAAAATGGTTCTTACCAATTGAATCCTTCATGGGAACATTGGTCGCCATGAAGAAAACGAGCCGTTCACATTGAAGTTGTAGTGTAGCTATCCAATGCCTCGCACCAAACGCGAGACCGCTGTTTACAATGGCGCGGTACATTGTGTGGATTGTGCTTTTCTGGCATTCCAAGTGCTCAACCCAAGTCACCTGCACACAATAATGAGAGAGTTATTCTTAACCTTTGTTTTTCACCATGCAAAAGTTTAATTAGGCATGACTCAGTCAGTTTCACCTCTGTCCTGGTTTTTCATTTTTGGAGTTGTTTTTGCATTCCCTGACCATAATCAACAGGATCAAAACTAATATTCCGAAAATTCGAAACTACGGTTTTTTCAACTCTATCTATATGACGGATTAAAGACCCTTTACGAAATAGGAACCACCTTACACTATTTCTTGTGGACCCAAAAAAAAAAAAAAAAAAAAAAGAACGAAAAGCTAAGATACCTTGCAATGTCCATTAGCTTTGTCCTCAATGATGCAACCAGAGGGTCGTTTTCTGCATTTGACCAACGACGCGTCGATGTTTTCTTCGACCTTGTCGATGGAAACGTCGACGATTGCCCACTGCTCCGCATTCAATTGCTTGCAAAATCGAACGAAATACACCTCTCTAGTCGGCACCATTGGCGTGAGCATTTGCAGCTCCGCAAACATCTGCACCCACAAAATTAATTACCAGTTCTCATTATTATTATTATTATTATTATATATTATTGTTGTTGTTGTTGTTGTTGTTATATTTATTTTCCAATGGAACTTGATATTATACGTGACCAAACTATATTCAATTCCAGTTTCATGACTCACCAACTGTACGGCACCGTTATTGTTATTTTCTCCTTCGCCGCTGCAAATAACGTCGACCGTTGCCGCCTTCGATATCATGCTTGGGAACATCTCCTTCCATTGATTCTACCAAACCAAAAACATTTTTTTTTTAATTTTGAAAAAAAAAAAAAAAACGAAGTATTAAACAATCCATGCAGGAAAATATCAAAAAGCTTCGAGTTTTTTCGCAATACCACATCCATGAAGCTCTGGACCAAACGAGGAAGATCGACGAAGACGACGCCGACGTCTCGGGACGCCTCGATTGATCTCTTGGGCCCTCCGGCATTGCTGGGTTTTTGGTCGACGTTGAACTCCTTCACGTACTCGTCGTAGTTGAGGATCTCTCGACCCGTTTCGACGCTCCGAACCCAAAGCGGCTCTCCAGTTGTGGCCATCTTCACGAGCTCGTGCGTTGATTGGTTCACAATCTCCATGATCCTTGACTTCTCGAGCCCGAAGATTCCGGTGTAAAAGTCCAAAGAGCTCCTGTTCTCTTGGTCGTTTCCGGCGGAGCACGACGGAGATGTCGCCCCCGGTGGGTACTTTCTTATAGCTGCTCGCAGCTTCTCAACCTGCAATATACATATATATATATATATATAACATAAAAATGGAGTCAATAAAAGAGAAGTATAAATATGTATCTAACTATTTTAAAGCATTTTTCTTTGTCTTTCCCTATGAATGAAATTGTACATGTTTTCTTTCAAATTGAAATGAAAAATGCTTAGTGTCCCAAGTAATATTCAATAGTTTTTCAACCAATTAATATTGCTTACTATAAAAAATATATGTATATATATATATATTCTTAAACTCTAAGTTCAATTCACTCTATCTTGAACTTTAAAAAAACTTATTTTGCCTCATGATCTTTGATTTTAACTTTCATTTTATCTTTTCTATCAAAATTTCACTTAAAAACATATACCAAATGGAAAAAAATCACATGACAGTACTTATAAACTCACATTTTTCATCTAAAATGGGTAAAATATGGTTAAATTTAAAATTCAGATAGCAAAATAGAAGTTTTTAAAATTTAGGAGACAAAATAGGAATAACTCTAAAATTTAAGGGTAATAGATGAAAATAATAACAATTTAAAAAAAAAAAAAAGTTTAAACTGCTCTATTAACTTGTGTGTGCAAATTGGAATGATTTATGGACTCCGAGGTTAGTATAGAGCTAATCAAAAAGAATAATAAATCCAACGTGAAATAAAATACCAAATCATTTTTCTTTAATTTTTTTTTCATACGTATGGAATATAATTCTTATTAAAAATTGATTTTAAAAAAAAAAAAAAAAAAAAAAAAAAAAAAAAAAGATACCACCAATTGTCATTGGTAGTTTCTTTCAACTAGTTAAAGAATGCGAAAAAATAAATTTCTGTGGGGCCTAAAATTAGTACGTGAAAATGTGATTTGATAGAGAATACTATATTCTTGTGTACACACATATCATGATAGAATGGGGTCCCACAAACATGGGTAGCTTATACCTCAGCCTTGAGTTTGGCATTTTCAATTCTGAGCTGCTGTTCCTCTGTCGTCATGGTGGCGTCTCTGCTAACTGTGGCCGTGCCACAATTGGGGCAGCAAGATTTGTTAATTTGCTCCCTCAACGACTTGTTCTCTTCTCTCAGTTGGTCTATCTCTGATTTCAACAATGAGTTCTCATGTCTCTCTTGTATCGCCTGTTACATTAACCAATCCCCTTCTCCATTACCAGATATATATATATATATTTACCAAATTAAAATACCGATTTTGTACTGTAACATGAAAAAACGGAGAGTATTACATAATAAAATGAATGTGGTATTGATTTCAAAAAAAAAAAAAAACCAATTTAGTTCGGAATAAATGGATTTGAATTCTAAGATAAATCTTTTTTTAGGTGAATTTTGACGGTACCTTGATTTGGGTTCGGCGGTTTTGAAACCAAAATTTGACCTGTCTTGGTGCGAGGCCCAATTGCCTGCTTAGCTGCTGTCTTTGCTTCTCATCTGGATGGGGTGACTCCTTGAACAGCCTGCAAATGTATACGTATACATTAAATAAATAAATATATATATATATTTACACATGTATGTTAAAAGGCCTTTTATATTGTGCGGTACAACTATAGAGGGAAAGCTAGATGCCAAATGTCATTCAACAGTCACCGACACACACAATTGACGACAAATATCGATGTAAATAACAAAACGTATATATATGCATATGTGTATATACTTATATATGTAGTTTCTTTATTTGGGAGGAAAAAAAAAAACCCGAGTTCTTGCACCACATGACAGTTTTCTGCAGATAAACCTCCCCAACAATAATTAGAAAAAAGGAAAAGTCATTAGCTTCATATTACTCTATTTCTTTCATAGTATAAATAAATGTTTTTGGGAGTAGACGTCGTACATCGTAAAGTAAACTTTTAAAGCTGTCGTGTATATATATAATCTGTATATATACAAAATAGATGTTAGTCTGTGCAACCATTAAAGTCGATTTTAACCGACCAATTAGCAAAAGCAAAACCATGTGCGTCCAAAATCATATCTACCTAAAACACTGTACTCATGTTTGTGGAAATTCATTGAACTGGAAAGTAACCCATTATATATATAGACTAGCATCGACCCCACCCAAACAGTACTACAACTAATCTCCAAACATTGGCCATGGCATAACCACCTTTTTGTAAAGTTCGGCAGCTGCCATTGATAAAACTAAGGATATGTCCCAATATCTTCTTAGTTTTTGCAAAAAATAAATAAATAAACCAAAATAAGTACAGAAAAAAAAAACAAAGAAAAAAAACAAGAAAAGGAATTTAACTAGAGTTAAAATATAATTACGCTTCCATTTCTCTAATTTGCTCGGCAGTGTGCCGATGATACTTTTTCCTCTTCTTTTTCTTGTTCTTATTATCTCCATCTCCAGTGCCATCATCATCATGCTCTCCTTCTCCATCAAACTCATCGTCTGACCTCGATCTCGCCGGCCCTGAATTCTCGCTGCTGATCTCCACCGTGTCATCTTTCTTTCCGCTTCCGCCGCCGCCGCCGCCTCCGCCGCTCCCTTCATCCCCTTCCTCCACCTCCATATTCGCCGCCGCCGCCGCCGCCCCCGCCCCGGCCCCCGCATGGCGAAAAATCCCGGCCTACACTTAGACAAAACACAATTGAAAAAAAAACAAAACATGTAGTGTTTGATGATAAAGAACTAAAAAAGGTTTTTTTTTTTTTTTTTTTTGGGTTTTGGGGGGGACTTACAAGGCTGAGAGAGAGAGCGGGAGAGGCAAAGTAGTCTTTGGTGTGAGAAGTGGGAGGAGTGTTCGACATGTCCACGACGCCCATGGCAGGTTTGGGTTGTGGATTGTTTTTCTTTTTATGAGAGGTGACGAATATAATAAAGAAAATGGGGGAGCTCTGTTTGTTTTATTTATGGGCAAGAGTGGCTTAAGTTTTAGAGAGAGAGAGAGAGAGAGAGGAAGAAAGAGAGAGAGGAAATGGGGTCTGCTTGATTAAAGGATATAAAACAAAATGAAGTCCCATAGGGTTTTGTTTTCCTTTGTCATTATGAAGACTTTGTTTGGGAGAAAAGGATAGAGAGAGAGAGAGTATTTGTGAGAGAGAGAGAGAGAAAATAAAATTAAAGAAAGGGGCTGGTAGGGGTTGACTGTTAGATATTCTGAGTGGAATGTGAAAGACTCAACTAACTCCCAAGCAGTTGAATCTAATCTCCCGTCCCAACGGTATTTTTTCTTTTTATTTCTTCAGCCCACTTCACTTTGGCCCTTTTGTTTTTTTTTTTTTTTTTTTTTTTAGGTCGGCTCAGTTCCACTAGTACTTGGCTCAAGCTTAGACTTTTTTTTTTTTTTTTTTGGGAGTTCGGAGCTAAGCGGTGTTTGGGCAGACAGCTTTCAATGCGTTATTATGGGGCATTTTAATATAGTAAAACTAGCGGCCTATAAATGGTGCCTAACGTAACTCTCCGTCGTTGATTAAATTCTTTCCTTCTTTTTCTTTGCTATTGAATAGCTGAATCATGAGATGTGAAGGACAAAAATGTGCAACATAACGTACAAAATAAGTCGTGTTAGATACACATTTTCACATTTTCGTATATTATCAAATTTGTTTCCAACTCATCATATTTGCATGTGTATATATATATATATAGACACGTCTTAACTTTCATGTCCGGCGATTCTTTTTTGTTGGATACAGACGTTGGGATATTGGGGCATTGGAGACCATTAGATACAAAAACAGACGGTGATGATTAAAGAAAGGTAGACAGAGATATAATATTTTAGGTTGTATCATCTATCTCTCTTGCCGAACACATACAGTCATCGGACAAGAGTGCTCTCATCTATATATGAGAGTACTCTTGTCGGCACCCTTAACAAACTGTACTTATAACTTTCATTGTATGTTATTGCATAACCAATTGATTTTAATGTGATATTTTTCAATGATATTTATTATTTATATCGATAATTTTAAATAATTTATACTACAAGATTTTAAGTATAAAATTATATGTAAATCAAATAGTAATTATAATATATAAAATGATACAAGTGTAAATCTATCTCACTATAGAAAACAAGAGGTTTTCTATCTGTACATAATATTAATAACATGTAAAGGAAGCTATTGGAATTGGAGTTGGAAAAGGTCTCATTGGATTCCGTGCATCATGCATGGTGGTATGAACATACAAGGATTCCGTACTAGTCGATCACACTAATGACGTCATGAAACATTTTGTGAAACAATAACAACATGAATCCCCTGCTGGGTCGTAGCTACGAAACCATTAGATTTTCGTCGTCATCATCAAGTAATAAATATACCATGGTATTGGTGGGCCATTATTTTATAAGGCTAAAAGTAATTTATTATTTCTCATTATATAATATATATTGGAGTAAAGTATTCATTATGCATGGCAAATTATTGGCACACAGTGGTACAGTACATATAATTACTTGTTTGTTTCTCTTGCTCTCAATTTTATCAGTGATTAGTTATGACAGTCATCAATTATTATAAGAAAAATAATAAATTATACAATCTCAGATTATCTGAAAATGATATATAATAATAGTTTATAAATAAAGAAAATACTTCCTAATAGTATAAGACCTTTTGAGGTTTAGCCCAATAACAAAATTGTGCGGGTAAAAAGTCAAAAGCGGACAATATTATACCAAATAAAGACATGAGTCGTTACATTAATGTCATTTTAATTTGTTTTTGCTTAACAGTTTTGCTCAGTTGGATTTAGGTGTAAAAAGGATGATCGATCAAGTAATTAATGGCCGAAAACTAAATTATTATTGTGATTGAATATGTGGTTTGAGATTTAAGTGTTGGATGATCCTTTTAGGGCTTTAAAATCAAGGCTTGTTCTTACCAGTACAATACTCAATTTAGCATTTTTAAGATCCATATATCTTAACCGCTAGCATATATTATAAGTGGGTTGAGGTGAATTGCTTTTCATTAAAGGATAAGGCTTGCTGTTAGTGTTATAAGTTGAATTTGTCTCACATCATTGAGTTATTCGAACGCTATGATGTTTTATACATTCACTGGACACCCCCTCTACTGAGTTTAACTTTTAAGAATAAGTTCAACCCAAATTCATTTATTCTTCCCATACTTTCCTTTTCAATAAATCGACAATAAAAATAAGGACAAATTACAAATTTTCCCTCTGAACTTTAGGCATTGTCATAAAATTCCTCATGAACTTCAATTATAACATTCTTTCCTCCTGAACTTTGGAAAAGTTTATGAATTTTCCCTCTCAATTAAATTTTTGATGAAAAAAATACATCTAACACTCGTTAAAAGCATCAATTAAGGGTACTAAATATAAAATTACGAAATAACACACATTTGCAGCACTCCTGGTATAGCCGTTATCCTTATTAAATGTAAAATAACGAAATTACCTGTAAGAGAGAAATATGAGGAAAAAAATAACAATCAACCTTAAATAATTTTTTTAACTTAATTATAAGTGTTTTACATTTAATCTCCGTAACTCATGCTTCAAACAAGTGTTATGTGTATTTTTTTGCATGAAAAAATTAATTGAGGGGGGAAAATTCACAAAATTTTACAAAATTAAGAGGAAAGAATGTTACAAATTAAAATTTATGGGTATTTTATGCTAAGGTCTAAAGTTTATGGAAAAAATATAATTTTTCCTAAAAATAATAATAATAAAGTAATTAATGTGCTTCCCAAACACGACCTACAGCAAATGTGCTAGAAAACGCGTAAAATGATTTAACTTTGAAGTAGCCGCTAATTTATCCCCAAAAAAAAAAAATAATAATAAATAAATCTAGAGAACTTCCACTATAAAACGTACACGCGCGTGGATCAAAATACCAATGGAGTCATTGTGAAATTGACTGTGGTGAAAAATAAATTACCTCGTAACGCTAAATTTTCCATGGGGTGGCAGACTTTTAGGGGTTAAAAGATTCTTTTTTTTTTTTTTTGACTGATTTTGCACGGAATTTCTTTCTTATAACCTCTATGAAGATTTAATAATTTTCCTGAACGTAGTTTCTTAAATAATTTTCAAAATCTGCATAATATTGGCCTTGGCTTAGATAGTCATTAGTTAACTAGTCATATCCTTTATTTTAAGCCTCATTTAACTGCATGAATCACATTCTATTATATAAATGGAATTAATTAAAGCTAATTAGGTGGTGTTTACTCGAAATCCGCCACTGGATTCCCTCTCCAAACATGATAACAGCCAATAATAAAAAAGTTTGAACTGTTTAAAAAAAGAATTGAATAATGCACATTTAATGGTCCTAAATATACATGAAAAATGGTTTAGAAGATCAGCAGTGTTAAATAATATAATCTATTAACTCAAAAAAATAAAAAAAAACCATAATCCATTAAAGAGTGGGTCCATATTGTAGGACCCACCGTCATTAACCTAAATTATAATTATCAAACTAAATTATTTGATTTTAAAATATTTAAAATAAACAGCTGTAAATAGAAAATTTACTAGGTTTGTAGATCATAAACAGCTCATATACTTGGGTCTGTTTGGTGAATGAGTTTGAGTTGGAAATTTTAAGTTTCAATAGTAATTTTTGTTGACCTTTTTCAGAAAAGACAAAAAACTTTTTCAGAAAAAACAAAAAATTTTTTTAGAAAAAAATAAAAATTGATATGAAAATTTTGAGTTTGAACTTGCGAACCAAACGAGGCCTTAGTAAATTTATTATTTACAGCTATTTACTTCAAATATTTTTAAAATATTATATTTATTTTTAATTATTGAATGTACTAATGTTATTTATATAATTCCCTTTTATAAATGTTTGATGTTGAATACAGTATAACACTCTAGCATTACTCTAATACATTGACTAAGTCATTTTTCACAATTTAATAATGATGAACACTTTCCTTACTCTAATCAGGAAACTATTAATATTTACTCTAATGTTCTAATAGAAAGATAATTAAACAAACAAAACTCAAAATTAGTTGCGTGTCAATTTATCTTAGTTCTGATTTGCGTAAATCTTGGAAGTGGCCTATATAATCATTTACTTTTTCACAAGAAAAGTTTCAACAAGAGAAAATTCTAGACCATTTTCATTTGATTGAACAACTAAAAATATTTTAATTTATTTTCTCATGCGTCGATTGTCTCTCAAATTAATGGCCATTTTCTTAATGGCATTACTATAGTTGTCACTTGTTGAATTTGCTTCATTAATTAATAGGCTTAAAATTTGACTTATTAATTAATCTTCATATAACCATGAAACCAAGATCTATTCACTAACCAAAAGGATTTTCCAATATTATTCCAACTCAAAGTATTTGTCTTCTTTTCACCCACTTGTCCTTTTTTTCTTTATTAATATTATTATTATTATTTGTCCAACTTGGTTTTCTCATAGTTCCAATTCAAATTCTTTAATTCGATTTTTCTTCATTATTTTGAAATTTTTATTTTTATTTTGGTGGAAAAAAAAAAAAAAAAAACAAAAGAAGCTTATAAAAAAAAATGAAAAATAGTAGGAGTCGGCTCGGCTTAGTCACTAGCCAGGCCAATAGTTACAAAATCAAAAATATGCAGTCATTAGCTACGAGACATAGTTTATGGGAATCAGTGTTTAGCACTGTGGTCCCCATTTCTTTTTCTTTTCTTTTTTTTTTTTTTTGTATAAAAAGTGTTTTCAATTTTTCTGTGTCTTTATATCATTTATAAGGTGGAAAGAAGTGAATGCAATTAATGAATTTGCATCCAAGCATTACAGGTAACGTATACATATAACTATATATATAACATACACAAAGCAATTCCCTCCAACATGGGTAAGTCAAATGCTTAATCCTATTAGCTTAGACTTCAGACATCATAATAACAAATATTAAATTCCACAAACACCATCACATGAGTAATGCACACTTTTTTTCTTTTTTCCTTTTTCTTTTTCTTCTATAATATATGCTCAACCAGATTTTCTAAGAAAATTATTGCACTCCTACAGTTTTCCAGTGAGACCTAATTTCCCTATTATTATTTGGAAGTGACATACACCTTCCAATAAAAACAAACTTATATGCACTCTGTTAAACCGAGATAAGAATCTTCAGATTTCATGGTCTTCTGTAGAAAATAAACATAAATAAATTAAATAATTACCATAGTTCATTTTGGTTTGCTCTTCTGTGTCTATATTGTGGTTTAAATCTTCAAAAAGTGTTTGAGTCAGTCAGATCACTCAAAATAATGAACTAACAAGTGGTTTTAATTGGTACGTATTTAAAAGATTTAGTTGCGGAACACATTTTATGTCATTAGCAGTAGTAAGTAGTTGAAATAAATTCCTAGTGTGACTTTGTATGTTGCTCATTAAGGTTATAGACAAATATATACACACATATATATATATATGTATATAAAATTAATTGAGAAAACGAAGAATTATCAGGTGGCAAGCACATTGGGGAAGAGTCCAAAATCCCTGATTGCTCTTGCCTAACAGTGAGCCCCCCAACAGCAGAGAGAGAAGCACACAAGTAGAGTCATAATTTTGGGGTTTGAAAATTTTTTTTTTTTTTTTTCTTTTTTTTTTTTTAACTCTGCTTTTTTACATTCTCTCTTCCATCAACTATCCATTTGACCTTCTCAGTCCTTTTAAATCTGGGATTGCTTTAAAATCAGAATTTCTGAGAAACCTTGGTAACAAATTTAATGTTGTTGAAAGGAAATTCCAAAAAAAAGTTCATCAAACACTATTATTTGCCACCACCACCAACATTCATAATTAAAAGTTTTGGTGCCTTGTAGGTAATGATGACCTTTATCTGCTAATTCAAATCATCAGATTATTATTCTCTCTCTCTCTCTCTCTCTCTCTCTCTCTCTCTTTTTTTTTTTTTATTTTTTATTTTTTACAGTTATGCTGCATGGTAGTTGGGAATGGTAGATAATATGAAACAATCACATGATTAGTACAAACCAAACAGAAATATTAGTTTTAAAATTGATTTTTTTGAGGTTTCTTTTGGATTCCTCTCTCCACTTTATTATTATTTTTCTTCTGTCTTACATTCCATGCATCATCTTTTTTGTCTCCTTTTTTTTCCCCCCTATCATCTTCCATTAGAGAAAGCAAAAAGAGAAACCCAGAAATCCAACAAAAAGGAGGTATCTTTGCTTTCTTTGTTTTCAAGTCTTTGAGGTTTCTTATGAAACAAGATTTGGGGTAAAAAAAAAAAAACATTTAAGTAAAATATTAAAGTCAGCATATAAATATGGTGAAAAAGTGAGGAAATTTTGGTAAAAATGAGGCTGTAAAAAGACAGGTAACGATGTGGTGGCGAAAAAGTTAATAAAGAATTGAGAAAGCCTACAAAGAAAAAGGGGAAAAGAAAGGGGATTTTGGGGGTTCAAAGAAGAATATAAAACTATCACCTACTTTCACGGAAATAGTGTTTGATAGAAAAGTTAACACCCTGGAAAGATGTCATATTGACATCTATCTTGGAGAATCCACTTTAAAATACACCAGCAAAAATATATACCATACAAGTATACAAAATGTAAGCAAAATAAAGAGTATATATTGCCAAAATACCCGCAATGAACAGCAATTGCCAAATTCAGCATCGAAAACAGCATGATATTAGGGCGCGGCCTTCCTATCTAAATACCAAAATTCGGCATTGGCACGTGAATTTGACATTGTATTGGAGTTGCTCTAGGACCCTATATTGTTCAAGGGCTGTTTCTTTTCAACTCCTGTAAAAACAAAATAAGTACTGATATTTTTTTCTCCTCTATAACAAATTGAAACCTCCACTGTTCCTTAACCAAGTATGAGAGGTCAAATTCATACTTGGTTGTTCAATCAATCAAGTTAGTTTTTGAATATTTAGCAACACACTGAAGTTCGTAGCCGAGTTCTCTAAATTAGACGCCTACGGCACTCTTTCGGATCCTAGTGGCTCTGAAACCTCCTTTATCCCTTAACTAAGTGTGAGCGGTCCAATTCGTACACCGTGATCTTCCAAGTAAAACTCCAAGAGTTCTAACATTTTAGTTTCGTCATTTGGCAATACTATGCCGTGGGAAGAGAACTGATATTTCAATTTAACTAGATAGTTTAGCCGTCCTTGTGTCACACCGTATGCTCTACTTCAGATTTGAACTTACAAAAATCTAACGAACTGGTACCGAATCGTGATAGAAGCTACACCAGAAAACTACTCAGGAATTAAATTCAGCTAACTGATCCTCACACCCCACTATTGTATAATTCTTATCCGTCCGACACTTATTGTGTTTTCATGACCATCATTCATCCAAATTAGGCATGTGTGTGAGGTCACATTAATGAACATCAACAAATGTAGTAATTTGCATCTAAGGCTGAGATTATGATACATTATGACATATTTTCAATCACTAAGCTAAGCAATAAATTCCAACACGCTACGCAAGACCGCATCCCGGATATAATCGACCGACCATGACACGTCAAAAGGCCATCAATCATGGGCTGCGGTTGCATTGAGTGACGAGTCAAATATGGATACCATGAACACTATACTTAGAATAGATTAAATAAGTCCTGTAAGTTAGTTCTATATAAAGGGGGCTGACTTCCTATCCAACCTGGAGAGACAGTTAGCTATTGAAGAGTAGATGAGATGGTAGTTTTGGAAGTCTGGTGAAAAAGCTACCACCAAACTGGGGCCGTCCAAGATCGAGTAGACAATAAAAGCAAGGAAACAAAAGCCAAGGCAATTCTATTAGCTCTTCGAAAAGGAGATTCGACTGTTCACTTTCATGTCATTCCTTCAGGAATGCCCATGAATCGTACTGAGGTCCCGAAAGGAAACAAGATTATATTCTCCACCTAAATTTGTCCGTTATTTATACTCTGGTGTCTTACAAAAACAGGATGTTAGCAGGAACGGAAATTACGTGAAGAATAAAACACAACTGAACAAAACTTCAGACATAAATAGCTACGGTAATTTTTTAGTTAATTTGCAATCAATGTCATATGGACCATCACAAGACAAATTAAATATTAACACTTAATCAGAAAACAAGCACATTCATAGTATTTTAATAACTGCCCTGTCGTCTGTTCGGTCTTATCCATTTGAAGCATCTCATATTCGAATCTCAAGTTCATCAAGACATTCATTAGGTTTTTTTGGCTCACTATATGTGTTTTCAAGTTTTTCAAGAAGGTTTTTGCATTTATACTGCATTATGATGAAAATGAGCTGTCAACAATATGAGAAATTTCCGGAGGCAGTGCCGTTAGAACTACTTACTTCAAACAGACAACTTGTTAGGTTTAAAGTGCCTAATCTTCCCATAATTATAAATTTAAAGAATTATCCAGTCAAACGGTACGTATTGGTTCGAATGACACAACAACCAGTCCACAACTAACAGAAACTTGTATGCCCTACTGATCCAATCCATGTGCATACTAAAGTAATGCAAACAGACCTTACAAAAATGCAGCCTTATTTGAAAAAAGAAATGCATGTCTGATAACATTTGCAGACATTCCCGAATAATTATATTTGGAAATCGACATCCTTACAAGACAAAACTATATGACGGAAAAGGTGGAAAGTGAGGTAGAAGTGGACTGCTCACTACACCAAGAACAACAATACAGAAAAAGGAAGTTGAAAATAGACAAAAACTTTGATGAAGAGCAAATAACTTATGTGATATCCTCAACCGATGGAGGAGACATGTCTGGTCATAACCAAACAATGTGCTGAAAAAACAAAAAAAAAATTTACAGTTACCAATCATAGCAAGAAATCGACATCTGTAAAATACAACCTATGATTTGTCGACTACATTACTAATTTTACGGCAAAAAATCCGTCTCTTGTTCATTTCTTGCAACCAAAAGCACTTTTGAAACTGTTTCAAACGGCTATGAGAGTAACCTTTTTACTAAAATTAAGGAGCATACGATCCCAAGAAGAGAAAAAACTAAAACGAACGAGAAAAAGGCCAAGATGTATATTGTCTGAAAGATGCTTGCCAATCCAATTCTTGTGCTCAGCTTCTACATAGCATCTATTCAAAAGGCAGTGGCAATTAACAAAAGAGTAAGTGCTTCAGAACACAACAAGACAGGGAAATTTGTCCCGAAGGCTAAAGCCAAGTAGAACTCGTGCTATAATGCAAACTTTTTCAAAAGTTGCTTTGAAATACTGCTCCAAGGAAAAAGAAAAAGAAAAATAAATAAAGAAATAAATAAACCTGTTCCAATCATGAGTGACCCTCTCACTACTGTAGGCAAGACCCTTACTTACCCAAAAAAAAAAAAAAAAAAAAAAAAAAAAGAAGAGAGAGAGAGCAGCCTGGAGAGCTTACAAAACAAAAGTGAAAGACCCACAAAGATTCATCCACAGCTGCATATATCCATAAAGACAATATGGTACGATGAACTAGAAAAAAAGTAATCAGATGAAAGTGTTTCAATATAACTGAACAGCACAAAACATTTCAACGCAGCTTTTTTCTGGTTTAATCGAAAGGAAAACGACTTTAATTAGTTCATAACCTTTTCCACATACCTGATAAATGAAACCCAGAAATCATCTTTTGAAGAACCAAAACAGCATTGGCGAATAGGATTCGAGAAAGGAAAAAGCTTTTTCCTCCCAGGTTTTCTCGGTAACAACCAAATGGAGTAACCTTTTTTTTGGAAAGGGTAAATTTCTCCGTGAGCATACCGAATTCTTTTTTTCTTGTAAAATTTGATAATTTTTTTTAATCATCTAATTTAATATATAATCGAACTTTTTTTTACAGTAACTCTCTATTTGGAAGACAGGTTCAATTCCTGAAATTAAAAAATTTTTATAAAAGAATTATTTATCTTTTTTTTTTTCATTCTCTCATTTAAAAAAAAATTATCTCATCTTTAAATTTATTTTACACAATACCTTTAAAAAAAAGAAAAGAATTTATTGAAAAGTCTTTTCATAATGTACTATTACCAACACTATTTTCTCATTCCAAACAACAATTTGTTTTCAAATTTTTTTTTACATATCTAATATTATCTTATTATCAAAAGAAAAGACTTTTTTATTTAAAACAAGAATTTTTTCTTTTTCAAAAATAAACACTTATCCAAATGGAGCCCTTGTTTGTCATCCTCTGAGATTTGATCAAAGTGTGAAATTTGGTAATTTTGTGATAGTCATTGGTCTCTATAAAGAATGGATAAGCTGTGCAGTCTTGCATTAATTGAGAACTAATATACATGATGGTTTATAAGTAAAGAGATCACATCTTAATCGTATGAGACCTTTTGGAGTGAATCCAAAAGCAAAATCGTGCGGAGACGAGGCTCAAAACAGATAATATCATAATAATAGGAAGCATTAGTTGTTATAAATGATATCAAAATCTATACTCAACAGGAAGAATGGCCAACAAGGACGTTGACCCCCTTTTGATTGTAACAATCATCCATCCTATAAGGAAAATGAATAAGCTGTGCAGTCCCACATTGTTTGAGAATGGAAATATATAATGATTTATAAGTAAAAAGATCACCTTCCAATCGTATGAGACTTTTTGGGATGAGCCCAAGGACATAATATTACGGCCACAAGACTCAAAGAGAATAATATCATATCAAAAGAAGACATGAGTCGTTACAGATTTACATTATAATTAATAAGTGATTGATTATAGTCAACCACTGATTACAAAATAACTAATATTATATAATTATTCACTGATCTACTATTTAAAAAAATTGATTAATTATTAAAAAAAAAAGAAGATATTTTTACTAATTTTTAAAAATTTCGGTTATTTATTAAAACAACTTCGATGGAGTGAGAGAGAGGGAGACCGTATTGTGTTATAAAATAAAATTTTCAAGTACGTTTCTTCATCTGGTCGTTTCTTCAAATGAACGTCGTTTGTTCAACTGGCAGTCGTTTATCCACACCAGGGTCATTCTTGTCGTTTGCTGTTGGAAAGGCCTAAAACTCCGCTAAAAGGAGAAAGGTAAAAAATATTTTGTGGTTCATAAAACGCAGAGCACAGACCTCTCTCTTCCTCTCTGTCCCACCAGAGTAAAACCTGTTCTTTCCTTTTCAAAATCCGTATCTTTTTTTTTTTTTTTTTTTTTTTTCCTGTTGTGATCATCTCCTCGGTTATAGTCTCTCTGAGCCATGAATTAGAGTCATCTTTACTCTTTATAGAAGAAAAAAAAAACCATTTTGGCATTTTTTCATATATATATATATATATATTTTTTATTTTTGTACGGCTAGACATGGCTTCTATTTTTGCGAGCTTGCCTCCGCCATTGTTGGTCCAGGGAAGGAAAACTCTTGTGAGAGCTTTCTCGAAGCTTCCTGTTTCACCCATTAAAGGTAAGCTTAACGGTTTTTGAAGCAGTATTTTTTTTTTTTTTTGGAGTTGTTTCATGTTTTCTTTTGGAAGCATGCTCTTTTCATTTGAACTGTACTTTCTACTTTGAATAGAAATTTCTGATTCTTTCCCAATCCAGTTTTGTCAATTTTCTTCATGAATATTAAAAGGAAAAAAACATAGTTGACGTTTATAGATGAAAATTTTGGTTTTTTGGGACTTGCTTATTTAACAGTTTGAGTTATACATTTGCATATTATTCGGATTTGTAGGATTGTGAGAATATGGAATTTGTGTTTTAGAATAACATTTCATTTGGACAAAAAGGCAACCTAAAATTTGCCAATTGGTGTTGAGTTTCAGCAAATTGCTTAGTGATAACAGACAGTTTAGGTTGATAGGATACTACTCGGTGTGAAATTGAGGGAAGTTCATTGGAAATTGTTGTTTTAGATACGAATTGCAAGTTGTTTTAGATGTTTGGAAAAGTTGATTATCATGTTAAAAGTGCTTGATTTCTGAAAGTGCCGCAAGTAAATTTGCTCGTCTGTGATGTTTTATTCTTGGTTTTCGTTCATTGATTTTTGTACGTTGCAGAGAGACAGAATCGTGTTTCTGTTGCTGTGAAGGCTACTGGGGAGAGCTCCGAATCATCAACCTCGCTGAGCATTACTAAGTCAGTTCAAAATCTTGTAAGTTGTCTCATGATCATATCATTCCAAAAGTTATAAGAGAAACTAAGAAAAAATTGTTTGGTAAATGCCAATTGTGGTATTCCTGAGATAAGGAGGATCTGTTCCAATCCTTCGATTCTTGTTTTCACTTCTAAAGTTTCTTTAGCTTTTAAATGGCTGACAAGATTGATTGCTAACACGTTCCATTTCTGATATGATATGGCTTTGATGCACAGTGGGATAACTCTGAAGATAGACTAGCTCTTATTGGCTTGGGGTTTGCAGCTATAGTAGCTATATGGGCATCGGCGAATCTGATTTCGGTATTTTATAAATCTCTTTCTCTTTCTGAATTCTTGAAAAAAAAAATTAGTATTAATACTTATAACTTATACAGCTGATATGCAAGAACTAGTATTGTGAGTCTGTAATACCATCTTTTTCATTGATGGATCAATAGGCTTTTCTGATTTGGAGTAGGCTAGATATCCAAAATAAGAGTTAGTATAACTGTACGAGTAACTTTGTCTCTCCTCGCCTCCCTTCAAATACCCTACACGCATGCATACTTTTTTGGGTTACCGTTGGATTTCACTATTTCAGTTATGGTACAAATACTGACCATTTCCTTCCTCTGCAAATCCTTTGTGTGTGTAGGCCATTGACAGGTTGCCCCTTATCCCAACCGTGCTGGAAGTCATCGGCATTCTGTATTCTTCAGTAAGTAATATGATGCATATATGCTGTTTCTTGCCCTCTTGGATCATGTCATTCCCATATTTTCTCTTACATCTTTGGAAATCATTGATATACAAACATACATACATGTGTGTGTGTCCGTGTTGTGTGTATTATAGTGTTAATGTAACAATATTATACAAAGACAAATGTGTAATATATTCTGTTTATGCTTCACATTCTACATTCAAAAGTTTGACACGAGCCTTTTTTGCACATTTCAGTGGTTTGTCTATCGGTACCTCTTATTCAAGCCCGACAGGTAAGAAAAAGTTTCATCTTCCGTAGACTCTTTTCCCGGTTGTATATGAATGATGGGGATTTCGAACTGCATGCCAATAACTTACCGGTGTCTAATCTTGATGTACTTGAATATCATAACAAAAGAAAAGCTAAGGTAGTCTCCTTTTCTGCGGTTTGAATGACTCTCTTGCGTTTTCTCTGTCTCTGTCTCAGGGAGGAGCTTTTCAAAATCTACAATAATACAATATCAGATATCTTGGGGGGCCAGTGAAATGTGCTGCCAAAAAAATGTGGGTATATTTCAGTTAGGCTCTTTGTATCAGGTTATTATGATGGCAAGACAAGAGTACCACCATTGTTGTTAGATTTAAGTTTCTTGTAATATCATGAACACACAAGATCGCTTTCTAAGCGCGCTGTGGTTGTTTGAAATTTTTAGTTTTCTAAGTGACGAAGCTCTAAACCTTTTTTTTTTTTTTTTAATTTACGAAAATTTTTGCAATTGAGCCTTTTGCCCTTCGTATCTTGCCACTTGATATCTTTGCTGAGTCATGGAAAAGAAAATGGAAAATAATTTCTTAGCTACATGGGTTTGAAACTTTTAGGCTTATATCAAAGCTACTACACCCATCAACCCTTGGATTGTAAAACACAATTGTTTGACAAAGTTCTACTAATGTCACTGTCAAGTGTCAGTGAATATACAGTCGTCATTTTAAGGTTGATGTTGTTCTCCATTTTTGTTGATTCTAAGTCGCTGATT